>PTEX01000316.1:91739-283535 GCA_003342815.1 Eudromia elegans
CCCCTGCAGTGCCACAGGATGACACAGGACAGCACAGCCTGCCCGGTGCCCGGCGCTGCTCGCGGTGAGCGGCACTGCCCCAGCTCCTTCTCCCTGCTTTGCTCCCACCTGGAGCACAGGCACTCAGTGGCCCTGACGCTCCCGTTTCCAGCCACTGCTGCGGGACCCCAGCCAGGCCACCAGCAGGTGACACCGCTGTCACCAGCACCTGCTGCCCCCAGGTGTGGATCCCTGTGCCTGGGGGTCCCACACAGCCTTTGCTTGGGTCATCAGCTCCTCAGACACATCCCATGGGAAACCCAAGCCCCAAGATGAGCAGGGACGAGGCCCTGTTGCCTGTGCAGTCCCATGAGCAGCTCTGGATCTGGGTGACCCTCCGTGGAGGGCCCYGGTGAGCGGTGCTGGGGGGAGAGGGCGATTCCGGGCACTTGGGGCAGCTGCTGCCTCTAGTGCGGTGGGGAAGGTGCCTGCGCTCGGGTGGCCGGAGCCCGCTCTGTCACAATGAGTCTTTGCCCTGGAGTCAGGGCTGGGCAGGGGGTCTGCGGCCCCTCTGGCACCTTGGCAGGTTTCCTGCCACCAGCTGACACTGCTTCCCACTTATGCCCCTCGGTTCATGACGGGAATGTTCCCGGGAGGCTTCATTGTCTGTTAGTTCTGGATGGGGTCTGTAACCAGCTGYTGCCAAAGAGTCAATCTTATTTGCTGAGCTAAATAAGAAGCACTCTACTGATTGTGTTATGTTTAAACAACCTCTTTTTCTAGTATAAATGCCAGTCATTTTGACAAAGTAAGAACAGGTAAAATTGGTAAATAGTGCAGGACTTTGCCTTTCAGTTTTATTAGCACTACAGGGATACAACTCCAACCCCAGGGAAGTGGAGATCGGTCTCTCCAGCTGTGCCAGACTGAACACGTCCATCCTTTCCAAGCGCAGATGCTATTTGCAGTTACAGGCTTGGCTAATGCTGTGACAGGGAAAAATCAAAGCTAATGTGCCATGGATGGTGCTGGAGAAACTCAAACCAAACCGTGRCCGCTGCTCTCTTAACACTCTAATGCTACGAGCATTCCCAGTTTTCCATACTTCCTCTGACAGCAGTAGGGCTAACCCGGCCCTGCGATCTGTCTGTAAGTGCCGACGTGCAGGCAGAGAGCTCCGAGTCCCGAGGCCGGACACCTGCATGGTGCTTCAGTGAGAGCTCTAGGTCTCGTGGCCGCTCTCTTCCTCGCCTTGCGGAGCAGAGGCTTCCCACGGCTCCTATCGCCTGGTCTCTGCCTGCCTGTGGGGATCCCGGCATGTTCTCCCTCTTCGGGGAATTTCAGAGCCAAAAGGATGACTGTTTGGCAGTAACTGCGGCCAGGTGACATTTAGTGCAGAGAGGAAAGCAAGTCCCACAAGTCCCTGCCACCTCCCCACTCACACCCACAAGAAGAGAACTCGTCGTCACACGCTGAACACCCAGAACCAGCCCCGACCCCACCAGGGATCCAAGGCTCGAGATGTGGAACAGGTAAAAAAAACCCTTAGGGACCAGGGGCATGGGGACGAAGAGGCAGCTYCACTGCAGGTCAGAACTGGGCTCGACTGCTACTGAGATGGCAGGTGATTGATCCCAGCYGCTCATCCCGCACTGGAGAGCCCAAGCGTTGGTCACCCAGTGCAGAAATTAAGGAATCGTATTTTAAGACGCRCTGACTTGTACATTTCAAAACTTTTATTAATAACTAAATATTGMGTTATTAAAAGAACACAAAATATTTTTGGCTATGGATGTTACTCTTTATTGCCAAGTTTAATAAAATTAAAAGCTAGTCAGTTATTCCAATTCACTCCCTTGTTTTCAACTACTCTAACATTTACACAAAACAGCATTACAATTTATGAAATATTCAATTTTTAATTGAAAAATACATAAATTTAACCTAATCAAAATTCTTCTTTCTAGGCCATAGAGATTTCATAGATTTTGATGTAGCTGCACTGAAATACCTGACTACTTCTGCAGGCAGTTTATTTTTGCCTAAAGAGAAATATTTTCTACAACAGAACTAAAAAAATTCCTACACTACTCGGGGCGGGTGTTGCGCCTCTCTATTCCCACCACCCCCCTGGAAACAAACCAACAAAACCAAAAACCAGCCTAGTCTTCATCTTTCTGTGTGTTTTATTACAGGTGGACTGTGCTCCTTTATTTGCCGATTCGGGAAATCAAATCAGCTATTGTGTGGTTTGTAACGGGCRCGCAGGGATAGAGCGCAGTTGCTCTTTCTGTTTAAAAATCTAGCAATCAAAAAWTAAAAGGTTTGATATTGCTTCCTTTAATAACTTTCTGAAAAGCAGATAAGGAGTATATACAGGAGAAAATATCTTAGAAKTTTATAATGCTGCTGTTTAAGTCCCAATATACTTATAATACTTGAGGAACTGAAACGACCTGAAAATTTGTGCTGCTARCAGCCAGTCTCGCACTGCAGCAACAGGACACAAACACCTGGCAGCCTAGGCTATTAGGAAAGACTTGGTTATGCTTCGGAGAGAAAGCACTCACTGCACAGTTGACTCACAGGCTTTATTTACACTCGTCTACAGATTCATTTTGTCTTACATTTCATCTAAGCCAAATGAAACCATCATTTTCCTTTGTCTGTAGCCTACCATTTGCTAAATTTAAAAACTTTCATCTGTTAAGTACAGCAACGATCTATTACAAAGCACAGGGGAAAAAAAAACAAACAAAAGGTAACAACATAGCATCTATCAGGTTTGATTTTTACACTTTAATAGGTGGACTTTAAAGAAGTCAGAGGCACAGTTAACAAGACTAACCTGTTCTTGTGCAATCTACACATATTTAGCATGGAAATTAGATATAAAAGAAAATGCTAAAGAAGAAATTGCAGGGTGTTTTCTGCAAGATTATCAGAATATTTCTTCACCAAAMCCACTTTGCTTATGCACTAGTCCAATGAAGTTCACTTCTTAAGAAAAAATAAAGGGGAAAAAAAAGAGAAAAAGAAAAAAAGAGCAGGCTGTTTTGCTCCGTTTGTTCTGTGCAGTTCATTTTATAAAAGCAGCTATCAAATAAGGGTTTGGAAACTTTACTGCTGATATATTTGCAGACATATTGCTCTTTGTTGGCTTAGAAGAAGAGTTTTCCTGAACATACTTACCTTGTGATGGCACTGAAGATATTTAAACTTGTCTTAACCAAACGGAGCTCAAGAGTGACCAATTTTAAAGTAATATTGCTATTAAAGTTCATAAAGCATTTTAAGCCATAAGTTATACATGTCTGAGGGACAAGAATGATTGAAAAAACACATTTAAGGTGTTGGAACTTTCTACAGTTTATTATTTTTCACTTTTAAGTATAAAGAAAATCAGATACCTTGAAATTCTTGGTCAGCCCAAGATTAATTTTACAGATGGCCTGCAGAAACTTCACTTGATTCCAAGAAGCTACCTCCATATTTCTCCCCCTCAAGAGTAGTTCCTAAGCAATCGACCCTTTGGCAAGGCAGGATGACAAGCTCCAGGGTCCGTGCACGTGAGAACACGGCACCAGCAGCCCCTGGAGCGAGTGCGGCGGCTGCCGGCAAACACGCGGTGAGGCCGGAGCTGCCGGTGCCTCTCGCCTCGAGTCCTCGCACGGAAGGAACCAAGTCTGTATCACTCTCTACTGACAGACTGGGTGTGCAACAGCTGAACAGCTGTTCTGCACTAAACCTGGCTCCGAAGAAACAAAGGGGGCTCTGAGCTATGTTTTTACTTCAGCAAAGAAAAAAAAAATTCAAAAATTTACTACTGAAACCCTAGGGGTTCTGCAGCTACACTAATCTTCCATGGTCCCGCAAGAGATAGGTTAAAGAAGCTCAGGAGCTGGATGCAGAAGGTTGAGGGGTTCTCCTAAATTTCTGTAACTGCCACCTTAMGAGTAGCTGTGTTAGACAGATCCAACCCGTGTCTGCTCCTGTGTAAGAGTCAGGAATGGAGTAACTGAATCTTTAAAAAACAGTAAAAAAGAAAAAAAGAAACTTACTCAAACAGCAAAACTTTACACCTCRTCTGGGGAGTTTATGGCTTAAAATGCTACCTCACTTTTTTTTTTGTGAATGAACAAAGCTGCAATTTTCCAGGAAGCAAGGACAGACATGCACCTCTACTAGCAGATTCAGCACTTCTGACCAAGTAAGACACCAACTTCTTAAAAATATGTCTCATGCATTGACTGGATTTTCTTTTTTTTGTTTTGTTTTTTTTTAAATTGTGAACTTTAATACATTATTTCTTTTTAGAACTTGTACGGGAACCAGAATGGGAAGATCCGGATGATGATCTGCGGCGTCTGCAAGATATAAATGGAGAAAGCATGCAAARAAATAAGTTGAAGTTAATTTTAGCATTCACCTCGAGTAGTCAGTATCCTATAATAGCTGGAAGCCACATATATTAAATAGGGGCCTTTTAAGAATATAAAAATAATTTTAAACCACCTTTAAGCTCATGAATGTGAATTTGATACTAAAACTGTATGGTAAATTTAATACTGGAAGTAGACTACAATTTCTAGATGCAATACTGCTTTTGACAATAGGTTAGTGATATACAAGTTAACACTTTCACACGATGAAAGAGTGGTGAGAAGGTCTATCGAACATGCTCCTAACAGGACAAAAGTTTCATCAGAAAAGCAAAAAATTTACAGAGGTTTTAAAAAGTAGTAACAGAAGAGGGGAAGTGACAGAACTACTCCTAATATCAGAATAACTGATCAAACTTTTTTTTTTTTTTCCCAGTGAGTCTCAATCCTTTCGAAAAAAATATCACACATTTAAATACACCCATTCTTATTCTACATAAACCCAAACCTTTCGGGTGACCGTGATCTCGATCGTCTTTTTTTGCGATCACCAGATGAAGAAGATCTAGAACGACTTCGCTTCTTGCTTCTCTCGGGCGAAGATGAAGAACGAGAGCTTGAGTAAGATCTTTTTCTTGGGGTTGAAGACCCCCTGAAGGACCTGGAGCTGGATCTTTATTGATTAAGAAATAAATCAGATTTAATTCTGGCATAATATAGAAAGAACAAACAAAGAACAAAGAGACATTTTCATGAGCACCTGCTACTCTATTTACATCAATATCCTTTTGAAAGGAGTCTGTGGATATTTTAATACTTACTGCTTAGTTAACTGCCAATAAAGACTTCTACTGGCATGGTAGTTCTCTTGATAAATTTTGTTACATAGTATTTCTCAAAATATAACCCAGCAATGGTTTGGAAATCCCTTTTCCAGCATTCCCCAGAGTCGAGTATTTTGGTCACAAGCTAAGGGAAACTGGGATAGGAACAGCCTGTGATCCAATAATCCAATTCACAAAGCAAAAGGGTTTGACATGACAGACGTAACACTAACTTAACAGTGTTTCACTAAGTCTTAAAGGATATTTCACACTGGAACTTAATTAATCTCAACTAGAATTGGAAAAGCCCCTCAGGAGGTAGAATTTACAAATGTCAAAGTAAATTTCAGTAAATAGCAAGAATTTCCAAATCCATAATATAAAAAACAAACAAACGAACCCCCTCCTCCTCCCCCAAACCCTTTCTGCAATACAGTCATTTTGGCATTTGCAACGGTTGAACCAGTTTCTATCAAAAAATCCTTCTTTTATCTGAGAGGGAAAGAAGAAGCTTTTGGAGCTCTTAATAATAACATGCTAGAGCTAGGAAGCCCTAAACTCTAATTCCAAAATTACACAAAAGCACCTAGCAGGATATTTTCAGTAAGTTGGTGAAACATTTTCAAAACCAAGATTTTGGTAAAATATTTTCAGAGTTCTCGTGAATAATAAAGCACTTTCCTCCTCCAAGCCAGCTGACACAGCAGGGCCCCTCGGTGAGGCAGGTGGGCAGGAGCCAACAACCCTGCACGGCTGACGAGGCAACTGGGAACCTACAGGGGCCAGAGGCCCTGTCTCCTCTTCGACAGCCCGGACTCCCCTCTCGCACTGATCCGCACTGCCATCCACAGGGAGCTTTTGCCACCAAGCAGTGGTAGCACCATTTCTGGCTGCTTTTCTTTCCCAACTTAATTTTGTTTTCCTCATTTTACATTTTAAGGTTCTCTACATGCACAGAAAGGGATGGGATCTTCCTTCCATTGCAAAAGCAAAGTTCTGCCTGTGCACAGACACCTTGAGCAATCTGCATGATCCTGTTCATCTTTCCTGCACAGTTCAGGAACTGCCACACACAAAGCATCAGCTAATTCAAACTCCTGCAGGCTGCTCACGTGATTAACTGTTCAATACTTGCATACATTTCCCCACGCTTAAAAAGATAATTGCAGCACTATCTAGTGGAAGTTAAATATCTTAGCACTGAACACAGTAAATCAGGAGTACAGTGTATTTTCTAAYGTTCTTCCACATCAAACAGTCAAAGCGGAAACCGTAAAAACTGGGCAAAATTTACTGAAGCAAGTAAACATGCATTCAGATTCTTCTTCCTTCACAGTGAAGATCTGTGGAGTCCACTCCTCTAGCTTTAAGTCACACTTACAACTCTTCCAACCAAACCTCACATTCTCAAGAAATACACATCAGTAGTGGTATCAATCCTGTGCAGAGACCACGGCAATTCTGACTTCCAAGATAAAAAATGCGTTACTGTTTTTGACCGGCATAATTGTGCGATGAGATAAACAAGCAGTTGGTTCTTCTGCCCTTTCTCTCTGCAAGGAGAGAATGCTACCTCATTCACCTTGATTTCGACCCACGAGATCTAGAGTGCTCTTGGGAGCTGGAGCGAGATCTTGATCTGGAACTGGAAGAGCTTCTTGAATGGGACCTGAAACAACAGGGAAGACTTTTTCCAATATCTAACAGCTCCARGACACACAGTGGTTGCTCTAAAACTAAATATAAAATTTTGCCTAGTAAGACTTTGAAACAATAGTCTTTATTACTGTTATTTTTTGAAAAATGGTACTGATGTTCTTTCTGTTGTGTTTAGCAGAATAACTGCTAGTATCATCAGTAAAGCCTATGCAGAGGCTTTACTTTTACAATAAAGTTTCTGATGCATAGGGACATCTGCACCTACATTCACTAAATGAGCAACCATTTCTTTCATCCCTCTAATTTCACATCACATTTTAAAACAGAAACATGGTAAAGTGCATTCAAAAACGTACACTGTTTCTTATTACGTTTCCTAAAACAAAATAGAAAAATTAGTGAGAGCTGCAGTTATTTGGCAGAATGTATCAAACAACTGCATAACCTTTTACTATTTCATGAAACAGCTTTTCTTTTAATTTGTGCCTTAATCTGAAAGCATCAGCTCCTCTGAAAAGCAAAATAATGAAGAGTATTACGAATTGCTCATTTTTTTTCCAAGTTCCCACAAACATCTTGTAAATATTTTCAAAATTTTTGTAAAGATTTTCCTCTCCATTAAAAACTAAGTAGTGAGAAGGAAGATAATTCCTGACTAAAACATGGACCCAGCCAGCACTACTTGTAAGCAGAGACAGAAGCACTCAAATTTTTCCAGGCGACAGTGTTTCTTTAAGGCACAAATCATAAGAAGTTTATAAAAATGGCACTAGAGTTTTGGCAACAATTGTAAAAAGTAGACATTGCAATCAATTTCTAACCATCTCTTCAGGCAAAATATTTAATACATGCACTCAATATCCTAGTATATATTGCCACTACATACTGTCTCTATATATACTTTTTCATTTTACTCTGCAAAACAAAAGCAGTATGAACACATGCTTTGTAACTAGAAAACACATTTAAATCTTTTAAAAAAACGCAAGTATCTCATAAAGTGACATAAAAGGCAACTGATATTGCCAATGATTTATATTACTAAAAGTACACAAGAGAAAATCTGAAAAAAAAAGTCAGATGAATCAAAATACTTTTTGCTTCCATGTCAAGACTGGTGAGTTCATGCACAGGGTTATGTCTGGAAGAAGCTTTTGCACCATCTTTGTACCCCTGGGCTCCGAGCCACACTCTGGGCCAGCCCGCGCTGGCAGTGCAGCGTCCCCATGCAGGACAGGGTGACACCGTCCCTGAGCCGTGTCCCTGCTGCAGGCTCCAGCACTCGCAGCGCTCCTTGAGCCCTGCGGCAGTGACAACCTCTGAGGGGGCCTTGCTGGCATGGGGGGAACCATGCAGCTGGCTGGAACATGCTCCCTAGGGAAGAGGCTCTGGAGGAAGGTGGGATGTGGGCAGCAGGGCAGGCTGAGCACACAAGGCTGAGGCTGCTCAGCACGGAGCAGCCTGGGCAGGGGCCAGGGCACAGAGGGTCTTTTACACAGCCAGCAAGAGGAGGAGAATCTGGAACTTGACAGGCATGAAGTTTCTGAGTAACACCATGCGTTAGTACTTATTTGAGGTGTTAAATCTGCTAATTAATATCATCCTTATATTAGCTGGAAGACAGCTAGAAAGCTACAGCTTTGTAGATCACATTCGCAGAATATCAAATTGTTTATGGAAGTTAAGTAATTTCTGATCTCTTACATCGGTACTGATCAGATTTTTTCATGTCCCCACGACCACTATAAACCTTCCCTGCTGGTCTGGCAGCACTGCCACTCTGCTTAAAGCCTCACTTGCCTCTTCCCACCAAATTAAGTTCAAGCACCTGGCCTTTGTTTCCCTCAGTCCTTTCACTGAGCGCTCCAGCCTGCAGCACTGCCCCCTTCAGCCACTTCCTCCCACTTTCACATTCCTGATATTCTGCTTCTACTCAGGGCTTCTCAGAAAGTGCATCCAATCAGTAAAACATGGTCAACAAGTGTAAAAACAAATCTAAAACTAACTTTTTTTTTTCCAAACTTCTTTCAAAGATTCAACTAAAACATCAACTTAAATTACTAGAACAGGTGGGAAGATGTGAAGTCTTCCCATTGAGCAGCTGCACAAGGCCAGGACAGAACATTATCTACCTGTGTAAATTCTGTACAAAAAATAGTTAACATTATTAACTAAAACTATAAGACATTTAAGAAAAAAAAGTAAATAAAGAAGTTAGATACTGACATTTTGCCTGGCGTTACCCTTGACCTGTACCCGTTTACCTGGACCTAGACCTTGAGCTTGAATGGGAGGATGAGCGCGATGAAGATCGTGAGTGGGAAGATCGAGACTTAGAACGACTGCGTCTATTGGATTTCTTTTTCTTATTAGTGTCCTCTTCTTCACTAGCATCAAGATTATATTTTGAAAGGTCAGCATCATCTTCATCCTCATCCTGCAAAATGCAGATAGCAGGTACTTCAACAAAGACGGAAAACATCTCTGAAATTTTCAATTTGCTAACTGAAAAAAAAAAGCCTGAGATTTTAACAGACTATGGATACAATTCAGAAACCTCCCGAACTGATCTGCCAACCACACAGACAGGCTCCAGCCAGCTGTGTCAAAAGGCTAACGTCTAAGCTTTCGGTTTTGTGGTCCAGTTCAGGTTCAGGTGCTTTCCAGAAGCTGCGGGCACTGTCATCCTCAAATGGCTGCAAAGGCAGCAGGAAACACAGGCCAAATGACACTGCAGTTACCACTATGGAATAGTTATCAGCAAGGCCAAAGCAGAATACAGTACCTCATCCAATTTATACTTGGAAAGATCTTCATCCTCATCCTCCTCATCTTCACCTTCAGATTCTTTATCTTCTACTTCTTTCAGGATAGATGCTGGACCAACTGGTTTCCCTCTATACTTTTTCTTTTTGCGACCAAACTGAGAAATATTATTTCATTAGAATACAATTTATCAAAACTCATTCCCAACTTTTTGATATGATATCTATGAGAAAATACACAGTAAAATAAATTTTAAAAGAAGTATTACTCAAAGAGAAGTAACATCAAACAATTACCAACATGAGACTTTTGAACAGATAAAACTGAACTATCTGAAACACCAGGCAACGCCCTGAGGCTGATTCCTCCAGCAGTTTAATGAAGGGTGCTTGTCCCAGTTTAATTTGATTCAGTTTTTGGCTTTTTCCCCCTACAAAAACCCAGCTGCGCTCACTTTTGCTTCAGAATCGCTTTGCATTTGGGCAAAGTTTGTGACCAGAGATGCATCCCAAAATGCTTCTCCCTGAGAACAAGCACCCCTGCCCTCAGCCCAAATCCCATGAGACAAGCTCCTCTAGAGCAGCGACTCTTACCTCGTCGTACTCTCCATCCGATTCTTCACGTTCTATATATTCAACATTCTCACGTTCGTTAAATCCTCCTCCGTATCCTTTTAAAAAACAGCAAAAAGAGACAATCTCTTGGGCTGTGCTGTATTCCACTGTATTAACTGCAAACTTTAGAGCAGGTTTCCATGGGGTTTCTGGAAACCTTCAGCAGATTTATAAATATACATGCCATAAAAACATAACATGAGCGTAAGCTGTGCCCACACATGTTTATTAAAAATAGTTCCTCGTGAACTCAGTTGAGAAAATGGATTAAATCGCGCAAGTGACACAGAGCAGGATGGAAGCAGTGGATGGAGCAACAGGACTTGAGGGGTGCAGAGCACTCTTGTTCACAGGGCAGCTGTGCTGGGGCGGTGATGCCTGCAAGAGACGGGGCGGATGGGGCCCCCTGGAGCATCTCCCAGGGCTGGAGTCCTCAACACCCAACTATGGCCCTCCTGCAGCTCCACACATGTGCTGAAGAGACAGCCAGCAACCTTGAGGACCCAGCAGCCGGAGCTGAATCCCGGGCTTGGGACATCTCTCTCTCTCATCCCCTTTTAGGTAGTTAAAAGTTAAAAATATATACATACAGTCCATGCTTAAAAAATAAATAAAACTGGTTCTGTCATTGGTTTTTAAAAGAAGTTATTTTCTCTATTAGTTCTATTATGTTATCTGGAATATGTTTTTGCTTAAAACATGTTTGATTCCATGTTGTAAGTCACACGGAACTCAATTATAAAATTCTTGCATTTAAAATGAATTCTCTTGGAAGGTAACAACAAAAAACAAGTAATGTCCCCCTCATCCATATGCTCAAAACTCTACAGAAGACATTTATTCATTCACTGGCCCTATCTGCATGTGCCTGCAAGCACACAAAGGCACATTTTATTAATTTTATTAATTAAAATAGTCTCTCTCTGTAGTGACAGGGTCATTTCCAAAAGACAGTTTTTAATTAGTATTCTCAATGCTCATTCCTCATCTGAAGTCATAACTAATGTTCTGAAATAACTGGGACACAAAATCAGGTGTCTGCTGAAGCAGATACTTATTAAAGCCTTAGCCGTTTGCTCTAAGAGATCTTGTATGTAAAACTATGAGAAAAGCAACATCACAAAACTGCTGCTGTCCACAGCCCTAAAATGATTCTCCTCCGCCAGGCAGGCGTACACGCAAACCCTCCAAAATCAACTACATCTCACCTCGCCCAACACCTTCGAACAGGAATGAGGGCACATCTGGGGCCGTTAGGGCTTCCTCCTCCTCCTCACTGTGCAAGCAGAGGACACAAACTGCTCCCTCTCGTTCCTGCTAACTCTGACATGCAAGCGTTACAAGCGACGCATCCCACACATGGCCACAACTCTAATCTGAAGGACACCCGGACTTGAAACAAATCAAGAAATAATCTTTTCAGGAAGAAGTTCTGCACTATTCTCTGTGACCCTCTTTTTATGCATTAGCGCACACGCTCCAAGCATTAAACTCACTGACTAATCCAACTTACAAATGGTAACAACATGAACAGAGTTATGACCCTGTTTTAAGTCTCTTCTCTGTGCCAGTTATTGCTAGACTTCATTGTGAATGCAGAAGGAGCTTCCAGTTTCTTATCAGGAAACACTGCCTGATCTATACCACCTTCTAACTTTTTTCTTCTGTCAATTCCTCTGTAGATGGGCACTACAAGTATATATGAATGTATCTCACAAGCGTCCAAATTAAAAAAAAAAGATATGTACTCTTTGAAAATTTTTAGTTACAAAAGAGAGCACAGAAATGGTTTAAGCTGAATGTTCTTTGACCTTCCAAATAAAATCACCTAAATGCTTTATTTACTACTAAAGTCATTATGTCTAAAAATGTACAAATTTATTTCCACATGAAAGATAATTCACTTTTGCTAATCCAACTGCACAAACAGATTCCTTAAATGATACCATGATTCATAAAAAATAAATTTCTTACACCACATAAAGAGTATTTTAAAATCACAGATATCTTACCTGTCCTTTCCTCCAGTTTAGCATACTTGGGAGTATTACACATATTACACTCTGATCTTCGGGCCCAGTTCACATTACCACATCTTCAGAGGAAAAAAGAACAAAACATGAATAAAAAGCATTTCAATTCAAAATAAGAAGTTTGAGCATTGAGGCAACAATTAAAAAAAAAAAAGTAAAAATCTATTTGCCAACTTCTAGTTGCGATCTGCAGTCACTAACGCAAAGCAATGAACTCGAGGCAAAGGGTCACGCAGACCCAAGGAACTGAAGAGCCTACACCACTCTGCAAGCACAAAGGTGACCACAACAGGCTGTATGGAGGAGAAAGAAGACAAATGCATAAAGGGATGACTATACAACATGTGTTAGCATAAAACTGAAGCTATGTTTTACCTGAAGTTAAAACTGGACAGTTATTTAACAAAAATAGATTAAAGTGCCTGCAAACTCCACAAAGGTGAAGCGGTTACCAGCACTGCTCTAGCTCATAATGGACAAGGGAGCCTCCGCTGTCACCAGATCTCCTTTTCAGAGTGCAAGAGAAGGGAAGAGAAAGTGAGGAGGGGAAAGGTTTTTTGTGTGTTGCCACAATACACAAAAAACCTCCATTTGAAACAAGGAGTCCACTGAACTTCTGCTGAAAAAGGGGGTGCCACCTCCCCCTGCTTTTTCCACAGTCTCATCAAGACCTCAGGCTGCTGTTCTTGACCTGCAACTGATGGGAGGCTGGGTTGCAGCTGAAACTTCCCCTCCCAGGACAGCAGCACTCACACCAAGCACCCACACTTCTCCTATGCCAGGCAAGCAACCCTCAGGATAACATCTGCTGGGAGATGAAGCAATGCAAACTCCCAGTGAAGCATCACTAGCGGCACTCATGGCTCACAGGGACTAACAAACTGCTGGTTTTGAGCAGCGGCCGCAACCTACCACGTGCAGCCGGCTGCGCCAACACAGTGTCCTGAATCCCCACTCCACTCCACTCCGCTCCTCCGAGTGCTGCCCACAGCGGCGGGCAGCCCGGCTGCCCCGCTATCCCCCACCCGACAGACAGACGCACAGCAGGGGCGTCACGGCAGCCTCCGAGCTGCGAGTGCAATGCTTTGCTTCCTGTGGCTGCTGCATTTTACTGCCCTAATACTTTGGGAGCTGCATGGCAGGTCAGAGATGAACAAAGCCAGGTGCTACCAGTTAGAGAGCTGTGTCCATTAACAAACACCGAAATCATTAACATCGCTCCAGAAAAGTTGAGGGGTCCTACCAAAAGTTTAAGTGCTAATTATAATACAGTATTTTTCTAATTTATATCTCAACTGATACCTTAAAGAGTATGTCAGAAAATCTAGCTATGTGGCGTATTTATTCAATAAATATTTAAAGAATACTAAAAATAATCTCATGATCACTATAATGGTGTTCCTCTCATGGATGTGTGTTTTCCAAATTGAGAAACGTCTCTGCTTACCAGAGACCAACTTTTGTTTTTCTGGTCGTGTTACCTCAGCTGCTGCCGCCCACCGGGCAACAGGACTGGTTTTTGCTTTGTGGGGAGCAGTTAAGCCCTGGCCTCACGGTGGGACACGTTACCAGCCCTTCTGGGGGCTCATTTCCAGTCCTGGGGAACCGTTTCGGCCGGCGACGCCCCACGYGGGCGCGGGGGAGGGCCGCGTGCGGGGCGCGTACGTTTTACACTGCCAGTCGTTGGCACTGAAGAGGCCGCGGCTCTTCTCGGCCAGCGTCTTGCCTATCTCGGTCCCGCCGGCCTTCATCATTTTGGCCTCGGTGGTTTTCTCTGCAAAAGAGAGGGCGGTGCTGAGGCGCTGCCCGCGCGGCGCGGCGCCGCGGGCCGGCGCGCGGCCCCTCACCTCGCCCGCAGCGGTTGCAGCTCGTCCTCCTCGCGAAGTTGACGTTCCCGCACCTGCGGGGAGACACGCGTGAGAGCGGGCCGCGCCGCGGGCTCCGAACGGGCTCCGCATGCGCCCGCGGCCGCCCCGCGCCGCCCCGCTCCCCGCCGCCCCTCACTTCTTGTCCGGGCAGATCCAGTCGCCGTCGCTCACGCGGAAGTTCTTGGTCGACATCTTGGCGACGCGACCGGGCCAGGCCGAACCGGGCCGGACGCGCAGCGGAGCGGGGGCTTGGCCGGCCGGGCTGCCCGCCGCGCCTGCGCACCGCGCCGGGGCGCTCAGGCAGCGCCGCGGACACCTCAGAGCGCCCGCGCGGCGGGAGCGCGCGCCCCCGCCCGGCGCGGAGGAGCCGGCGCGCCGCTGCGCACGCGCGCTGGGGGCGGCCGCTCCGCCGTCCGCACGGCAGGGGGCGCGTCAGGCCCGTGCTTCCCGCCGGGAGCGGAGCGGGAGCGGGAGCGGGAGCCGATGGCAGAGCGATGCGGGTGCAGCGGGAAGGGCGCAGCCGCCACGCGCGGCCGAAGCGCTGCCGTCAGCTCGCGCGCGGCTCCACAAGCGAGGCTGGGGGGTCACCAGGGTCCCGCAGTGCGTGTCGTGWCTGCCCGGCAGGTCTTTTCCACCGCCCGCGTCCTGCCTCTGCCCTCTGAGCGGGGGCCGCTACCCAGCTGCACCTCCAGCCTCTGCTGTTGTTGCTGTCAGGCAATGCAATAAATCGGTGTGTGCCGGGCCGTGGTGCCCATCTGGGTTATTTTTTTTTTCGCTATTAAAATATATTGTCCAAGGGTGATATCTTAAAAGAAGAAAAAACACCACCCCCACCCCCCCCGCTAACTTCAATAAGGATTAGATTGAATTAGGATGGGCAGTGCTCCAAAATCTCCGCTTGCTATTGCAATCATTGTTTGTGATTTTCTTACTGTGCTCACAGAACTTGGATGCCTCTCATCGGCAGAAACAGCAAAGAAGGGATTCGATCCCTCAATCCCTCTCCGTTTCAAAATACTGGTAGAAACATTTCTCTTGGATTCCAGTTTTATCATAATACAATTTGAGCTCAAACATCAGTAAAGAATTGATGCTAATCGAGTATATGAGAAATACATGACCTATAATTTTAACATTATGCAACTGAAAAACTGAGATTTCAAAATGTAAAGAAAACTTGGCAATAGGCATCAATTTCACACCAACTGTTGAGAATCAGTTTTCCTGAAAGACGAATAAATGGCATAAAGGCCAGCCAAGACCAAAATCATTTAAATGAAAGTTGCCTGCACATAATAATTTTATTTTCACAAATAAAATTATTAACTTAAAACACTTGACCTTCCAGGAAATACATCCATGACATTCCTTATTACTAACCACTTCCACTCAAAAATATTGGAACCAGGAAGACGCCCCGCATTTCGTTTCTCTTTCACTCTGTTTTTCCTGTTCCCTCCTGATACGATGTTTGTGTTGCATACTGCTTGCTAGGTTCTTTGGGGCATGTGGTTAGTCTTTTAAGCATCAATGTAAATAACTTAATACATTGTTGATGCTTTCCAAGACATAATAATAATGATTTCAAATCCATGAGTTTGCAGTGTAATGTGCTTCCATCAGGTGAAATMAAACTATTATGAAAATCTATTCATATTGATGTAGTTGAACATACATTAAATTGTACTGGGAAATAATGTTTGACTGTTTGTTTTTTAAAGAGCATCACGACTTGACAGATACTTGCTTCAACAAGTACTGGTGAAGGCTGCAGTAGCGGTGTTGAAATGTGCAAATGCTGAAAACCATTCAAGACGCTTAGTGGTTTATGATTTATATTGAATGTAAGGGCAGTTCCTTGGGAAAGCAGTTTTAGAGTGCAAGAGTCGGTCTTGCAAAGCCTATTTCAGTTCTCAAGTGTGACAGACATTTGGTTATAGAATTTCTCAAGCAAATGATGGGTACTCACATGCCCCTCAGGCTGACATGGTTTTGCACAAAAGAAATTCTTCTACGTGTGATCTTCACAGGAGGTTAGACATTGCAGGTCATTTACTAATTTAAGAACAATTGAAGCCTGCTGAGAATGCATAAAATGACAGAAGACATGGTACGAATAATATTTTAAATGTTTATTTTAATAAGAGTCAACATATAATCACTGAACCAAACAGGTGAAGTAAAAGTGACTTCAGGCGGTCCCTTAGTCCACTGTCTTTGCTCTGAGATACAATCAAGTAAACTTAGACTATTCATGACAGCTATGTGTTTAACCCCAAAAGTAGACATTCCACAGCCATCCTCTGTAATCTGTTCAGATCTTTACTCTTCCTTAGGGTCAAGCAAGTAACAGTTAGAAATATTTTTAACCTATGCGTTCCTTCCTGCAGATTAAGCATTTTTTTGTCCCCCTATGAGTCAGTATAAGAAAGGCCTGATTACTGTTCTCTTCTATTATCCTTTTATATGTGTGCAGAGATGTGCTCCTCTTTACTATATTCAAAGCAAACACATATTTTTATAACTTTCCTTGGTCTTGTTTTCTAAATCCTCAATCCTTTTTGTTGCTCATCTGCAGGCTTTGCTGCTCACCTCACAACTAACTTCCTATCTCCCATGCATTACTGGATARCAAACTGTAGTTCAGGACTATGCTGAACACAGTACAAGGATTATTTCGCTTTGCATCTATGCAATGCTGCTTTTCAGACATGCTAAAATTAGGCTAACCTCTTTATAAGAAGGAGCTTCCAATCATGAATAGCTGCTCCATTTGTGATTCCCTGCAGCTCAATGTTTTCAGCAGTACTGTTGCTCTTCAGCTATTCGCTATCGAAGACTAGTAGACCTGACTTCTCCCTTTGAAGTCTGATGCTTTGCATGTGGTCTGACTTGAATTTCTTTTTTTTTAATCAATTCTACAGTTGTCAAGATAATTTTGAATACTTAACTCATCTTCTAAATTTATTACAACCATTCTCAGATGGAGAAATTCAGCTAATGTTGTGAATTTACTCCCTACTACACCAGCTAAATAACTAATACAAAAATGTTGTTAATATTGCATAGATCTCTGCATGTCCATCTGTCTTCCCAGCTTGACAGCAAATGCTAAATATAAATGGATTATTTTTTCAATCATCCATGAATTCACTTTCATTTGGTTTGATTTGGATAGTATTTCCTTAACCTGTGCACAGCAATGTCATCCAGCCTGTGTGTTTCAGGGCTTTTCTTGGTGAAGGCAGATCACATGTGGGTATTTCTGGCCCACTCAGTGGACCAGCTGAGGTCAGACATGATTCCTTATCAAATTKGTTTTCAGGCAAATGCTGTGTATTTTGGAGCCAGGTTTGCTATTCACTGTTGTACCTTATGTTRCCTATCATTAAATGTTGCTACAAAGCTGGTACCTGGGAAATACTTTGCCTAAACAATGTGTGAAACKATCTCATCTTTAAAAGGAAAAATATCCATGTGCATTGCCTTGATACCTTGCCTACATGATCTGAATACTATACTCTGGATGCACTAAGCCTTTGCATTCGCTATCAACATATAATTTATAACCAATATGGAGTTTCAATAGACAAATTTACCTCAGCTATGAAAATGGACCATACTTCACCACTGCATTTTTTACTGTAATACAGCAACATTACGTTCTCTAACTGAGCTTCACTCTTGTCTTGATTGACAACAGCCTTTGCTGCAGTCAGAATTGTGCTGTGGATGCATTTTACCTGTCAGATAGTTGTCTTAGCTTTAGCACTCCCTCTCAGAAATAAATAAGGACTCATGATACACTTGAGTGTATCCGTGGACAAGAAAATCCAGACATATATTTGGCCACAATTTAGTTAACATTTACAGTAGAGCTTAGGATTTACTGTTATAGCCACAGAATACCCAGGTTAGTTTTTAAACTTACCTTTCAAAACAGATATGTAATAAAGTAATGTCTTACCTTATCATTTAGAAGTAACCCATGCAGCCAAGCTGTCTTTCCAGATATGTGAAAGAATATAGTTAAAAATTACAGAATCGAGGAACAGGAGCCACACTGGCCCTGTTATCTCCAAAGCAGGAGAATTGCTTTTAAATGCAGCAGTTGTGTTTAATTAAGTGTTCTGTGGTTAGCTAGATCTGAAAAATGTCTGCAGCTGACATAATTCATGTATATAGAGTGTTTAAAGAACAAATAGAATAAATGTTTTTCAAAATTAAAAGYCCTTAACTTTAAAATTGATATATTTTTTTCCAATTTTTTTTTTTTTTTTTAATAGGGAACCAGCTTGGGAAATCATCAGTTACATCCATTAACTGGGACCCAGTTTTGCATGATAATCCCCTAGAAGATCTTGCCCTGTAAAACTGGAAGATCAGGAAAGGAAATTTCAAACTCTGGGGTTAAGAAAGAAGCACAGCTTGATTTAACAGTTTGGCTGTTAACTGCTGTGCCAGTTTCTACTGTATTGGTACCCAGTTTCCGCTCTCAACATAGCRATTCTTGCCTCTCTAGTTAACATGGCAGTATCTCCACAGACTGAACTGTGCCACAAAAAGAAAAAATGATATTTGTTATGGACATCTATGTATTTTTTCATTTTGGGCTGCTTATGGGAAGATGGAAAGAGCAGCTGTCTTGATGGAGAACATCCATGGACAATGCTCTTCACAGATCCACCATGGGTCTGATCTAACAGAATATATTCATTACTGACTTATGCRAAGAGCTAGTYGCAAAAGCTGGACATTACTGACAARGACTCTATCATCTTACAAAGGGAACTGGTACCTSCTTCACTGAACTGATACATGTGATTTTAAATTTAATACCACAAAATCATGCACTTAGTGTCTGCTTGTAAGGGATTTAGCAATGCAAGAAAGACCTCTCAACTAGAWTCAACAAAAGAGGAGAAAAGAACCAGAAAAAGGGCGTAAGACTTTTTTTTTAAAAAAAAAAAAGCTAGTGCAAATCTAGGTGGAACATTTTTAGGGCAGAGGGAAAAGCACCACGGAAAGCACTCATATGACTGCAGTTTTTTGCYCACATTTAACTGAATGAATATAATTTCGAAAAGGCACAGTGAAGGCAAATTAGTTGATTAAAATTGAATATTGATGTTTTGAATGGAGATTAAAGGAACTTCACTTCCCTTACCCTAGCCAAGTACAGGCTGAGCGATGGATGATGATGCTTCGTTAATACGTTCAGAGATGGTAAATATAAATGAAGGGTAAGAATTCTCAGAGTTAGAGGAAAGAACGACAAGATCAATTGAATTGATCATGAATGTATTTAGATACAAAATTAGAAAAAGGAATTTAGCCATACAGGAAATACAGATCTGTAATGGTTTTCCAAACAAACTCCTGGTAAGAATGATTCTGAATTATTTAAGATGGAGCTTGAAAAGGTTACTAATTAACCTGAGGTCTTACTGGCAATGGGAGACTATGTGGTATGAGAGTTTCTGAGTGTTGCATGCACTGACTAATCCATGGAATTGGAAAGGTGACTAGATCACAGCTTTCACTACATGGTATTACATTAGTGCTGTGCTCTACATTTCCCTTGGTCACCTGTGGAGTCCAGGAATATTTGTTTGCTTCTTGGCATGAGGCTTCAAAACTGCTGCTTYTTCCAGCTTTCTGTGAAGAACTAACTAACTGATGATGAGATTTTCTGGGCTAAAGGAACCCTTGGAAAGGAACCAAGGAACCCTTGGTTTTGCAGGGGCCCTTTGCTCTCTCTCACACAGCAGTGCTGGAGTGAACTTGCTGGGCTCTTTGGGAATGTAACAAGTTGTCTGCATTTGTAGGGACTTGGAATCTTGGGGATGCCTGATCTCTCCTGATCTCTTCCCCAGACTAACTGTGGTTGTAGCTCTTGGTCTTTTACAATGGTTTTGGTCTGTCATAATGTGTTGGTAAGTATTTTTGACCATGCTTGTCATGCGGCTTGGCCTGTGGACTTTCCATGTACCTTTTGAGACTAAACACCTTTTCCTCTGTTATACTGCATTCCTAATAAGCACAGGAGACATATTCATATTGTATCCTGTATGTTTATGTTTTTGATCAGTTGAAAACTCTCATTTTCAGTGACTTCGTATTTCATAACACATATTTTGCGTATTTGCATATTAATTTAGAAAATTAATTTAGGTAATTAGGAAATCTTCAGTGTCTGCACTGGAGACTCCACCACAGAATTCGTGCTGCTGTAATTCCCCTCTGCTATCAAAAGCACATACACAATGTAAAAGCAATAGCTTCTGTTGTGAGAGTCCTTTACACGAGCCACATGAAACTGCTCTACAGCTGGTAGGTGCTCACTTACTCTTCTGTTCCCTTCGTCCTCTCTCTGACCTACTTCTGTGTCCTTCAGGAATGGACTGAATCCCTTCTGGGATCAGAGGATTCTGTCAGGAAGGAATAAAACAAAGACTTGCCATTTTTATTTTTTCAGCAAGTTACAGGTACACCACAAAGCTACCTAATTCTCCTTTTTCTTTGGCAAATCGGTGTTTCCATAAAAAAAAAAAAAAAAGTGTTTCTAGTACTAAAATGTGACAGTTCAGGTGAGCAGGTGACACTATTTAAAATGAAGCAGGTATGCTCTTTTTGAGAAGCATGATGTTGGTAGGGTCTATGGAAGTAGCTGTTATACATTCTTATGTTGYCAAAGGAATTGTAAGTTCCCAGACCCAGCAGGAAGAGCAAAAGATATATACTTTAAACCTCTAAAGTGCTTAAGAAAAATGCACCCAAGTCAATATTTATAATTTTTAAAAGRCATTTTGAACACCATGTATAGTCAGATACACAATAAATAACCCCCTTTATCAAAATCGACAGTTATAATTACCGTGGTTCAGGAAAAGATTATTGCAGATACAAATTTGTTTGAGCACAAGCATTTAATAAACAAGTGCAGCCAGCAGAGAAATAAAGGTGAGGCATGTACAAAGATCTAATACATTTATTTTTAAAAGTCAGGTTGAAAAGGGTTCATCATTTAAGAACTCACTGTCAAGCAAAACAAGATGTGATTAACCTTTCCTGCGTTAGTCCTCCCTTGCATTTATGCTGCATGGTATCATCATTAATGGGCTGTTGAAATCAATGGAAGGGTAGAGTCTCGTGTATTTTATCCACYTCTTCTCTCTAGAAACATTCGTCACCATGGTATCTGAACACCTACCTATTGTGAAAGCTCAGATACTCAGCAGCACAGCAGGGGTATTTTACTCAGATATACCTAGAGTGCTTAAGAATTTTCCCATTTTTTATGCGTACATTTCTTTACTTAGTCAAAACCTTTCATTTGTCAGTTCAGAAATTCTGCCCTGACGGAAATCAACAGCACTGTGTGGGAAGTTTTGTAGGTCAGAGTTTGGCTCCTAGAATGAGACAGAATTTTAGCATCAAGTGTCCAAAAATATAATAATARTAATAAWAAAAAGTCACAAAATAGTTAACCCCTTCATAACCAGTCTATTTTAATCTTTACTTTCTACTATGTCTGTGTACAAATAAGTAAAATCTATTTGGCAAATTTTCACTTATTCTCATGTTCTGCCTATGAAATTCAGTAAYACAGCCCATTCACATGTATCTCCGTTGATGAAAACACGTAGGTGGTACATTTACAGGGTCAGGCACCATTCCAAAAGAAACTGAACTGGAAAGTTTTTATACCAGTTTTACCTGAAGTATTATTATTAGCTATATTTTGCTGTTGTAAATTGAATTATACCAGCCTAGGATACTGTGAAGCCAGAATTAGGCTKCTGTGCATTTTTGGTGCTGCTTTCATACTATGTCAAGAAGTGGCTATTTTTGCTTGTTTTATTGCAGAATGGGACCGTGAATCACAGAAGCAACAGTATCAGGAAACCGTGTCACAAATGTAGTTGCTCTTCAACCCTGAATAGAGTTGTTTGCTCTTCTGACATCTCTCCCTTGTTTCTGCCTTGGAAAGCAGCACCGTAATTACAGTCTGCTGTTTACACAGACAGCCCTGAGAAACGGCGAGCTGTTTCATGAATGTATGGCAAACCTGCAGGGATGGTGAGCAAAGTGAAGGAAGAAAATGAATGGGGAGTGTGTTGGACTGTCTTGCAAGCCCAGTCAGGAGCAGAGGTGGAGGAAATTACAAAAACAAAAATAGTTTGTTTGGAAAAATCTATGTCTGTTTGACCTGAAACAAACAAACAAACAAACAAACAAAAACAAAAAGGTTGGCAAATTCTTTCAGGTACAGAAGACCCTCTTTTGCGAAATGGTTCGTATAGACCTCCCTGGAGAAAGTGATAATTACATGTTCCTTCACAGTCTTGGTTTCCCTTTTCCTCTTTTTGCTTACCCTGTGTAAAACATGTAACTACTCATCTAGCTAGAGAAACSGTGTGTGAGAAGAGCTCTGCAGTGCTTAGCGTGCACATCAGATGTGGTGGGCACCTGCTCAGAGCAACTAGGCACTGTAAAATCCAGCCCAGAAGACCATACGGCACAGGTGATAGGAACTACTTTGGGATGTATGCATTAAAAATCAAGAATTTTTTTTTTTTTTATTAATAATCTAAGTGGAAAAGGAAGCAAAGGAGCAGGGTGGGATGGAAAGGAACAAGGTGACAGGCATGAGACTGCCCTAATGCCAAAGCAGAGCACTAGGGAAGAGGGAGTCCTGCGCACACAGACCACCCGACTTGTTTAACAGATGCTGTCAAAGCCTTAATATGTTTCCTCCAAAAGGGACACTTGACAATCTATACACGTCAGCACCAAGTAGCAAGAAAAAACACGTCCAAAATCCTGACTCAGCAAAAAGCAAAATGGTGTCCAGCGTACCTGGATCCATTCAATGGATGCAGGAACTAAATCTGTCCTCATTTTGCTAGCAAAAAAACCACTGGGTTTTTTGTTAAGGGAAATTCTGGCTGTTGAGCAAAATGTCTGTGTTGCTATGGTTATGCTACAGCCATTCCCGGAGTCTTCCTAAAGATTCCAGCCATGAGAGAAACCCAAAGGAAAATATCAAAGTCACTCAGCATCAACAAACACTGGGTTTTCAAGTGTTTCTCTTGGTATCAGTAAGGGAGTGAAGGTGGCAAACTAGGTGAGTACCATCACCTTAACTCTAAATAATATAAAGTTATTTTGCAGCTGGAAATTTTTCAACGTAAATAATCTCCAGCGAGTTATCTGGCCTAAAAATTTGAGGACAATTTGTACATGAGTGTGCAGGGCTCTCTTTCTTCACCCCTAAAGCTAAAACTGTCCATGTTTTCTCCTCTCTTTCCTTCATTGTTTTTCAGCCTGCATGTTCATAGCGTTATCTGACACTTTCCCTGCTGCAAGCACAGGAAGAAAACCCCTATCTCCAGACACATCATTACCAACAAACCTTTTAAAAATCCCTCTGCACCAGGCTGTGAAGTTGCTCCTTCACTCCCTCAGGCTAAGAAATATTATATCCACATGGATCTACTTCTCCATGTCCATCTGGCTGGTCATTCGGGTCTTTGGCCTGGCACTCCAGGCCACCAGGAGAGGTAATTGTTTGTGCAAGGTAATGGTGACTGACAATTTCATTTTTAAGCTATTTATCAGTTTGTGCTCTGCACATCAGGTGTCACAGGAGCATGACAACTCTTGTCAGTGAAATAAAGGAGTCTTGTGACAGGATTTCAATTGAATTTCTTCACCCAGCACTCCCAGCATTAGCACTCTGTTAAAACAACTTCATTCATTATTCAAAAAAGAAAAAAACCCCAGTGAAACCTTGACAAAATATGTAACTCTTTTTGAATCTTTAAAATGCACCTGATCTCCYTTCTTCAGTGCCTGCAGAATAACCTGTCTTGGTTCATTAAAAACCACTTTATTTGCTGCCAACAAACAAGCTAACCATGGGTCATTCCGCCAATGTGCGTGAGTCATTCTTCTGCCATGGATGATTCCTATCTCCATCTTTTTTTTTTGTTTTGTTTTTTAAACAAAATGCCCATGTTAAAACCACATATAAGCTCAGGATGAGGAAATAAAAATTCCTCTCTACATTTTCATTATAATTTATAATAAGTTACAATCTAGAGATTTACTCGTTTGTGYTGGCTGTCCTTACTGCTGATGCAACTTGTATACAGGCTTTCCCTGGCCGCCCACTATCCCTAAAACCATTCTGTGATGCTGTTCCCATAAAATAGTTCAGAGAGACAGATAAGTTTGACTTTTATCTCATATTTAGAARTACTGAAGACAGATAAGTTTGACTTCATCTCATATTAAGAAAATACTGAAACAGAAGAAGAGAAAGTAATGGCTTGAGGAGGCAGGGATGTTTGCCTTCTTTACTTAAAAAAGYCAGAGCCAACACTCTCATTAATATGATCCATGACTTCTCTCTACTGAGAAGGAAGCCATACATCATAAGTGAGTCATTATAACATAAAATACATAATCTGTTTATCCATATTTTTAACAACTCAGGAATGTTTGATTATTAAGCATAGCACCATGCTCTCCCRAGGTGGAACTAAAACAGAAAACCTAACAACACTCTCCCAAATTTATTGGGGAAGAGTTCTCAGACAAACCTGAGGAACACAGCACCAAAACAGATATGGAAATCAGAGTGCAAAGGTGCCCTTACCCTCTTCTGACTGCTGCAAGTCCCGCTGACTTCTTCTACACCTGCTCTTGTGAAAGTTACAGATGAGCAGCTTTAGGCCTGGAGTGCCCTGCTCTTYTTCTTCACTCCACATCTTTTTTACAGTCTCCTTTGGCTTCTGTCACTGCTTCTTCAAGCTGTMATGAGAGGTTCACTGTCAGCAACAGCGCCAAGAGCTGCCATGGGACCAATACATTAGTCGTCTTCTGTTATTCCTCAYTATTTGCCCCATCTAAAGTAACACTAAAAAAGGGCATCCCCCATATATTCACCAACTACTCTAACTATAGCATGGCCTAAAAACAATAATCCCSTGCTGCACCACTTCTAGCCTTCCTCAAAAGCCTGCTCTCAAAGTACCTCAACAAAGAGCAGTAATGCAAATCCCTGGGTTAGATCTGTTTTGCAAGGGACTGCTGGTCTGTACTAACCTACTTAAGCAATTCATCTTTATTTAACCCTTGGCATACCCAGGAAGTTCCTCAGCTTAGCTAGGTAGCCTCCCTGGTGTCTTCTCTCCCTACAGACAGTGTTCAGCACTGTCTTGAAGCAAAATCCTGTCTTCATTGGTTTCCAATACCTTGTTCTGCCTCTATAGGCATGGGGTATGAAACCCCTACGGTAAAAAGCCAAGGCATGAGAACTGTGAGCARAAGCTTGCTACGAAGTCTGAAAAATTTATTTACTGCAAGATAAAGAGCCCTTTCCCTTCKYGCATCTTCTTTTAAAAGCCCATTATTCCCCAAATTAACTATGGTAATTCTTCAAGTACTGGTAGGGGTTTTCCGCCTTCAGCAGCATAATAGCTTTTCCTTGAATTTCTTAATCTTAGAAACTGCATTATCTTCTCCAGTTTTGTTTAAAAAATGGTGGTTGTACCTGTTTACCTTGCCTTTGTGCAGAAGAATTAGTATTCTGCATGGAAACACTAAACATAACTTGTTACAGCAGGTCCCCAATGAATCCTTTATGAAGCAGAGCACAYTGTGCTTGAACCTGTCCATTTAAAGCTGCAATTAACAAATTGGGAACTGCTTCTTTTCCTCTTCACAGCTGYGTGATGACGTGGTACAGATCGCTTTCAGGAGCATAATGGCAACAGACATCAGTGCTTAATGCACTGCAGTTTGCCCTTTGATCCCAGCTCATTACAAAAATGGTTTATCAGAGAATTAGCTTCCTTTTTCTCTTGTTTTTAAAGAACATTTTTTTTTCCTGCTAATATTTTGCTCATGCAAACTTTAACAGTCTGTCTCTTCTTGGATGCTGAATATGTTTTCATTTCATTAGTGACTGTTCAGTCCTCTTGCTCTTAACATTTTCTTCTCCACCCTTACTCCTGACCCAGTGAGTTTAAACTGACATTTGGCAATTTACCCAGGTTAGAATTAAATGTCTCTGAAGATGGAGAACAACCGACTGCACCTCCTACTAATCTGTTCCAAAGTTTGGGTTTTTTTAGAAATATATATTTTCATATCTGATATCTAGTTATTGGACTTTTACTCTTCATTTGTTGCATCCAAATATCTCAGAAAACCAGTATTTATATCCAAAGACTCTTTAGATCTCTTTGGTTTCTGTAGCAGCATGCTACATAAAAAGAGTAAACTAAGTATCTGGAGGAGTCTACAGATTTAATAGCCACCATAAGTACTAGTCTATCTCCAGTATCTTTAATAGCACTGCTGAGGAAAAGTGACAATAAAATAAAGGTCAAGATGTTATGGTTTGCTTGTTTAGTAGCAAGAGAACTAAATAGAATATAGGCAGATGGATATGAGGTCATTCAAAACTCATAACAAGTAACACAATGAAGTGAATTGGATGGAAGTTTCATAGCAATCTTTGCAAGGGAGCTGATGCCTCTCTAAGTTGCATGGCAACACACTCAAGACAAAAATAAAGCATCCATATGGCTTTGAAAATTTTCTGATTTATTTTTGAGCCAAAATAAGATTTTTTTTATAAGGTTAAAGTCCCTGATGAAAATAAGTAATCTCACTGACACTAGAAAAAAAATCAGTTTTTCTAAGATTCCCATGTATAGATCACACTCTCTTTCCACTGCCTCTCTCATCTGTTATTTGATCCTTTTTTACTGGCTCTGTACTTGTTCATTTTCTTCACAGCTTTGGCCAATCCTGACAATTTTCCTGTTTTCAGTTGCTCTTCCCTTTAACGTTTTAAAATCTGAATTGTTTTAATTGATGGAAGTGCCTCCAGATTACTTCTATTTGAAATGGAATATTAGAGCACTGGTCTTAACTTGTAAACTGCTGATTGCAAAAACGATTTTCAGAACATGACCGTTTTTGTTACTGCATCTTTTACAATTCTTTTTTGTTAGACGGAGGAAAATATGAGAAATGGATCCTCACAAACTTGAATAGATTTTGTTGCTGCAAAGGACTGATGGCTGAGATACTGAAGACACTACTAACAATAGCATTATGATTCCTCTTTGGTTACTACTTAGTATTGTGCCTGGGAAAATATTTATAAAGRATGCCATCGCAGTCCTGTTAAAAGCTGTTCTTCAAGCAAGTAGACACACTGTCTCACGGCAAGAAGAAAACCTGAGTTAAGGAGCCYGATCTTGGCCGCGCTGTAACAAGAGACAACAGTGTGTGCGGGTAGGTTTGTGTGGTACCGTTCACCACGGACTTGCCAAGCTAACCGCARCCATCTCCGCAGGCTCCCGGAGGGCAAGGTCCGTGCTCGTGTCTACGTAGGTATGAGAAATTAAGAGCCAAATGCAAACTAGAAGTTTTAAGCTATTCAAGCGCACGGCCATCTCATGTTTCCATTACTGACAGTGCCTTTTTTCCCCCCCAAACTACTCCGTTTTTTATTAACTCAAAAACTCAAAAAAAGCCTAATGATTTGTGGTCAGATCTTGCTCCCTATTTGAGATTKTTCATAATAAGCAAGTAGCTGCCATGGTAGCATGGATGACCATGTAGAAACACATTATTTAAGCAGCCCTTGCCTGTGAGTTGTGCTAGAAAGTGCTCGGAAAGTCAGCCTTTGTATACTACTGCAGCTCATGCCCAAACAGGTTTCTGGCTGCTAAGAGACTCACTTCCCTGACTGGGGGGGCAGCTGCCATAAACTAGAGCCACCCAGAAGCCCCTGGCTGAGGATGTTTTCAAGATCTGTGGGAGGACTTTGTGTATTCCTGCCTTTGATTACTTAGCAAATAAGTAAAAAAACAGCTATTAAAATGGTCCTAAATACCTTCAGTGTACCTTGCTTTACGTCTGTTACCTCTTAGGCACGTTAAAGTGAGACAGTTTTGGCTAAAGGCCTGAATGCTGATAGCTGTGTCCTGTAGGTGTCATCACCATGCTGTGACAATCTGCTCAGAGGCTGGTCTACATTTTGTTTTGAATGGGCCATAAATATTCAGTATCAAATATACTGAGATGTAAAATAGCAGGTGCAGCAAATCTGTGGTGAGGCTGCATTTAATGGGTGAAGGATTCAATATTCCATCTACCGAGCAAACAACTGGATATAAAAACTCCATCTGTAGCTTTTTATGTGTGTGTTTTTTTAATTTCAAAACACAATTTATTTTAAAAGATACAGATACTCTTGTTGTGGAAATGGCTTTGTACAATTAAATGTCAAAACGGATTAAAGCCATTGAAAAAAATGTAAATATTTGAGTAATTTTAGGTTTCATCTGCATATACTCACAACAAAAAAAATCATTCCGTCTTTCTTCATGTTCCTTTCCCAATGATAAAATTCCAACTAGTAACTGCATTTTTTTTTCTTCCATGGTTTTTTCACCCTTCTCTTTTCCTCCTCTAGCTCCAATGGTTCTTTGTGACTCAACAACAGTCCTTCATTCTTAGGGGAAATACCACAGCATCCCCATGCTACACAAGTACCGCATCAGCTTCCAGTTACTTAAAACTSATTCCAAGTATTTTTTCATGCTTTTGCAATACCTCCCGATATTTATCTTTCACTGACTACAATTCTTTGGCAACAAAACATTTATACAAACTATTTTCAAACTTTAGATTGATTTATGCTTTAAACATCTGATTTGAATGACTGTGAAGTCAATGGTCATCCCAGCCTCTACCATGCTGACCAAATCTTCCCTGTATTTACACTTGTAACAGTTGAGATTTTACAAAAAGACTTATTTTTGTCAAAAGSTAATTAATAATGGTAAGTTCACCAGCTACTATCTGAAAAATATCTATCTGTACCCAGTGTCTCAGCTGAAATTCAAAGTCAGGATAAATAGGCAAAATTCACTGCAAAGCAAAAATGACTCTATCCTATTTATCTTACCTAGAGAGAAAACGATMTGGAAGGAAGTTGGCAGAGCAGGTTTCATGGCACAAAGCCGAAAGATGGCTGTGCAAACATCATGCTGGGTAAGGCCCTAGGCCTTCACCTGTCCTCGACAGTAAGTGTCWGCATCAGTTTATGTAACGATTATTCTGAAACCTGCACCCATCTTTTCTCGTCTTTTTGTGACTGCCAGAAAATGCATCAGATAATGGTTAATTTCTCTTGCAGAATCCTGTGATGAACCTCAGTTGTTTAAAACTCCTCTCAGGTAAATGCCGTAGGCAATCAGTGTGCAGACTRCAAGTCAATATTCTAGATCTTTGTGGAGAACAATAAAGATCATGCTGCAGTTTAACCTTTAATCTAGTGGCCCTGTCTGTGTTAAAGGGCCACTGCGAGCATCAGGAGAAAAGGCAGTTGTGTTTTTGTCCCGTTCTAAAGGGAAACTATGCCTGGACAATTTCTTGAACCTGATCCAGTTCCACTTAGATTACTATCTTTTATAGACTGCAGTGAGTCTTTTGCAAGACACCCTGGGAGAGCTCACTCTGCTGACCTGTCATATGCAAACTTTTGCTCATTTGTAGAACTTGAAGTATTTCAAGTATTGCAAAGCAGCTCCGTGGAGCCAGTACGGTGCTCTGTCCAGCCAGGGGATGGGGGTGTGTGAGACAGGAAACCTGGAGGTTTCCTCTGTATAAGGTGGCCAGCCCTGCCCAACATCTTTGGTTTGTCCTGTAGGATAATCCTGCATCCCTCATTACAATGGCTGTCCCCATCTTATTAATTTGTCAGCCGAATAAAGTAAATGGTGAATCAATCAATCAGTCATACTTCTGAAAAGCAACAAAGCAATGATACAGTTAATTAAATCTTGTTCTCAAAGTAAAGCTAACAGAAATAATTACAAAGCTTCAAAAGAAAATCTTGTGTGCTGTTGTAAGAACACTCTGCCTTGGTAGGAACGCACTGAACCAAACTGCTTCATCAGAATGAGAATTGTGGGCCAGGCACCATGTTTCAGACTGTGCCTCTGAAAGTACTGCTTCTTAAGATCAAGTATGTTGTGATCTCAAATGACAATACCTGGCACTTTAAAAGTCAAATTTTTCTATAAACTTCATATACAAGTTACTTCAGTGACATTGCAATGGTAAATTTGAAGAGTGCTTTCAAATAAATTCTAAGGAAAATAATTTCTGCTATGAACAATCTACATACTCAGCCTTTTTCCTGTGTGGAGATTATTCTATCCCACATATTATTATGCAGTAAAGCTTAGGTATAGTTATAGCAAACAGAGACCATAATCAGAATTTATGGATGACCTTACCTATTATTTATGTGCTGTTTTACAGGTTGACTTATATTCCTGTTGTATCACAGTCRCTTAGTAATGAAAATATGTCCCTCTTATCCCCCACAAAAAGCTTTGTATTTTCTAGCATGTTTGACGAAATGATCTGGCATGTATCAATAAAGACAGCAATAATTGYCATGGGCTTCCTTCTGTTTATGCAGAAGAAATTTCCCAGTTACGCATGGTGGGCTGTCAGATGTAAGACATCATGCAAATGGAGTAGATCATAAAACTAATTCTAATATAGCTAGAACAGAATTCCCAGAAATTTATCTTGCTAAGAGGAAAATACAGAAGATGATAGAGTAGCTTTTGCAGAAGCAATAAAGACGTACCACTGTATTATCCACAATCATTCACAAAGATCACTTACTTGCAATAGCAAAGCAAATAGAATTGCACGGTTAAAATGAACTGTCTGGATACAATAAAAGTTTTACATAAATATAAGTGAATCTAAGTTTATATTTATATACACTGWAATAATTAATGACTATTATTGATACTAATACTCATATTAATACTCATAATTRACTAGTGTTTCCAATGAGGTAAAAATTAAAGTCTTGATTTAAAAGTGAATGTATCTATGATTTTTGATATTTCAAAATATGAAAATATAAATTTTCAAATGATTAGCCCCTACTGCACTGCTAATGCGTTAGCAATTTGACTATGGTTAAGATGATGATGGAACTGAATCTGCAATGAAAAGACAACAAAATATTTTTGATGTATGAAAATCAAATGGGTTGAATGTTTACTGTGCATCATAATTTGCAGTTGCTATTGCTAGTGTTAACTTTGGGAAATACTATATTGCTTACAAATTAATGAAAAATGAAAATAAATGTTGCTTGCAGCAGATGCTAAGCACAACTGAAAGCATAAAACTTGGCAAATAAATCGTCATATTTATGAACTGTTGGTCTGAAACAAACTATGTACTATGATATTTAGTAGTTTATGCATGCAGATGTGTGCCTGAATGCACATGCCAGAGGCCAGAGCACATCACAATGTGCTCTGATGTGCCACCATCACATTCAAGCCTTCTCAGTTTCTTCAAAGTTGCCTTTTTTTTATTCTTAGTCCTATATCCAATACAACAGTGTAAGACAATTTTCTTTGCATAAGCTAATTGCAGAAATCTGATATAAATTGGCTGTATTGTGGGTGAGCTTCAAATGCATGTAAATTCAAATTGTACAGGGAAAGCATTTTTAGCAATTTAATCACTCCCAAGCTGTATTTGAACCAGTTGAAATACTGAATTTTAAAGAATATTTCGAAATTTATCATAATCTGAGAGCACTGAAAATCTGAATGAGAAACTTGAGATATTAAATAAAACTCTATTTTTCATCAAAAAGTATTATTCCATTGTACAGCTCTGTGTGATGAAAACATAAGAATATAGCACAGGAAATTTTACTGTGAGAGTGATCAAACACTGGCTCAGCCAGGTGTTTGCAGTGTCCAGCCTCGCAGGTTAGGTGGTTATGGGCCTGCTCCAGGCGACCCTGCTTGAGCAAGGGTTGGGCTGCATGATCTCCCAAGGGCTCTGCCAGCCTCAGCTCCTCGCTGATTCAGTGGTTCTACTTATATCCACAGTTGGATGCACACTGTGATTGGTAGAACTCTAGGGAACTGAAAGACTGCAAGCTCATTTTCAAAGAAGTAGAGACACGGGAATTTTGGCATGCGTTTCACTGTGGCAAGCTGAAAGTCCATGTTATGAAATTTCCTCTACCACTTACTCGTGAATCAGAGCATTTTAAGCAAAGCAAATCAGAATCATGATAATTTAACTTTTTAACATGAAATTCCAAATCGGTGATCAATTTTGAGATATGCGCACACAAAACAAGGGTTTACGACATTAAAAAAAAGGTCGTCTAAACTTGTCTCTTTGGGATTTCATATAATATTTTAAATCCAACCTCTCCTGCATTTGGATAATATTTAATGAGTATGATTGTAGCTGCAGAGGTAAAGTTTGGAAGTTTGGAAATGCCAGTAGCCGACCAGGATGACCGGTGAGAAAATTAATACTTCTGTCTTGTCATGCTGAGAAAAAACTTCTCATCTCACCAAGCAAAAGATCTCTGCTGGAACAGGTTAATTAGAGTTGCAAATCCATTTCCTAGACAATTTGGACTTCTGAAAAGATTTTTTTTAAGGTTTCTTTGCTATGTTTTATGTTTTTTTGTCATTTTTTTTCCACTAAAATTAGTCATTTGCATTTCCTTTATTCTAGGATTAACTCTTTTTGTTTTATTTTCCCAGCAGACTGATCATCAGTTATGTTTCAACAGCTTCAACTACTGATGGATTTCTATACAGCTGCCACAGCATCTGTGGCAATGAAATATGATTTTGCRTTAGGAATATCCAAACATGCCTGCTGGGGTGGGGGTTATCCATAATAATAGTTTTTTTTGAGAAAATATTTGTATGTTCTTCAAAGGTAGCCTGACAAGTTATTAAAGAACATTGATCTCCAAGAAATTATAGATATTATTCTTTGAGTCTTGGCTATAAAAAAAAATCAAATCTCCCTTTAAGAAATCTTTTATGCTTCATTATCATAGCAATCAGAAGGTACAGATCGCAAAGCCAGAGACATTTAAGACACAAAAATGTCCTCCTCAGAGACATGACACATAACACTATACAAACTTCTGAACTATGGGGGGGAAAAAAAGGAAAGAATATGAAAAGAAAAAAAGATTATTTTTAGTGTTTTGATTATAGGTGCTTATGATTCAATGCTTTATATGTTAGAGGTAGATACCTAGAGGTGATAGAGTCTGTGTGGATATTTCTAGAGACTAATTTCTACATCAAACTAATATGTATAAAAAGAAGCCATTTATATTTACCTAAAAGAGATAGAAATGGTATATAAATCTTGCAGAAGAAAAGCACATAATCATTTTCTAAAACACTCGGTAAGGAGAGAAAAAAAAAGTCATGCAATGCAAGGCAAGCTGAGTGACAAATTGTGTCTAGAAGTACAAAATCAACAGGCTAACCCTATACCAAGCCAATAGACAGTTCTTTATCTGTAGTGCTAAAACAGTGTGCCAAAGACACAGGTCAGAGACCCAAATGTCATTGCTGTAAAAGCATAATATATTCCCAAGTTGGTCACCTGGGTCCTGCAGCTGCCAAGAACATTCCATGAATGAGTGCGTGCTGGCTCCTGCTGCACTGAGACAGAGACGAGGATGGAGGGAAGCACAACTCAGAACTGCAGGCAACAGAAGGAGATCATTAGTGTTCAAAGTGTATACAAATTTGGGCTGCTGTTACTGTGGAGCTCACTAATACACCTTTCCATTGCAGAGACAAGCCTGTTAAAGAATAATTCCTCCTTGTATGTGAAACAGTATGGTATTCTCTTAAGTGATCATTCATAATAAGAAAAAATATTTCTTATTCTTTCTCCCTGTACATCTAAAAGTGTAATACAAAAACTGACATAATAGATGTGCAGGCCTGGTGAATGAACACATTTCATAGGGGCCAAAATAAGTAACAGACCATGTTGAGAAATTTCAGCAAATACCTATACCTATGATACAATAAATATTATGTCCCACTCTGGCATTCATGTCTACCTTTGTAATATTTTTATTTGAAAGTTATAATGAACTAATCAATTAGAAGCCACTGGTGTGGCTTCTTAGGTCTTTTCAGTGTTTTGCCCATCAGATTAGATTACTTTGAGTTATGTTGCTGTGTAATGTAGCCTGTTAAAATATAACAAATGGGGATACAACAAATATGCAGCTTATTCCTCAGAAATAGTAATACTTAACACTACTAAAGCATATTCTTCTAAAGATCTTGAACTAATTAAGCAGAGGAACATGAGTCTCTGTTTTACGGATATGAAAAATGAGCTGAAGCGAACACAAGGCAATTGTACAACATTACATGGGAAAGCAGTGTCAGGACTGAGGGTGTAAAGGGCAGGGAACAGATTCTTTTCAGTCTTAACTATTGCTTAGACTGCATATAGGAGTAGTAAATCATCTTATCAGGCATGGGAGATTCCCTTGGTCTTGTAGCTACACCTGCACCCAAGAGCCTACCTTTAGTAAGGCAGACACCATCCATCTAGCGTAGATGATCTCTGCCAGACTAGAAAACAAGGGTCAGAGGAGGCTCATGCAGTTACTGACATGGGTCTTCCAGGAGCGCAATGATACTTTACAGTGCTGTCTGGCAAAATTATGGCTGTGCCTGTCTTGAAAGTGGTCCAGAAAGGGAGTATCAAGGTGAATTGAAGATATCTTTATTCTCTTGTTCTCAGGGTAGTGACTTTCAGGTCAGTTATTTCCTAATGTATGCTATAAAGAATCTTAGTTACTCCTTAGCAGTTTCTGATTTGTATTATGGAATGACAGAGACATGTAGTAGGATTGCACTGAGTATGAATTGCAATAGGATTTATGCATGTAGCATAAATTACAATGCTCAGGACTATACTGAAAAACTATGCTATTTATCAGTGAAATATGAGACTTTGTAGTGTGAGGAAAGATGTTTTTCTGAGGAAAATTCACATAAATATCCATTCTGTAATTTCCAAGGAAATCCTCTGATGATATCTGGTTATTCCAAACCTCTTGCAAATGCATCCAACTCATTTCATAATGTTATCATTAAGCAACTGCTTTTAATATTTAATAAGAGATATTTATAAACCGATGCAACACTGTTTACTGTTTACACTATCTCTCTCAGCCTGCTTTATTAACTGTCATTAGAACCTGCTTACAATGTGTATTTTTTTTATAGGAAGATAAATAAATCTTTACCTAAGACTGATGTCTGAAGGATGGACTTATAGTTAAAATTTAAGATGAGTAAAAAGATTACCAAACCTCTAGCAAACTGAGAAGAATATAACAGTATTACTAGGCCAGAGTAATGATCCATCTAGCCAAGTATTTTCTCATTYACATAGCAACCAATAGGTAATATTATTCAAGGATCTGATACTTACAGTGTTTGAAGACAAATTCCTTCCCAATACCTTTAGTATCCATGGATCTGCTGTTTATGAATTCGTCAGATCCTTTTTGGAGTCCACTGATCCTTTTAGCGTCCAATCTTCTGTGGCACCAAGTTCCAGAAATTCATATTGTGTGAGAACTATGTTGTTTTATTTATTTTAAATCAGTCTGCTCCTAGTCGCACTGACTGCTTTCTAGCTTTCATATTTGGGATTTGGTGAACAACATTTCAAAATTCTGTTTATTCACTGCCTTCAGGTTTTTGTAAGCTTGAGATTATCTTCATGCTGCCTTACCTGAGCTCTGCACCAAGTTAAGACAAATGTCTTAACTTACATTTATCTATGCTGTAGTTTATCCACCATATTTTTGCTCACTGGGGTTACTCACCACAATCATGGCATTTGATCATATTTTATGCTTGTTTTTCCCTCTAGCATGAGACATAGCAACAGTTCCTCACTCCAAATAGAAATAAAATTCAGTGTGATGACTTACAACAGAGTAAAACAGAAAACATGTTACAGCTTCCCCGCCCTGCTTCATCCACATTTGTCTAAAATCATTCTGCTGCGTTTTATGTACGACAATACAGAATCGTGGCCACCCCTGAGATCGTATTCAAAGCRAGAAATACACAAAAACCACAGAGAGGCAATTCAAAGTATGGCTGGATGAGGTTCAATACAAAAGGCATGCAGCAACACGCYGAAAAGACCCGCTCACATTGTTCCAGTGGCAAGTACAGTGATCTGCTTCATCTTTTGCAGCAAAAGCATCACAGAATCATTTGGGTCATGACCTACAGAGAGATGGAGATTTTGAATTAATTTATGCCATCATCTATGAAACATATTTTGAACCAGGCAAGAGCTATGGAAATAATTTTSAATAACTGTGCTGTTTGTGTATTGCCAAGACTTCAAATCTGAAGAAGCGAGAGAAAAAATATTTCAGACTATGCAAATCACCAAATACTCACAACAAAGTGACAAGACATTTCTCATCTATACTTCGACTGAACAAGGACAAATACCTCAACATAATAAGCATTCCGACCAATATTCAAGAAAAGCAAAATTGTATCTCCATTTTCCAGCTGAGTGAAGAGAGAGTCCTTGCTCTGCCACAGGACATTAAGCACTCTGATCAGCATTTTCATCTTCATTGCAGTGTACCTTTTGCCCATGCTGCCAGTAAGTACCTGAGTTACAGAGCTTTGAGCACAAAATTTGGAATTTCATATAAAACAAATAGACCACTCTGTCCATTTTTAAAATAAATCTCCACTGCTTCATCACCATAGCAACTGTCAATCTAATCATGTACTTGGCAATATTAAATTTATCATATTTAAGCAAATATGATTTGCTCAGATGCCAGGGTAAAGGGCACAACAAACATACCCATAAAATCTTGACGAAGAAAGAAGTCAGAAAAGCACATTTAACATATTTGTTCCTCCTTACACAGCTGACTGCTGCTCCCCAATACCTCTCCCATTTGCGTCTTAGTAGAAGATAACCTTAATTTGAGACTATCAAGAGAGCTCAGGCAGTGATGGTAGCTSTGGCCTCTAAGTGAGATCGATATGAATTGCAGCACCACCAGTAGATCCCGGATTGGTACTGCAGAATCTGGAATGGATGCAGCTGAAGGTAAATGGATTGTTTAAAGTCAAGGCTCAGAGTTTTCAGCAGCATTAAGCTCAGATCTGACCTCTGTCCTTCTGCAGAGGCAAATTGTGTCAGTCTGCCTTGTGCTAGCCACAGGATCCAACCTTGCAAAATCTTTCTTRCACTGGTAACTGATTCATCAGAGTAACTGTCTACACAATTGATTCTTTACAAGGAAATTGCAACTCACAGGCACATTTCCAATGCCAGTTCCAAAGTTGGTATTTATTTATTCATTTTCATTTATAAAAAGATACCCAGTTTTCTATGTGAGCTGTAGTTACTGCCTCATGACAGTCAATGTTTGCTTATACACAGCACAAACAGTTTCTGACTTATTGCATTAAAGTAATGCACTTCGGGATGACTTGAGTATGAAAGGTACTATATAAATCTAAATTCTATTAGACACTTCATGCTATACAYGTTCATTGTACAGCACCTCAGCAGTGCTTTATCTTAAAAAGAGAATGGAACACAAGACTTAGAAAAATGGTTTGCTTACAATCAGCCAAGAATTATTATTCTACTGCAGCGCTAATACATTGTCATACAAATGCCATGGCAGGCAGATAAGAGTTCCACTATTTAAGCTGAAGAGCTCTGTTCTGTCTTTAGATATGTGGGCTACATTGTTATTCTTAACTCGCTTCTATTTATAGCATGGAGTGTGTGCTTACACTGCAGACAACCTTATGCTTTCTTTTTCCTTCAGTTCCAACTACTCGCAGCCATCTCCAAATATTTAATTCATTAATTTAGTCTGAATAGATGGCATTTTGCAGTATCCCAATCCAATCTTCCAGTGGATTTCAGTAAATCATCCCTGAAAGCTTTTTTACTTACTGATTTTTGCACAGCATCAATCATTCTACTGTTTCCTAGAAAAAAAAWGTTTTCTCAATCTAGTTTTCTTTATTGTTCTCCATTACATAAATAAAATGATTTATGGAACAAGAAAAGGAAAGAAATGAGAAGGAGAATTGTCTGATCTTTTTAGAATTATTTTTTCTTCATCCTGAGATTTATGAATTTTGGCCTCTGGGATTTGTGTTTGCACTGAAGAAGCATCTCAACTTTCTGGTGGCCTCTGCTACTCATCTTTTGCACTATGCCCTTAAGATTAGTGAAATSTCAGGCTACTACTTAGTTTTGGGGTAGATAATGCAGGAGATCTGAACTGCTCTCATCAGCCTGAGAATACTGCAGTGATTCACCTGCCTCAGCAGCCTGCAATCTAACTGCTTCAGCACAGCAGCGGGGATGAACAAGATCAGAGGGGGGCACTTCCTACTTCTGTAAGATGCTACAGTCTTGCCATGGAAACAAGGGCGCCAAACACACACACTCACATGAACACACACGGATCAAAATTATCGGGTTGCTATGGTAATGCAAGACAAATGATCTTTTTTGCAGATTCATCAATGCTCCCCTGTCAGATAATCAAGTGCTATGGGGCTGTAACAATTTTTTATCAGATCCCACTTCCAGTTGTCTTTATTCACAACTGAGTCAAAGACACAGACAAAACCCAAACTTGCAGCTAACCTTTAGCTTTTAACCTCTCCTCATGTGAAGAGAGTATGAGGGAAGAGCTCTWTTCACATTGCTCCTACATTGATTTGGATGACTGATCCTGCCACTGCTCCAGCTTTTCATTGTGCTGCAGAACACACTGCACTGGTATAGTTATGTGGGTAGCCTGGACACACGCAACTGCTGCCCTGCCCACAGAGAAACACTTCCAATTCCTACCTGGTATGGAGGGGCCCTGGACATCATGCCCAAAGTCAACATAGCCACAGAACGGCAYCACTGCAGTTCCTTACATTAGATAAATGGAAGAATAACAGATATCGGCCACTAAAYATTCACTATCCGTTTTATTGAAGAGTATCAAAATAGTTTGCACCATCAAAATATCCGTATCTTGCAGTTTAAGCCATATACGGTGAACCATGTATAAGAGCATATTCATGAAACTCTGGTTTGGAGAAAAGGTTTGGCAGAACAAAGTCTTAGAAGTAACTTAACTGGCTTTGTATACCAGTATTCTTGGGCAAACAATACAAAAGAATTATTTATCAGACATATTCTTGCAATATTCTGAGAAACAATTTTTCAACTCTGTGTTATTTGTTTCTGCTCCTTTTATATATTGTTTGCTGTAAGTTTTTGTTCAAGAAAAAAATTAAATGTACTYGTGTGACTGGATGTCTCAGTACTTGTGTGATTCAATAATACTTGTGGTTTCAATAATMTATGATTCACTTCTTTTTCAGAAGTATTTCTAAACAGCAGAATCCTTCAGACATACTAAGGGAAACTGCATTTGCTTTTATGAACATAACAGAAGGAAACGGACTCATAKAGCTGAGGAAGAACTTAAAGACTGAACTATTAGATCTCTAAAGGAGAACAGGAGTCTACTAGAAATAAGAGTTGCATCTATTGACCTTTATGTCATGATAGTTTTGAAATAGAATCCAGGATTAGAAGTCAGAGCTATATTTTTGTTCAAAACCTGTCATTTAGTCTGATGCTATATAAGCTTTCCTGGCAGCAGAAGGTTAAACATTTTCTCCTTTGAGCAAAGGAGGAGCTTCAGAAGGCTGCAGCCCATGATCTCTGTCTATTTGCTCGATAAGGSAGGGCACCCCACAGGGCTCTGGCCTGCCCTGCAGAATCCAGGCTCTTTCAGTTGTGTCACGGCTCTGGGTGACCTCAGTCATGCTGTTTTATTGTTCTGCTCCTCTACTTGCACTCGCTTTATCTTTATCTACTTAGACTACAAGACCAAAGTCTGTGCTTTTTTTTTTTGCTAAATTGTTAGAAACCCTGTAGCATAGTAGGTTCCTTGTCTCACTTTAAACTTGTCACAGTGGATCTGGGATTTACTAAGTTCACATTTCCTACCAAAGAATATTGATAAGAAGGATTTCAAAGAACACAAGTATAAACTGGAYACAGGTGGACCAAATAGTTTATAAGATATCCTTACTTGAACGAATAGTGAAGTATTTAGAAAGTAGTTATTTGACATCCCTRAATGGGGAATATCCCAGAGTGTGAGAGAATGCAGACATTTTCCAATCCATATTGCAGGTCCATGTTGAGGCTGTCGGTGAGAGACAAAAAGCAGCATCAGGGCCTTTAATTTTAGAAAAAAAAAGCTACAGCTTTACATGGGATCTGGACAGAGCCTCAGCAAAGGATGTCACAGAAGAGAGAGATAAAAATGCAATCTGAATCCTTGGCATATTTTCACGCTGACAGCATTGACTCTCTAACAGAGGAAGTACCAAGGCAATTTGATGACGTAACTTTTAAGAGACCATGACAGACCATGCTCGAGACAACTCAATTATCATAGTCTTAGGACATGAGTGCCTTAAAAAGATACAGAATGAATCAAGTTCATGTAGCATAAAGGTTTTAAGTGTAGAAATGTTCAAAAATAATGAACTGACACTTTCAATTTTCATTGACTTTCTGATTCTCTAAGGTAAAATCTATTTGTTGCAGCAGGTATTGCCCTTGGTAATTTCCTGAGCTTTCTCCTCTTCCTTATATTTGAATTCAGCATATTGTTCAGAGAACTCAACAACAGATAAGTTCGATATGCTGCTATAAAGAAAGCTCTATAGTTTTGGAAGTAGCAAAACTTCCCTCCTCAACAGTCTGYTGAAAGAGATTCAGGCAAGCAAGGCAGAACTCCTCTTGCCACTCTTGAACCAGCCAACGTGGCTTGAAAAGCAAAGTGACGGCTTTTATTCGAGTTTCGACCTGTAGCCATTTGGAATCTTTAGGAAAAAAATTACTAATTGAATTTCCTAGACTAGGGGCCAAAAAAATGTGAAAATATCAAAAACATCTGGAATGTTATTAATGCTGAATATCAGAAATAATAGGGGAGAGAAAGAGCCAGTTAAGATCTGGGCCCTTAGATAATGTCACATACTGAACATCTGCACTAATTTGCTACATAGATTGTTTGGTCATGTCATATTCTGGATAAAACATAAGAACTGTGCCTTCCGTGGCATTTCAGAGCTAGAAATACATGGTCTGAACTCAGGAATCCTTACAGTTTAGTTTTTCTCTTATGAGATTTTTGACTTAAAACTGCAYGCATTTATCTTTAAGCACTACACTGTGCAGGTTCCTGTAATTTACATTTCAAACTTGACAGAGGAAGAATAAAAATACATAAGAGAATTTCTACCATTATCTCTGAATTTCTTCGGTTTTATCAGTTTCACTCAGAATCCAGCAAGTCTCTCTAAGGTTGTTTTTTAAAGATAAAAATAGAAATTAAAGGTTGCTCAAGCAAAATATACTGATAAAAATGAGAAGAAAAAAATAAATGGAGGATGAGCACCTACTTGTACATTATAACAACCCCTCAAATTACGAAGTAGCCATAAAATATGCATTCTTACTGGTGGGAAACAACCGTGTGCCCTGACAAGAGTCACTTACGTACTTTTATCAGACTGGCAGACTGCTTCCTGCTGCTYTCATGTTGGGTTGCAAGTAAGCACAACTCTCGTCATGTGAATCTTGGCTATTCCAAGAAAAAGTTTTGAAACAGTTTTTATCAATGGCAATGGGGTTACTTGGGTGCATGACCATGGCTCCTTTCTCCCATATTCTTTCCAGAGACAGATATTAACACGTCTGCCAATCTCTAATCACATAAGTGTTCGTTTAAATTGACTTAACAGTAAAGCCAGGAATGCCTTTTCAGAAACTTTCTGGAGACTGTAGCTTTCTTCATGATGCCTGCCTAGCCTGGAATACCCTAACAAAGCCAGAGAGTCAGATAAGGAGCCACACATCTGTCATATTCCGCCAACTTCTGAGATTTCAGTTCCAGAAAGGTATCTTAAGATGGGTATTACTAAACCTTATGGAAGAATTTGCATTGTTTCTTGCAGTAGAAGCCAAATTCTGATCATGCAAATAATGACAAATACTCTGATGGTACTAAGCAAGTGAAACTGGTTTTAACTGTCAAGAAAAAAAGGATTAGTTTAAAGCAAGATTAGCTCTCCAGTTTAATTTCCTAGTTAGCCAGACAAACACTTACATATAACCATTTGGTATGGTATATATAAATATACGAGCATAAATATGAAATGGGCCAGGAACAAACATGTGGTGCTGGAAGCAAGGAAGAACATTTTTATCAGCACCAATGCACGTTTTGAGTGTTTATGGAATTAAAGCTAGTACAGTTCATTTGAAATCAGTATGCAAGCCATAACAACAAAATTGCACTTCTATTTGTTTATTTATGGGCTCAGAACTGCACCTAGACCTGCAGCAGCCACAATCTCTCTCATGTACTCTTAGATCGTGTATTTAGAGAAATTAGGGAAATACATTCCCTAATTCCCTTGACAAAATTTGAAAAATCCACATTCCATTTATAAGTTTTGATACCTCTCATAAAACAATACCTAACTCTGGATGAGTTTCTGCACATACCTATTATTTTTCAATTCTATACAAACAAAAATAGCTGCATCTTTACTTTGCCTGAGTCTTAGACTATTTACAGAGTATAAAACTAAATCCATAGAGAGGGAGAGAAAAGGAATAAAATTTCAAAGTTATTTTTCTCCTTGAAATTCTCAAAGCTCTTCTCAACAGTCCACTTTTATTTGGATAATATAACCTTAATCTTTTCAAATCAAACATGCCTACTTTGAATTTCTGCTGTAACAGAGTGGATATGTTCGCTATTGGAAAATAACTATAAAGCTGAGGGAATGCATGGACCATAGCAAGCATAGCACGGGGGGACAAAGTGGCTGGAAACATGGTAAAAGCACCAAGATCTGATCCAAATGAGACCTCCTCAACAGCATGGATTCTCTGATTAATCCAAAGTTGCAATGAGGGGGACCTCTACACTTACCAGTTCTAGCTCTCTTTCAGGAGGTGAAGAAAAACAAATTAACAACCTCCCATGAGTGCCAAAATATCTCACTATGGCCCTAAGTACTTCTCCTGAATATTTCTTAAAAAGAATACAATTATTTGAGAAGATGTTTAAAAGCTCTAAGAGATGAACAGTCAGGCTTGTCAGTAGTTGTTTACTTGTTTTTTGCAACTGAGGGCAACTGGACAAATCAGAAGCTCCAGGTGTCTGCAGGTGAACAGAAAACACTGGTAACGATCGCTTTTGACACTGAAGAGTTCTGAAGGTCGAAAGGAGGAAAGTTCAGAGCAGCAAGTCACGTCTCTGAAACTACTGATGGATGTTTGATTATTCTACAGCAAAGATAGTTGAATGTTGTTTATTTTGTTGTTTATTCCCACTTTATGCAGAGTATTGTCTTCTGAGCAGCTCAGWTCAGTCTGACTACTTGTGAGAAATGTATTTATTTCTCTATGGACTTTAAGAAAACCTGTCATTAGAAAAGCCCATATGCAGCTTTACTGTTTAAAGAGGAAATATAAACCATCTTCAAATGTGTACTGATCACTTTGTTTTTCAGTACTATAAATCTTAACTGCTCCAATAAAATTGAGGACTAGAGCTGCAGACATCTGTATAAAATGGATGGCATCTGTTTAATAACTACAAAAAAAAAATTAAAAATATCTGGGCAACCCACCTGAAAACATGATTTTTCACAGCACTTTGCCTCCACATGACAGCATAAGAGAGAGACAGCCTTTAAAATCACACAGGAAAAATGAAAGAGTCAACAGGGTAATACAAGTCTAAAGGTGAGGAAATTCTACTTTATATCCACATTCGCACTCATCATATTGCAGAAACACTCAGAGAAAATGTTTGTTAAAAGAAAAATAAATTATTAAGATCTTGACAGAGTGTAGTACCATCATGGAGAATGAGATCTCCTGCACAGGATGGTCAGTCACTGATCAAAGGTAACAGGAGTCTTCATTGCAGRAGTCCTTGCAGCGGCATCTTCAGTTGGTTTGGGAGAGACTCCTCAAAGCAAGAGTTCACCCCAACACACRCATGTGTGCAATTAACCACTGAGTGCCAAACTGATCCATCTTCTCACCTGGAGCAGCTGGGGAGTTTGCGGACCACCCAAGGTGGTTCCAACTGCAAGCGCTAGGTGTGCAAATGGGCATTGCTCTGATACCCAACTACACCACAATTATACTTGAAGAATGAGCTTGATTTTCATATTTACAACTTATTTATAATTTAATAATAATTTAATATTTTATATATATTTATTTAATAATTTAATATTAATAATAATAATTTGTAAATTTTATAATTTACAATCACTCAAATCACTGTGGATATAGAGTATTTTGAATTAATAAGGTATTCAGCAAAAGAAACAGTTGTCCTATTGTTCCGAGTTTGACAGTCTACATAAATACTCTGCGAAGTTTCTCAGAGAGAGGGTAAATATGCAACTTGAAGATATCAGAAATTATCATTAAAAACACAAAGGGACATTCTCCTGAGGAATTCAGATATATTTCTGATGGGGTACTTCAAGCCCTGTTCCTGAAAGACCAAGACAGTTTTAAAACTTGTTCACCAAAAGAAGACTATATGGGAAAATATTCCAACCTCAGATGTGTGACATTCGAGCACCTAAGCTGATCAAGTTCAAGTACTGCAGAACCTAGGAGGAGCATCCCCAACCATGCCTTTTTTTGTTGTTCACCTCACCTTGCAGTGGGAACACACAAGTTGYTTCTAGAAATTGTAAATTCAGTGTTCACTGAGCAGGCTCCTAAAACACTGCAGAACCTTTTTAAATATAATGATTTTCTGAGACGTTATACTGAGTACTGGAAAACTAAAGCAGTATTATATTCTAGATAATGCTCAGTCTTAGTAGGACTCGAGGGAATAAATGTGAGGCCCCCTGGCAACCTCAGTATAACTAGGTACATCTGTATCTTTAGTGCAGATTGCCATATGTTAATACAAAGCTAGTTCTTCTGCACTAGATGGTCTATTAAAGGGGGAAAGTGGTTAGARGAGACAGAAGTGTATCTCAGTGCAGCAGGGGGAACTGTTCACCTGTACATTAGAATGCTTGAGAAAGTAATTAACATATTTACCATAATGTTTTGCAGGTTTCTTTCAGTGTATTGGTAACACAAAAGCTGCCTGCATATCAGTGCCATAATCCAAGCCAAAATTAGGAGAAAACAGTCTGGATTCCATACAAATTAAGGCAGGAAGGGGTAGAAGGCCTGGTCCAGTTCTGCTAAAGCCCAGAAATAATATAATTATTTTGCTACTTCTTTCTCTCTCATTAGTGGAAATGCTTGTAGCTGCAATGGAGATAAGTCAGCTAGCAAGCTCTCTGGGATTTTTTTTCTTAGATAAATAGCAATTTTCTTCCTCTTAGTTTATGCCCGAGTTATGTAAATCATGAAGCAAAGAAAAGCCATGGATTTTACTTTTGCAATAATGCTGTGAAAGTGGTTTAATAGGATTCAGACAAAAAAGCTGTGGCAGTGTGCCAGTGTTAAGCCTAAATAAACAGCCATGGAACTTGAAACAGTTGTTACTGACTGAACTTGTGGCCCTGGATGAAGCCAAAAATTTGCTAGTGTCTCGCTGGGAATATTGAAGAGAGTTATAATTCCATGGGTTTGAACTTGCAACTGGCAGTTTCACTCATACAACAAAGAGCAGTAAGGGATCTGCAAAAAATTACTGCCAAGTGAGTAGAGGATGATTTGTTACAGGATAGCAAACAATACTAGACCAAAATTGCTTGACACTTTGAAAAGTGGAATTGTGAAGGCTGCCTTTATGAAACTACTACATTAGAGTAACAGCAGAATTGTTCCAATTCCTTTCATTGCTTCTGTGGATTAACTGACTTTACATTATTTCCCAGTGATATGTACTGTGTTATTTATTGCTGTAATCAGTGAGATTCCAGTGCCATAAATAACTTTACTCATACAATACATGATTTTGGTTTATGGATCCACATTAATGTATTAAATTAGATTTTACAGGATATAGCTTTTGCTACAGTTCATTCAGAGAACATATTTATAAAGAGACAGCTGCTTGGATGACCTTGTGTTAGAACTTTGGACATCTATATGCAAAAAAAGAAAGATTTTATAAAAGACTTTAAACAAGAAGTAGGTTCATGGAGGGTATGACACAACTGAAGACAGTCTGAGGATGCATTTCTTCTTCCAAATATTACTTCCTTTAGAACTTATCTGATGAACACTGACTACTTTTGTAGTCCTATTGACTTCATCTGAACACCTGGTATGAAGTAAATACTAATCTGGGACACATAAGCAATAAAAACTGCTTTTGTCAAGAAGCACATCAAGTGAGTATCAGATAGGGACCTATTCTGATGAACTCGGGCAGGCTTCTCAGAATGTGATTAAACATGACTTGCATACAAAGCCTTTATTTTAGAGTTGCCATTTACTTTAACTCACACTATCTGAAATACAGTCTCTTCTTTTAGTTTCTTGAACATAACAAGTGAAGATTTCTCAAAGACTATTGACAATGAGTAATAATCAGATTAGCAGGTAATAGTTGCACTTTAATGTTAACAAAATGGTAGCAAACAAAAACCTGTTATGAAACTAGTTTCTGGTATGAATCATGATTGTTGTTTGCTGGAACAATGTAGGGCCTGTCCCATTATGTTTTCTATAGGTTGTGAAGTAAAGACAAAATGGAAGTAGGGGTGACAGCAAAATCTGTCCTAATATTTAAGTTGCCTAAGGGTAAATTCCCAAACTATCAGCTTACTGAAAGGTCAGAAAAGGAGGCTTTTTCCCCCCAATATATTGGTAAAGAAATGGATGCAACAAAATAAAAACTTAATAGAAAGAAAAATTAAAATGTATTTTACCTGTTTTTTATYAGGGAGGCTTTATTAAACCTTTCTKCCCTTTTTCAAGCTTTTCCTTCACAGGAGCACAGTCTGCCCCAGTGGCTGGGTGTGATGGTGGATCTGTGGGGCCTGGATCCAGCACGTGCCTCAGGTTTCACAGCAAGGCCCCTTCACTCCCCTGCACCTCAGTGACCCGGTTTCCATGGCAGAAACGCCACGGAAGCAAGGCTCCCCAGGGAGGCTCAGCGACCCTCGCTTTGCTGGTTCTCACCCACATTAAGGGCAAACTCAAGGCCACCAGACCAGGCTCCACTCTGAGCACCACCCCTCAGGCAGTAAGGCTCTGCCAGCACCATGTGACAGGGCCGTACTGTGCTCTGCCATTGGCTGGCCYGCAGCCAGCTGGCCCGTTCTCATTGGGCACTGGCAGCGTGCTCTCAGATTGGACAGCATTTGGCCGTGGTGGCCAAGCCGTGCTTTCCAATTGGGCAGCAGCTCCCTGGGGGCGGGACATGGTGGTTGGTGGTGGTTGGTGGTGGTTGGTGGTGGTTGGTGGTGGTTGGTGGTGGTTGCGGGTGGTTGCGGGTGGTTGCGGGTGGTTGCGGGTGGTTGCGGGTGGTTGGAGCCGGTCTGGGGCAGCTTGCTGAGGTGGAGGAGGGTGCTGAGGTGGGAGGGCTGGTGATGGGTGCATGTCTGCCACCTTACAGCTCGCTGAGGTGGAGGGGGGTGCCGCGGTGGGAGGGCTGGCACCCTGGGTGYGTGTCTGCTGCCTTGCAGCTTGTGCTGAGGTGCCTGGTAAGGTTCAGTGGGGTGCTGCGCACAGCAAGGCAGAGCAGAAGGTCCCTATGGGCACCCCAAGTGCAAGGAGCTGCCAGGGAAGTGTCTATACGGCGCAGGGAAGGGCTGTGATGCTACCTAAGCCAGCTGGGAATGGGATGTAAATGTTAGCGTAATGCATTAAACGTTTGCATCCTCTGGGGTTATTTACCCTGCTTTGCGGGATGCTGCTGTGCAATGTGTCACAGCCTGACACTTCCCTTCACTGAAATACCTACTGACATCTGGCAAAAAATACTGCTACTTGAAGTACTAAAGTTAATCTGTTTGCACACTTACATTCCTGGAATATTCCCATGCTAGCCTGACTTCCTGCTTAGTCATGTATCCATAAGGTGGAGACTAATGGTCAATGWAAATGAAAGAAATGTGTATGTGTGTGTCAGTATTCACATTTGGAAAAGTTACATCTATGCAGCGGTGCACATTGTGGTACTGTGGTTCCTGAAGGAGYCCAGGCAGACTGGCTGTGCAGGAGAAAGTGTCACTTGGTCCGGAATGGGCTGTGGGAGGGCAGGACTCGTTAATATAAATGTGTGTCAGTGCTGCCRCTGCTGGGCCCCTGGTGCTACCTGCGATTCCTCTCACTTTGCAGGCAGGTGTCAACTCAGATGCCAAGCAGCGACAATGCACATCGTTGGATGTATATTGTATATGCAGTTTGAAAGATGCTTCATTTCAGTGCCTTGAGTAAGTGGCATTTGTAGATAGGCTCACCTCCTTCTCCCAAACAAGGGAAGCTGAACTTGTCAGCCTATCCTATCTTTTCAGATAACTGGTTGCCTCAAGAAAAGCCAAAGTCAACTGTCACTTGAAGAGCATCTCCACTTTGCTGCAAGGGCTGCTTCACTGTCTGTAGGGACTTGCTGCTTTCTCCAAACTTTTATCTGTATCTGGTGTTCCAGGGGATGAAGTAAATATATTAAAAACATCATGTTCTCTGGAAAACAGACCTGGAAGAATATTTTCAGTAAATAATAACTTTTGTTCTTCTMATTTTTCACCTGTGAACCTGATCTGGAGAGCTCGTGTTTTTAAAAGCCCTCTAACTCTTCTGTGGCAGGAGGAAGGCACATTTTGGTTCATCTGTGAAGTCATATAGTATGGCAAAAGGCAGATTTGCCCTCTAGAACTTTCTGTGAGTGTATCAGACACTRAAAGAGTAGAGCACTAGAGAAAAAAATACGCCTTGAAAAGGTGATCTCTGGTATGAGATGGCAGATAGAAATCATCAGTAACTTCCACCCTGCAGCATCTGAAAAGGTATAATGATTCACAGACACTGCAAAGTGGCATTTTATGCCTGTTGTGTTGATAGCAGGGTTTCTGGACTACACCAGTATTACAAACAGATACTGTCATTATGGTGATTTAAGAAACCAGTCAGCTAATAAAGACAAAGTTTATTGTTTTGGTGCCTTTTCTAAGCAAAGAAAATCATATGTATTCWACTCAGGTATATTGGAAAAACGAGCCTTTCTCATTTTTCAAATATACACAGGATAGATGGGGGAAGCACAACACATCCACAGATATTTCTTTTTTTTTCTTTTTTTTTGTGGAAGAAACAGAAGATGGTGTAGCAGCAAGATTTGTTCTTATTAAAAGATAGCACTAGGGCTGTAGGCAACATTTATCAGAGACAGTCACAAAAATAGTGTGGGATTTACCACTGCCTATCACTGGAAGGAAAAAAAGTAATGAAGTCTGCATTTGTTCAAGCAAGTCAAATATCCCATTAATAATCGTTGCTGGCATTTCTATRTAGAAAAAGCAAGAAAACACATTTTCTAGAGGGGCTGTTCATTAGAAACCAATCTAATGCAAGGCCTGACCAGCAGGACCCAGAGCAGCAGCCTTRTGTGTAAGATTTTATGGGGGTGCCYTTCATTTTGGGACATGTCCTTCTGCATGTCTGGTCGTGTGCTGGGACGTGGGTGTCCTTGCACCTGYGCTGTGTGCCTTGTGGCTGCAGCTGTGACGAGGGAATGTTTCCCGCTCTCCAAACGCAGAGGGGATGAGGGCAGGCTCATTGTCTGGCTTTATCATCTGTGGCTGGCACAGCGTCAAGGAAGCAAAAGAAAACATGTTTTGGGGAATGTGTAAATCCCTGTGCACAACAGGAAAACCAAGAGGAGGGTCAGACTTAGTAAATGGATGAGACTTGACAGGTCGATATCTGTCACTTCCTCTTTCTTCTAAGACAGTCCATGAATCTTACAAAGAGATTYCTGCCTATCTCAGTGTGATCTCTCTTCTTAGCAAGTCCCATTTAGGTATCACGTAGAGCAATATTTCTGCCTGCAAAGCACATACTCAAACCAGAGCTCCAGGTGTGTGGAGAAGCAGCAGGGCAAGCCTGCTGACTCCAGGTCAGACGCTCCTTTGAATCACTGTCTACAAAGAGCGAAAATGCATGCAGGTACTTTTACAGCAAAATTATCTGTTRTATTTTGGTGACATTATCATCAAGTAACACACTCTAGCATAGACAAAAGATTGTGTTTTAGTTATTTCCTCTAAAATACCTCAGATGCTCGAAACACATATGGCTGTGTTTTTTTTCACCATTTGCAAATATCTTGTGTAAGACAATGAAAAATGTATTTTGCTTTATTAAGAATGAATAGCAGAAAGGATCCTCTAGCAAAATAAAAGATGATGCTTTAAGTATTCTTGTATATTTTTTGCTGCTGCAGGATTTAACATACAAATTGTTTTCTTTATCTCACAACCTACAAGCTCAGAGATAAAGAATCTATGTATGTGAACATGAATAGCTAAATGTGTGTGGGATACAAAAAAAAAGAAAAATAGAAAAAAAYCCCTTTCAAATCTTTAATCTGATAGTAATCTCTATTTTTAAGACAGTATTCTTGCTTCCTGTATATTAATTAAAGCAAAARCTAGCTCTTAAGCTTATCTTTACCAAGTAGAAGCTATTAATATTCATCCTTTTTGTGCTTCTTTTTATTGGCTTTTCAGCTAAGACACAGGAACACCAGCTGAACCAATTAGCTACATAAAGTTTAAGGCTTATTATATATGCTAGAAAATAAAATTCTTGAACATACAGTAATGAGGTACGTTAAAATGTAAGGCAGTGGGCAGATGCAATCAATCAAAATAAATTCAGTGGGTGATATACTCTTTAACTTTTTATTGGTAACTATAAAGTGAAGATAGACCAGCAGTGATCAGAATAGAAACCTTTTGATTAAAATTCAATTTGTTTTCCCGTTTCATAGCTGAGAAGACTCCATTCAGCAGGTAAGGGTGAATACACTGYGGGAAAAACAAACAGAATTAAATGCAGACATCATCTGATTCCAGTCGGAAAAAAAAAAGTGCTTCTCCCTGAAATAAGAAACCTGACATTACATATTAGCATCGTTAAAGAGTAAAACAAATCCAATTGGAAAGATTGTGTGTTTTAGATAAATATTTTTATTGTTGTTGCCTGAGACGATATATTTTTGTTTTCAACTCATTAACTTSAGGACAGAAAGGAATTAATTCTTGGGAATGCTGTAATATTGTTACTGAGAGAATTTTAAGGTTCGGTACTCAATGCAATTCATTTCCTCAACGGTTAGCAATAGCTCTCAGTTTAATTGTTCGACACACACATATGAGCTCGCACTCTAGCAGCAAGAATGCTTTTGTGCTCAGTGGAAGCTTTTATATCACAGATTGTTAGACTGAGACTGTCTTGGTCTGAATCACGTTAAGTGGCACCATGATAGGTCAGTCAGTTTCTCAAATGGCAAGTGGGGCTAAGGGAGTAAGTACTTTTTCAAATGCGACTTGCAAAGTTATATACTCTAATGTACCATTAAGAGCATTGCATATAAGGAGCTACATTTTATGCTTTGAAATTATATCCTTGGCATTTTTTAATTACCTTCTAAGWTGTCTTGTTTTGGCACTGACCACACTCAGTAGGTACTCAATGCACTCCTGTTGTCTTCAGTGGGAACCCAGGATGGTTAAGCAAGAGTCAGTGATTGATGCCCTGACTGTCACACATACATAACCAGTACTTAGGTACACACCAGGGAACGTGTGACTTTGTCTAGGTGGAAACAATGCAGTTTAGTTTGATACAGGGAAGGTTTTTCAGCAAATCAAGAGAATTTCAAGGAAGTGGCCTGCCCCACTGGCTACCCGAACGTGCTGTACTGGAGAGCCTCTTGGCAGGCTGTGGGAGGGCGGTCTGTGAGTGTGCAGCCCCGTTCCTGCTTGCCCTGGGTGCCGTGCACACTGATCTCTGAGAAACACCRGGCCCTGAAGGCCTCAGGAGAGCATGGCAAGGCTCCTCGTGCCCAAGGTGCTGCAGAAAGTGTTGCTCCCGATTTTATTCTCCTCTCATTACAATATTTCARTAGCCTTTATTGAACATAATCAACGCCACAATGTGATTTTACCAAGGATTATCCAAGGCAAAACTGCTTGGGAAAATGGTAACAGCAGGATCTTCAAAGTCTGTACTAATTTCTATCTGTGTTTTTATATTCCGTTTGCCTAAATTCTCTCATTTTTTTTTAAAGTCAGATTAATTTGGATTGCAGCTGCTSCAAGTCTCCAGGGATCTCATATCTCTCAGCATGTAACCTCATTCCAACAGCCCTGCCATAATCTCCTCCTAGCGTGTGCTTATTATGATCTGCTTCGTCTCATGCTGCAGCCGGCCCTGGTGCGCTCTGCGCTCTCCCCGAGGCACCACGGTTCAGCTCAGCGGCAGGTGAAACTCGTGTGKGCAAATGTTTCTAAAATGTTTTTAGATCCTTCTGAAATGAAAGGCAATTTAAAAGATCTATTAATATATTGTTTTTCCACTTCCACAGAAATATCTGCAGCATGAGTATTTTCTTGACAGGGTTGGCTAGGAAACATGGCTGATGTAACTGATGCATKTAAAAAAATCTTTGTGTTAGACAATGGTAATTTGTTATTTGGTAGGTTCCCAGAGGGGACACTTCATCAGCTCAGTTTCACTCAGAATACAGCTGCTGCATATTCTCGCAGGGTCCAGCCTTAGCTTGCTGCCTCTTTTTCCTACATCTCCCACTGTGTCCCCAAACTGTCTTGATATTATGATTTTACTGATAAACAAGCAACCTAGGGTWAATTTCCTCTTTTTTTTGTGAACTTCTATTGTGTTATGTTTCCTCACTGACTTAGCTGCCAGTGCTAGCAGTCTGGTTTGATCACTAGTAGCATTTTTTAAAACTCAAATACAATTTAATCATCGTGAAGCAGTTGGACAGTCTGTGTGCATCATCTTTTTCTCTGGACTCTTACTGTTATGCACTTTTCTAACATTTCCTTTACCTATGCTAATATACCTTTATGCTCAAAAGAACCATTTCACAATTTCATTATACGCTTTCTCGAGGATGWGGAAAAATGCAGAACAGTTTTAATRTCAGGCATCCTAACATAAAACACTACCTTTTTTGATATAGTTGGTTTTGTTCCTCCTCCCTACACCACTCAATTTTGTAMGGAGATAGACAGACATGTGATACTTGAGCATTTAAAATAGCACCCAAAGAGGCACAGTAGGCAGGTGACGCACCAGATTTGTGTTTATGCTGTTGAAAGGAAGAGCTCAGTTATTGTGTATGGTAATCAAATAATGGTATTGCATCACTCTGTTCTCTGGCATCAGCATTCTCATCATTATAGATTTGGATGCAGCTGTCTTGTTCTGTCCAGACTTCTAGTTGAATCTTTAATTTTTTTTCCTTAAAAAAAAARGTAAGCGAAAGGTTATGATGGCTAATGGGTGTCCACTGCTATTTTATATTGCATCTTATTGCAAGTTCTGCTTCTGTAGGGTCAATTCACAAAGTCCTCCACACTAAAGGCTCTTATGCACGTTCACTGAAGGCTCTTACTCCACCAACCCTCTTCTGTTGCAAACTCCTGAAGAAAAATTGTCTGTTAGAGTTAATTAACAATATGCAGGAAAATAGTTTTGGAAATTCATTTTGCATATTACAATAGAAGATGGATATTTGCTTATTGCAGCTGCTGAATTCACCACAGGCATTGTTTGGAAGATTTGGAAATCGCCATTTTTTCTTACTGAAATACATTTTTGAGTAACAAAYGTACTTTTCTATTAAAAAGAAAAAAGTAACTGTTAGGAACAATACAGCCAAAATGTTTTATTTGGGCAATACAAATACAATCAAATCAAAAATATCACAGATTTTCATACATTAGTAAGAAGTTACTGTACACTTGAACAGTTGCCATTTTTTACAGCTAACAAAGCTTTACCTTTATTAAAATGTATTTTCCTCTCACATAAAATATACACTTTTCACTGACGTATTTTACATCATACACCTCTCTGGGATAAGAAACATTTCACAAACAATGCACAACAGAGGCCATCTTCTCTAAACCCATACAAAATATTACATAGAAGCGAGAAACACTGGTATATCCTACTAGGCTGCAGCCCTCAAATGTCGTAGTCTGTTGCTACTAAAAATACTACATGCATCATAAAATGCTGTACATTGTTYAAAGTTTGGACTTGTCAGATCTGATCATAGTTCCACACGGTACTTTATAGTAAGTGTTAAAYCTCAGTTTTGTATTAGTGACGCACTGACTATTCCTTTGTGTTCTTATGTGCAATTAAATAACCCTCAAACAATGTTGCTAATAGTAGAGCAAATGCAAGTAATTTTGCAATATAACACCAAGGCCGATCATCTGATACTCTGTGTACCTTGGAGACACACAGTCTGCTCAGTATTCTGACAGCACAATAAAGATCTGGAATGAAATCTTTGATCCATTGAAATAAACGGAAGTCTTGCYATTGACTTGAGTGGAGCCAGATTTTAACCCTGCAGTGGTGTTATATTTCCCTTACAAATAGTACAATATAAAGGGAGGAGGAAGAAAAAAAAAAAAAAAAGTTTGATGAAGAAAGATTCCAACCCTGCTGCAATACAAAGATCACCAGCAGCAAGTGTCTCTATAATGGGACGCCTCCATAAGAGCTTCCTCAGGGACAACTGAGAACCATTCATTTGTAAACATTTTCTGATTTAATTTGGAGAACAGATGTAGGAAATAAATACACTGATCCCTATAGGCTGTTACTGAGATTTGGAAAGAATCAGAGACTCTGTTAACTTCAGGTTAAACTAATTAAGAAAAATCAGAAAAGGAAAAATTCACTACATTTTAATCTTGAGAGAAGTTTTCTCATTGACTTTTAGATATGCTTTTTTTTTCTGACAAGTAATGGAAGAGTGGTTTTCTTCCTATGCATTGTACAGTAGTAAGGTTACAAGGAAGTTACCGAGTGGAAAATTTCCTTATTGTTCTTAGAGGCTTTTTTTTTTTTTTTTTAAATTGCAGATAGTAAATTACTGAGACAGATAGAATGTGTACTGTAGCATTGTYTATATACTGTCTTTCCTGGCTTGAATCCCTCCTGAAAGGAACTGCCACTTCCCAGAGCAACCTTGTGGATGCTGAGCCCCCACAACTCCTATGGAAGTAAGACAGGGATTTGGGAGTGCTGGGTAATTCCCAGGCTCAGGCCCATCYTAATGTGCCTGAGGTTTCAGAGGAGTCAGGCTAGGTCTGGCTTCCAGGAAATATTGACCCAAGCTCGRTATCTCAAGGCGCCTTTCAGACATCAGCTTCTCATTTTGCACAGGTTGTTGCCATCTTGCTGTCAGGCTGGCTTTACACAGAAACACCCTTCCCACCTTAGCTCATCTCCAGGGAGAATATCCCCTGCTAAGATTATTTCAGTTRCCTTTGGAGTAGGGGATTGTTTCTCTTCAAAAAAATCCTTCAATTCTCATAAATAAGGCATCTGTTTAATGTAGTTACTGTAAACCACTTCTTAAAAACTAAATTTCCCACCATATCACTGTCATCTTGAGATTTATTTAGAAATGAATAAAAAAGAGAAATATATATATATATTAGTATTATTTTCTAATTGTAACACAATGTACAGTCCACAACCTGATTCTGGAATAAAATACAATCTTTAACAGAAGGAGTAGGAACAGAGGGAAAAGTAATTCAATCATCTCTCATTATACAAGTGACCTCTTTACTGTATTATAATGGCTTTATTTTCTCTGTGGCTAATGGTCATTCAGACAGAGGAAATGCATCCTGCAGTGTATTTATATCATATATGGTTTCACACCAATTATGGTTGCAGCACTAGCTGCAATACTGCTTTAAAATGAAATCCTTATTGTAACTGAGGATTAACATGGTGAATCTGCCCGACTAAGGGATGTGTGTATGCAATGGGAATGTGATTTCAGTGTTGGATTTGGTGTTTGAAAAATGCACTGACCTGGTTGCTGCTTTAGCCAATATACACTGTCTGGTTTCATTCAATCCATCCCTATAGGAGCTTTAGGAAAGTGCTTTCTGTGTTGCTGATTGATGATATTTAAGCAGAATTTGATGCAGTTGGATTCACACTTGTTATGGGAACATTTTTTGCCATGGTGCAAGGGTGACCACCGTACTGTAAAGAATTATTTTTCCTTGGATTCKCTTGGCTTATACTATTACCAGCTCTAAGCAAGCTAGAAAACAAACACACACAATAGCTGATTTTTTGACACAGATACTGTACATTGGACTCAAAGCAGAAATTTCATCAGCAGAAGACAGAGGAAGATGGGATGGTTATCATCCATAACGTGACATCTGCTTCTGAAATTATGTGAGTGGCACATCAGATAGGAACACTTYGAAGCTGGACTCAGTATTGTTCTTGTATGTATATATTACACAGTTTAGGCAACAATTTATTTGCAAGAAAGCTGCCCATGCACAGACAAGGGCAGAAGTTGGCAATGTGCTATTTGTCTGTATTAAAATACAGCATTGTTTGATGACAATTTGATGAAATACTGCCTTTAAATGTTTCAAAACTCTGAAATTCATTAAAAAGAGGTTGTCGTGTCTGGTTTTTTATTCTGCCCAATAATTAATATAATCAGAACAAATTTGCCTGATCTAAATGAAGAGTAGTCTTTTGAGCACAATATAAAAATGAGAATCTTTTCATGATTAAGGTATGTGTATGAAATACACATATATACTATACATATAGTTATATCTGAATTTTTTTATATGCAGTGTTTTGTGTCTGAGTCAATGAACATGTAGTACATATTTCCTTTCTTTGGATTACTAGTATGTATTTCATTCAGTAAGGTTGATTGTAGGAAACACATTTCGTAAGTATTAACTTGTCGATTTTATTGTGCAAATTTCTAAGATTCAAACACATCTATTCATAGTTTGTTTTTTCTTTTATTTACATATTCAAATGTACCTCACTCTCTACCTCACTTTCTCCAAAGTGGAAATGAGAAGGCAAGTCCAGTATTTACTATGAATGCATTATGGAAGTTCCCAAGGTAATACACAGGGCCTAGCTCTGCTTTCTGTTATCCCAGCCTCCGCTGGTCTTACTTCATGCAGACCAGGACGGTAACACGACTGCCGTCCCGAAGCTCCAGCAGAACGTGGTGTGTATTGTAGGCCCACTGCAGTTAGCACCTCTGTGCCGGCACATAGAGCAGCGCTGAGAAATACCTGGGCTGCAGGGGTATCCTGCAGGCAAGGAGCTTTGCTGCACARAAACACACGTCCAGGCCCACAGTTCTAACGTGAGAGAACCTGTCACGGTGAAGTCCTCATTGACACAAAAATGGCAAAATCTGCTTTTAACAGAAAATCCAGAGGCTATGTACATTATATACAGATCTATAAAGAGCTGTACTAGGAAAACATGATGCTTTTTAGCACAACTCTGCCGTATGAGTCACAATTTCCTAAGCAAATCCCTYGAAGTTGGACCTCTTTTCCTTTTAGTCATAGACTAAAGGGCTTTCATTAAATCTACACCTTTTATTTTTCTAATTCCTGTAATGAAAGCATTAGGTTACTGTGGGTTATCAGATCTTAGGGCATACATGTCAAACCTGGCAATTCCATTAAAAATATGAACGCCAGAAAACACTTCACTTTTGCCTGCAAGGAATCACCTGGTGGAAGCTGGAATCTCCAATCAGTATCTCCCTAGGGCAGTAAAAAGCAGTACTGCTTGTTTCGCTCCTGCCCACTGACACAGCAGAAATGTGTCACCAGAGAGGATATTGAATCTCCCCTATCCCTTCATCATTTGCAGAGAAGTCATCACGTTACAAAACAGCAATAATTCTCTAGCAGTAATTTGATTTATGTAAGTAAGTGAACTGTTATGCAAACATTTACTCGAACTGTTAGCAGTTGACACGGAAGCTTTATGTTCAGAACTGATGAATATTGCTAGGCTTTCCCTCCATGCTCCTTAATGYTTTTTGACCTTCTTTGCCTTTAAGTAGCTTTGCCATCAAAAGCTGTAATTGTGCTGAGTGATTTCCCAAGTGCAAGAGGAGTCCTACTGTGTAAAACGTGCCAGATCTCAGTGTGCAAYGTTACATTACATGCAGGTTTTACTACTGAGTGATTGCATTTTGCAGTGCAGCTCGTGCGATCTTGTAATTAAATAAGCTCATGCAGTRTAAAGGTCAAACGCCTTCAACATGCCGAAACAAAGGCCACATACRTATGGGACTCAAGAGACTGAAGACCAAAGTCAGCATTAATAATAAATTCATTCATTAGCTTAAAGTCTATCACTTGTTATGATAAACAAATTATTTATCATAAATTCACTTCAAGAGATTATATTTAAATGATGAAGCTTGTGCACATGGCTTGATGTTCACAKGAGAATGCTTTAGCCTGGTAAGCTATGCAAGTTCCGTGATCCATTGTATTATTTTTTTGAAAGATCAACATTAACAACAGAGAGTAACTTGGCTTTTAAATTCACTTTCATCTTGTTTTCCGAGCCATGTAATTAAGAGCTAGCACTTGAAAGCAAAGATACTGGGATTTATCTGTCAAGCTCTTCTAAGCCCTGGCTGTAGTACAAAGTCTACATATTCAGATATATTAGACCTGTTCTAAGAAAAAAAGAATTAAGTGGGTAACAGTACTGCTATGGTGTCATCCTCTGGTCGTAGAAATGAGCTTTAGTCTGTCTCCTATGGAACTCATCCAATCTTCTATTTCTTTTTCTCAGTTAAAAGTAAATCGGAATCCTTTTACTAATTTGCTATTACAGTTTTAATTGAAAATGTCTAGGCTGAATTCTACTGGACTCCCTTCTAAAAGGTCAAATCAAACTGTCATAGTATAGCTGGATTGATATCATTTAAATATGGTTTTCCACTGTAATTGATTTTTGCATTGTACATGGGGTGCAACCTAAATAGAATATCTAAGTATTAAATAGGGTCTGCTTGGGCCTCTTGTCTTGTGCCTGTGTCCTTAGAAGAAACCATGTCCACCGAGTCCATTGAAGGCAGRGATATATTATTCTTGGGGAGGGGCCACCTACATGAGGAGCTCAAAATACTGTATTTTTTGGTTGAAGAAGAACTGAGAAATAGTGATTTCCTAAGGCCCTTTTTGGTCATGTTTAAACATAGGGCTTGCTTGTCTGAATACCATAAATGAGTTAGGTGAATTTTTGGAATGTCAGTGAGAGCAGGAATTTCTTAGATGGTAGGTCCTAATCATATTTATTTAAGGAAAGAGAATGGAGCAACATTATTTGAACTACTACCTTTATCAGAAAATATAGAACTGTTAACTGTTGATTAAACRTTACTAGACAACATTGTCCACTGGTGATGGTAAGAGAGTAGTACTCATTAACAAGAGGGAAAGAAATTAGATCTTTAGGAAAGCTATTTTCCTTCTTGTCATAAGGACCAATGATGTTAGCAGGATTTCTAATTTTATACCTTTCCCTAAAAATACTAAAATTCCCTAGAAATACTTTGTTATATTTTTATTTGTTTATTTTCAGCACAAAAAAAGAAATGCAGCATACATCCTGTCTGCTAAAACTGCATTGGAATTGTGCTTTAAAAGCATGGAAAAGTTGCTTCATAAAAGACACGAATGATAATTGGCAAAGCAGCCCATCAAGGTTCAAACATTAAGTATTGACATTAGATTGAAAAGAGAGCTAATTCTGAAACAAATGAGATAATTCAAAGTCATCTCCAGTTYACATTATTGGTTTGGTTTCCGTGACCAGCTGTGGCTATGAACTATGACAGAGCTCAGTTCCTTGTTCTAAAAGTATCCCCAAACATTTTGCCCTCTAAACTGTCATTGCTGCTGCTTTCTTAACCAGTGCCAGCTGCGGTGGAGTCTGCCGAGTTCCCTGGACATCTCCCACTCCTCCCTCCGAGGGTGCTCGCACAGGTCTCGGCTGTCACACGTTCCCTAGGGCTGGAGAGCTCCGTGCCCCAGAAGTGCTCTGGTCGGGGGGTTCGCAGAATACAGGGACATCCTCCCATTAGCTCAGATACACCTGGAGCACTGGCCCATTTGATTTTTAGTTACTCTATTTATAGTAGGAATTTTACTATGCTGTATCTTTCAGATGAAAGAAAACCTTGATTGGGTATATATAYTTCCCTAAGCTTCATCCTGCTGACAGACTTCATGAATTTGCTCACCTGGGCAGTCCAGTAAGTCCGTTACTTATGAAGCAAATCATGAAAATAAAAGATCTGCTTTCCCGTAATGCTTTTATGTTCAGGATCTTTATAGAACAGGGAAGATCTTAAACAAAACCTGTATTTTATGTCAAGGTCCTCACCTAGCAAATCAACCRAATATATTAGATGTATCTATAAATATGTTTTTGGAACAAGATACTAATGCAGCACRGTTATTTTATTTATTCTAATTTCACTGCTCATGGCTCTGCACAAAGCCAGAACTGATTCATAATTTCTAATAGGTTGCTTTGAAAAAACATTTATGTTACTTGTCTGTAAGTGCTGCAGTTTTCCTAATCTGTTTTTAGCTCTAATATATGTAGCATAATTCAAATATTATTGTCATGTTGTCTTTTTAATTCTAAGCTTCGTGGTGCAGGACACATTTCTTTTAAATTATCTTATCATGTGATAATTTGCTAAACCTTTTGCTCAGGATCACTAATGAAATATAYTTATGGAATGAAGAACAGCTGGCTCAGAATCAAGACATTATTCAGGGCACTGCTGTTTACTATTCTTTAAAATCCTCACTATATTAGGATAGTAATTAAAGTATAAGCTAGATGCATTAGARCCTGGGGCATTTTCACTCCGGACTTGATATGATATTGTATCCCTAGGTTTCCCAATTACTGCAATATAAAATAGAAAGAAAAATCTAAACTATATCAGAGAAGGGAAATAATCAATAGCTACAAGCTATCAAAGGCAAGGCAATACTTATTAAAATCGAGGAACACATTCACCCCTGTTCTGCACTGCAGTATCCTATTAAGATGTGCAGTCGTGCAAGGGACTGTGCAGTATAGAAACCACAGAAACATTTGGTTGAATCAAGCTACCACTGCTAACATTTTATTTCATGTGGAACTGAATTTGATTGTACGGAATACATACACTCCCAATTCAGTGCATTAATATATTTTAATTGAAAACCCTGAATCTATAATGAGAAGCAATCTCGCTTACAACCACTCATCTAAAAGAACTGAATAAATAATCAGGCTGATCAGTCTGTGCTCTGCTTAGTATGACTGTCAGTCCTACATTCTTCTGACTGGATAGAAGATKATAATATTGAAAGAAATATAATTAACTCTGCTAAAGCTTTCCCTCGATCCTAGCTAACTCGCTCGAGGCTGCAGCCTGCCCAGGCTGCTGCTCGTTGGGTGACATGAAGGCACTCGGGGTGGCAGCGACTTCGCCATTCCCTGAAGCAAGAGGGCTCTGGCCAGGGGCAGGTAACGGATGAAAGGCACAGGTTGCTACCCCTGCAAACGGAAAGAAGCACGAGTTGTGTCTGACCTGACCCTCACTGGCGCTGCCCCAAGCCTGCCRTGTTTCTGTCACCTCAGGCCCTGTTTTGGCAGGCCAGCCCATGCATCCTCTGGTGAGAGACCACAGCTTTAGCAGAGAGCCCATCGGGTTAAGACAGAGCTCTCCCTTTGCCGTTGTGCAGCATCGTGGTGTTACTTTGAACTCTGCGTTATGTTTTATTTTTTCTTTTAACAAACTTTGCTTGCTTTGTTAAATCTGGCCCGTGTCTCAGGAAGRTGGCAAACAGTTATCAAGGACAGCCAGCCAGCTCGGGGCACTCTGATTTCCTTGGCAATGCAGTCCCTGGTCCTTCCGCTCCACAGCGCTGGTTTCTGCTGACCTGCTCCAGCGCTATTCTCCTCACCCCACATTCCGGGGCAGAGGAGAGCCCTTCACAGCAGCAAACGCTCTCCAAGCAGTCTGCAAACGGTCTGCAGAGGCTGCTGCGTCTCGGCAGCACTGCTTGGGCAATCGCAAGGACTATTCCWGGTTGCAACCACAAGGCACTGATTGCTCCCACTTCCACTACACACTRACAACCTTATTCTAGCTTGGCCTTCCTCACTACTGAAGCCAATAAAAGGTTTAAATAAGCAGGATTCACAATTACTACGGGTGTTGTCTCCCATATGAATCACATTATTGCAATGACTTTTTTTGTACTGTGGTCTAGTACTCAAAACCAGSACAGCAACAAAGAAACAAAATACAGGTAAACTTAGGGGGTGCCATCATTTTTAAGACCTTTCTTGAGAGAGAAGTGCTGCTCACATCCAAGTTTCTTTAGAACTGAACTGCAGAAATTTATTTTTCACAGGTTTTCTACTTCACTTAATTTTTCATCAAAGTGTAAGATGCTATATAATTTTTGGTGGCAGCAGAGCAATGAGCTGTAGCAAAGTTCATTTAAAAACGAATACATCAGTTTCAATTGAGATTTGATGCTACTTTTGTCCTGATGGGTGTATTGCATTTAGGGTGGAAGTCGAGTTATCATGAATAGTTTTTTCATGCAGATCCTTTCAGCGCCAATACCGAGCAGCACACTACAGAAAAATCAGGGTTCTTTAAACTCATGCATATAAGATTATTTCAATATATTATTCTTATCACCTTTTTGTTATGCCACATTTTATAGTGTGTTTATGGAAAAGTGCTCCTAGAATGTATTAGCATTTGACCAGAATAGAGTATTTAATCAGCATGCAGCATTGACAATGAAGCATATATTATCCCGCCTACACAGCATTTACTGTCATTATAGTCGCCTACATATATTAAGTTATTTTGTTGATGATTATGGATGAATAGGAGCAAAGGAACTTTGTGCAAAATAAAGCCGCAGTTGCCCACCATCTGAGAATGAAGAAGAAAGGAGTCTAAACAAATGGCTTGACTTGCAAATGGTAAACTCATTGTTTTGGAACTATCTTAGGAAAATTAAGGATTCTATTCAGTCATCTGTAAAACRTGGAGCACTATGGCATAAAGCTAGTGCCTTCAAGATTTTTCTCTGCTCTGATTTCTACTCTTAATTCTTTTGAATTGTAAATGGCAATACTGAACACACTAACCAAAGCTTACATGGAGAGAAACACAGAGTGCCACATTGACATTTTCCTGCCTGAGTCAGTAGGCCAAAAGATCATGTAATTTCTCAGTACTGTTGCCTTTATCAGTCAACTGATTTGTTGATATCATGAAGCAGACCTGTGTGAATGATGAATTAATTTTCCATAATATGTAAATAACATAGCTGCTATTATAATCCCTTTTATCTAATATGCAGTGCTGCACATTCATAACACAATACAAATCATCTATTTTGTTCATGTTCATTTAATTTATATCTTCAAACAGAGCCAAGGCAGATAGATGTATTTACGTAGTGATGGCATTGGTGACAAACTAGGCATGGTCCAGAAGATTGCATCAACATCTGTGGGATCCCTGCCTTAACTTGTCCTTCTGCGGTGCTCTATATCAACCACTTTTTAAATTACTGACTGGGTGATGGCGTCCGTAGGTAAAGCAAGCTACATGTGTACAGCAGGCTGTTACGTGTGTTTAAATCCTGCTCATACCTTAGCTTATAATTGGATGTTGCCAGAGAACTCTTGGGTGCAGGACTGCAATTTCCCTTAAGATCTCCTTTTGAAACGTGTCTCTGATCTTTTAAGAGATGGTAAAAATCTCTATCATGTTTTCTCTGGCTGAATCAGAGCTTGTCGTTGTAGATTTTGCTACTAGTTTTGATCTTTACCACAAATCCTGAGCTGACTGAATTTACCCTAGGAGGCAACAGCAGAGAAACAAGAGAAGCCACAGAGAACTGTGCAGTGTCCTGGTCAGAGGGGGCCTGGGAGGTGCTTTTGGGTCCCAGAGCCAAGGCCCGATGCTTCTGTGTCCCTGCTGCACAGGAGGGCTCAGCTGCTGAGTGCCCGGTCCCTACATCATGAGCGGACAGTTGTGCCTCCCCACGAAACCCGACATCCCCGCTGGACTAATTTCCCCCTTCATTCACCAGTTATCATGGCATCACCAGGAAAATAACCCCACAGCACTCTGTCACAGCTTCCCACAGTAGAATACAGAAACAAACAGGGACTGGTGTTATACCTTGCTTGCCTGCCATTTCAAATGATGCAAACTAAAGACATAAGCAAAGCAAAACTATAATCTCTCATGTATTATGGAAGACACAGCAGAAAATCTGTAGAATTTCTGACTCTTTATAGAAAAAAAATCATATCATGTTAGTAAAAACCAACACTGTTTTATGATTATGAAGCTGTTTCTACMGGCTCATCAGTTGTGCAGGCTGAACCTACCACCTGTGATTGATTTACTAAGTTACAACAGCAACAGGAATGCTTTGTACTTATCTCAGCAGTGCACTGCTTATACTTCAGTTGCTACAGAAATTGGTTTTAATTCATCAGAACTTGCTATTATTCAAGTAAAGTATTAGGTAATCATTCATATGCCTGAATTTTAAACATTAAAAAGGAGTAGACCAGAATAAAATTGTATCTCATTCAACACACCTTTTAAATGGCAGCTTTTGTGTCTAGAGGCATCCTTTATAGCTGACTACCTGGTGGGACAAACTTACTAAACCTAAGTTATCTGCCTTTATTCAACATATTAAACATGKTTTTTGTAGTAAAAATTAAAAAAAATACATTAACTTCATTTATCTGCCTATCTAATATAGAATTTTACTGACAGCACATTTTTAAGCAAAACTCATGTTACCTTTGGAACAGCACTGTACATGGCCTTAAATATAAAGGTCTGACTATTTTCCCTATACTGTGCGCCTCCTCAGATTAGTAGTTTCTGAGAAGTCTCAAAACAATTGATTTTGAAACACCAMCTAAGGCTTGCTAGAGACACATCTTCTCCCTTTACACGTCAGAATTTCCCTCTGCCCCCTTGCTTTTCCTTGTTAAGGCTGGATGGTTCAACACAATAGTCCTGCTGTGAAATGGATACCTGTTCAGTGTGCTGGTTGCGAAAAGAGAGCTTGGATTGGCTCCTAATACTGATTTTTCACAAGCTACCAGGCCTTTAAACGGCAGTGCTGTTAAATGCCTTCTTTAAGCCTTCTTTGGTGCCTTGTGAAATGGGCTACACTTCCCTTTAGTTTCTTGTTCTGCATGTTTGGTCTCATGGGACTTGCTGCTTATCCCACATAAATAAAAGCCACTTTTGCAATGGATGGCTTATGTTTGAGTAGAGTTAGACTTGCTCTATGGAGACATTTATTTGCACACACCTTATCTGGCATGATAGGGATAGGGAGATGTACAATACAATTTATATTTTGAAAAGTTATCTCAAATCTCTTTCGTTAGGCTTTCTTCTAGTCTGGTCTAATTAAGACTTACAATGCTCTATAGAAAGATTTATTACATTTTCCACGGTAACATATATAAGACAATAACTGATTTTTGGAAGTTCTGTCATCCCAAACTGAGGATTATGAGGCTCTATGAATCCTTTCAATGGATTCAGATACACAGAAACATTTCAAATTATACACTGTAAGTTATTAATTAAATGATATATTTGGAGTTATGGAACAGTTGKTAATTTTTCAATAGACCAGTTTTTATAGCTGATCTCCCCTTGTCACATTAGCTGGACAATAACAGAGAAGATACTATTCTCTGCAATGAAATCTAGGACTACGGAACAGACTTCCATGCTGCAATGAAAACTTTCAAACCAGAAGCCCAGAGATTAAAGGAAGMTCTCCCTCTTGCAGGTTCATTTAGTACTATCAAAAAAATCTTCTCTAAATTATATTTATGGGTATGCATCTCAATATTTTCATTTCCTGCAACCCCACCTCTTTGCCTCTCTGGCTGCAAGAGAGGAAGGTGTTAGGCTCTGCTGGGCTTGCTCTTTGCTGCTCAGTTTGTGATCTCCGTTCCAAACTAGATATTGGCCACTATGAATGSAGCTCCATTCCCCGTTTGTCAGTGTGCAAGTGAGGGAATTACACGTGCAATCCTGATGCCAGGATTTTTACAGACTTCAGTAGGATGTGGGTGTCATCTTATTTGTCATCTGCAAAGGAGAAAGGATTGACTTTGAAGACCGGGATAACCATCAYGTAGCAGAAGGAATTTTACAAAGGAAAAAAGGAAGGATTTGATTTTCTACTTGTGTAGMTGGATGACTTAAATCACCTAAGGCTCTTGCTGTGTGATTTTCCCTTTTTAGATTAATAATGCCAAGCAGTCTAAACTGGTTTAGGTTGAAGTATTTATTAAGCTTTACATGGCATTAAATTCACAGATCAGTGTTTCTTTAAACTCTAGCTCACTGATCATTTCACTCACATATATGGCATTATATAAAACCGAAAAAAATTAATACAATCACTCGATTGCCAGAAGCTCATTTTTAGAATGGATCTACATTGATTTCTATTCTCGCTGCAGTTCTGAATGTGTAAGAGCACAGGAGGAGGGGCTGTAGCCTGCGCTCTCACTGGGGCTGCTGCTTATCTTGAGCAATTTTCTGCGTGTTTGTTGTGTGCCAGCTGATCACATCAAGAAAGCTGAAGGACTGGAAAGTTCAGGAGCTCAGGGAAAGGTGACCTGCACCAATACAGATGAAGTACCAAGATCCGTACATTTTAGCTATCCACATCAACAAAAAGTGTGGAAAGATTTGTTCAGCAATAAGGAAACAGATCCTGCTAGTGTGATTGTGTTTCCATCTATGGAATAATGCTGCTAGATACCATTCCTGACAAACCATGAATCTTTTTGTGCCTTTCTGATTACACTGTAAATCTCACTCTCTCATCTGTCATAAAGATTGATTTTTCTTTTATTGTTTTGTCAGTATATGGTTTTATCTCTTCAAGCCCCTTCTCTTCCCCTCCATCCATAATCTGACATTTTGCTGAAAGTAAATGTTGTTAGTTCTATTATACATTACTGAGCGAAGCTCTGAAAATGAGTTCTGCAAATTAACAGAAATAAAAAATAACAGCCCGTAAGAGATAGCGGCGGCGGCCGGGAGGGCCGGCCCGCGTCTCAGTGCGCCGACACCCCCAGCTGCCCCATCGCGCTCGGGGCGTTTCRCCGGAACGGGCACGTCGGGGACGGCCTGGGAGAGGAAGGGGAGCTGCAGACCACCATTCTGCTCTGYGAAGTCATTTATGTCTCCACATGGATTGTCTCCACACCCTTTTTTATCCTATTTCCACTGGTCTCTATTCGCTTTGCACGGGTACGAGTGACTTCAATGGCAAGCTCACACCTCTGTGCAGYGGTTTGTGCAGTCGCACAGCAAGAACAGTGTTCACAGACCAGGACGGAAGCTCCTCTCGGGTGCTGYGGACAGGGATGCAGTTTTAATCAGGACCCATAGCTGAACCTCAGCCGTGCTCTGAACGTGGGCAGCTTGTGAACYGGCTGCTTTCCCTCATATCCAGAGGGCTTCTGGCTGTGTACAAGCAGCACTGTAAGTCACTGGCCTGATTTGCTKTTTCCAAATTCTCTGAGAGAGCTAAACCTTTAGCATACTGTTGATTTGCGGCAACTTTCTATTTATAAAAATAATAAAAATGCATGTGAGACTAAGACATTAGAACAATAAATTCTCATAAGGCACCGGGAGAATTGGTCCCAGAAGAGGTGAGACAGAAGAAGAAAACAGATCAGGAAAAAGAGGGGATGTTTAAAGAGTGGAAATATTGTTAKGCTCTTTTGTTTGGTTGGCTGGTTTTTCGTCTTTTTTATATCACTGAAATCCCAGGCTCATACAGGCCTCTATCCCAGACCTTTACAGCAGGCAGGAGCAAGTGCTACTGGATAGGTAGACTGCAGGCTGATGGTGGGAAGTTGAGACCAGTCTAGTTGAAAGCATTTTGGAAGACACCAAAGACTGAAACAAGGCTTCTATATGGAAAGGGTTGAGATAAAGGCAGAGATAACGGAAAGGCTCCATCTTACGGTGATACAACTCGTCCATTTCCTATGGACATACAGGTCATTAAAACATATCCAAAGAAAGCAACGTATACTCAGGTATGTAAAATATTTTTCTTTCCCCTCTGCTAATTATCAAAGACCAGGATCTTTTACAAGCTGGCGGAGACTGCTTTGGATCTTCTGAATCACTCTCATCTATCAAGCCGTACCTGACCCGCATTGTAGCCAGACTTTGCACAATTTTCAATTAGTTCTGACACTGAGGAAGCGCTCATGGTATTTACTTAGGGCTCCACGAAATACAAAAGACATATAGATCTGGGCAGTAAATTGGATAGAAGCTGTGTTATTGAGGGGCTTTGTGGATGAAGAACAAACATATTAGCCTTGCACATTGTGTTTACTGATCTGATGCCAAGCAGGTCACTGCTGAGAAGCACAAGCTAGTTAGGAAGCTGCAGGGCGATCCCCAGGGAGCTTCCTGGAGCAGCAGCTGCAGCGGCATTTTCCTTACACAATTAAAGASATATTTGTTTCTGCTCGTTTGTAAGGCTAACTCATGCAAGAATACACACGAATACAARGAGAATATAAAATCGCAGCTAAAACAACCCTTTCAACACTTATATACGTTTATAGAAAGATCTCGATACTGGGCATGGTAGGCTTACTCAGTTCGTATGTCAGCTCTAATTAAAGCCTCTTAGTTATTAAAATCGAGCTCACCTCTTTAACGTGTTCTACAGCACGGTACCTTCAAATGAGAAGCACTGCTCTTTTTTTTTTTTTCAGATTTAGCTACCTAATTAACAGACACTACTAATTTGTGAGCTGCATTCAAAGTGAAATCAGTAAAACGGGCATTGTGCAATTTTCTAAGAATCTCCAGTAGAGAAAAGATGCATAAAAGCACTTGGAAAAAAATCACAGACTGACACGATTTAGTGTATAAAAGGCAAGCCTGTAGCTGGAGAAGAGTCTTGGGGAAAAWATGGATTCTCTTTAAGGATCAAGTATGTGACTTGTATAGAGGATTTTGCATGCCGTCTTATTCAGAAGGCATGGGAAAAACATCAGCTGAAGGTGAATGAGCCAAGTTGCTAGGTGCTGCGCGTCAAAGAGCACAGAAATATGTGTGAACATGCAAAATAGCACAAGGATTATTACCACAAAGGCTGTCTGTGGAAGAGAGCAGGATATAATAGGGCTGATTTTGAAAAGCAGTTTTGGCCAGTTTTGTGCCTGCAATTTCAGATGAACCCATCATGCTGGCGCATCTTTATGGGCACCTTTTATGCACTTAGACCATCACCTACCCAGCTTCTACTGCCCATCAGTCACATTTCTGTGGGTCGGGCRTCATGTGCTGTTATTGCCACGTGTGCAGCAGCCGTCACCAAGCGCCCCCGGCTCCACGTGTCCGAGTGGCTCGGAGTGGGGCTCGGCTCCCGGCTYGCCCTGCCGCGGAGCACCCGGCTCCTCGTTAGTTTTGTTCCCTTCCTGCAATCGCTTCAAGCTCTTCGGTTCATGCTGCGAACGCAGAGGTCTGCACTAACAGTGGGGTGAAGGAAGGAGATGGGCTTTTCTTGCCTTTGTTTTTCAACCTGCTGAGGTTGGTGCTCTGTTATGTGRAAAGGAGACAGGCACGAGGCTAGAAGCAGGAGTGGGGCTGGATAAGCAGGAGCTGGGACCTCTTCACCCAGAATCCAGATGGACCTCAAGATTCCTGACAAACTGGGAAAGCTCAGAGTGCAAACCAACCTATTCATTACCAGGAAGAAACGACACCAAATATAATCTGTTAAGTGCCAGGGTTAGCTTTTTACCAAATCTGTTGGTTTTTAAATATTTTTATTTATATATTTYATTCATATCTGACTTGCATTTTGTAGAATTAACCCTATGTTTTCCAGGATTTCCTATAATGGCCAGAAGGAGGGATACAAAGGTTGAACTGAGCTTTTAGATGTGTGCAATAGGGTGTTTACTCCCAAGATAGACTTGAAGTGGGGTAATGAGAGGGAATTCAGCTTAATTTAAAGCATGGAAAATGTGATCATACAGTGAAATTTGAGCCAAATGCTGTTCTTGCTCATGTGTCAAGTTTGTTATAACAAACTTGGACCAGAATTTGTCCCTTTGAGAAGATATGTCTATTGGAAAGTCAAGTCAGGTGAACAAAGAAATAATTCAAGTCCTTAAGAGGTTAAAATGCCAAGATTATAATGGGCTGATGCTGGAAATTCATTAGCTCCTAGCTAGCTAAATAACTGTGATGCTCTTCTTATGTAAGAACTCTCATCTTGCAGAGAAGCAGATGTGCACACAAGATGGATAGTTTCAAATAGCCAAAATACAGTTATTTTCTGCAGAGTTTATATTTTCTTTTCATCTAAAATAAGTCCAGATTGTACATAGACTGGAAAACAAAGCAGCAATATTTGAAGAGTGGGAGTGTTTATTTTAACAGGTGGATTATTTAGAAAATGGTTTAATCTTATGAAAATAATAACCCTGTAGTAAACTGCAGCAGTGACTCAGAACATATGGGAGTAGCAAGGCAGTTTGCTGAGTTATTCCTTTAGAATATATGAGGGTTGGGTTCGATTGCTTTAATTAAGAACATCTGCAGGAGTGCTTCACTCTCTGCATTTATTATTGTCTTCGAATGTGGTGCTGCCTCTTGGGCAGCAGCTACCCCTCCTCTTCTGCTAGAAGTGCAAGACAAATCCAGCCGCCAGGAGTTCTGTGCCTGGCGGGGCTGGAAAAGGGCTCTAGGCCCTTGGCAGTGCTGCTGAGATTCCACAGAGAAGGGCATGGAAGGCCTGGGCAGTGCTAAGGAGCATGGGGTTAAACCACGCACATCCATGAGGTATGTTTCCAGCTTCCCCTGCTGCAGAAACCCTGTCCCTAAAGCACAGATTTGACACTTGAGCATTAGTGCTTCCCTACGAGCAACAACATAACCTGGAAAGAAAGGGGGAGAGAAGGTTCCCTCTCCGGGTGAGCGAGGTGGAGTGCAGGAGCTGCCCGTCGCTGTGGCCCTGGGTCACAGGCACTGGGGTCTAATTCTGCCTAGAGATACCAAGGGATTTGGGTTTGTACAAAAACTGTGTGTGCTGCTCTCATTAGCAAAGCCAACAACGGTGCTGAATGCAATGGGCTGCCTGGGGCGAAATCCAAGCCAGTGGGCATGGGGCCAGAAGCAAGCTCACTGCCTCCCAAAAGCATCTCGGTTACACGCAGAGGGTAAAAAAGGGCCATTCGTGCTCGTACATAACAATGCAAACCTGCTCAACTATAGAGTAAATATAGAGCTTCATAACTATTTTAATTTGGGTATAATAACTACACAGAAATTTGATCTGGGAGTTATTTTAATAATAGTATTTTGAATAATGGTATGGTAATTACACACAATTCAGGTTCACTACTAGCATGAGATTTGGCTTTTGTTAAAATGGTGTCTCTCTATCTTTATCAAATAGAAATCACTGGGTATTTTTTCTGATGCTTGTTTTGTCCTCATTAACTCTTGCAAATATACTGGCAGTGTATTGACTAGCCAGACTATAGCTGACTAGTCCCTGCACAGTGCAAATGGCCATTGAATCAGAGGAGGCCCCAGCGTGGGGCACTGCTCTAAAATCACTTGGTGCAGAAGGTCCTTTTTGGAGTTGTGGCACTGGCAGGGCCTTGCTGGCCCACCGCCTGCGAGCAGGRTCTGCGATGGTGAGTTTATGCCCCGGAAGCTGGGAAAGGATTTAGCCATAAAACACTTCTAATTTATCGGCACATTAAAATGATTATCGCAACTCACAATTTCTGCTAATAGTGTGAGCATAAAATATAAGTTAAATGCCTTTAATAAGAGAGGAATCATGAGCACAGTGATTTAAAGCAATTATTAAATTAATAGCCTATGACAAGGAACTCTTTTCATTCATTTTAAGACTCCCTCACAGTATTATTTACACTACTGTCATGAGTGTCAGGAAGCAGAAGTTATGAAAAGTTTTGAGGAGAGGAGGCTGGTTTGTTTCTTGTTTGCCTTGTCAGTGCTGATGAGAGAGATCCATGTTCAAGTGGATTCTCTTGGAAGAGGAGCCTAGCAGTAATAATTGCAGTTTCACCATATGCTAAAATAATAATTACTTTTCACAACCATCATCTTAATGAGGAAGATTAAAGGGAGATTCCTAGATTCTCCTAACACAGGTTTTGGCTGAGAACAAAATGAAGACAACAAAATGCAAAACCTGTAGTAAAATGCAGGCCCTTTCTGCTGTATGACTGAGAAAGACAAAGTAAATARAAGAATGAAGTAATACAACTGCCTTTCACTTTTGCTATCACAAGTAAACCTCCTTCTCATTCTGGAAAGGACTATTTAGTCTTCCCACTTTTCCAGCCACTGCAGAGATGCTACCCATGCAGCTTGGTGACGGCTACCCAACCAGGAGGGAGCAAACAGCAAAACTATGACCAACGTACTTCATCATTGGGCAGATGTCACCAACTAAAGACCAAGCACAGAGTATGCAGGCTTGCAGGTATTAGTCTGAAGAGGATCTATRATCAATTAGAATTGTAGCTTAATGCATAATAAATTCTGTGTCTTTCTACACAAAATGCTAACTCTACTCTTCCTTTTTCTGTTTTCCAGGCATGTTTTCCCAGCAGACTCAGCCCCTAAAGCTGGAAGGCAGAGGAGGARCAGGTGCTAAGAGGCAAATTTGATCTGTGATCTTCATGTGTTTAAATTCTTCTCGTGAGCATTTCAGTCAAAATTGTCTACTCGCCTCTTCTGTTCATTAACCTTTACTGGAGTGTTAATTCCATATTCAAATATAAGGTCAAAGCCCTTAGCTGATTTTTTTTCAGAAGGCCTAAGTGTCTTATCTAAAATCTTCCAGCAAGAAATACCGTGAAAGAAGTACTCATCAGTGCCTCTTGAGTGGCATTACCACAATCTCACTTGAGCTCAAGTTAAATCTGAACACAACATACCTGGGAGCCAAGTTACTATGGGTGATTAACTTCAGAAATTAATTTTTAAAATGCCCTCTTACACTATGCTCCTACGCAAAAAGCTGCTTAGTGCACTGAAACAAAGACTAAAGCACTTATCAAAACTGCTGTGCCAAACGGGAGTGCTGTAGAAATTCAGGTACCTGTCCAATATGTATTTCACCAACATGGTAGGCAAACCTAAAATCAAACATTTCTGCTATTTGCATTATAAAAACTTATGTCCAGATCAAAAAAATTTAACACCATACCTCATACTGCAAAGAAAGTCAGTGCTGATGTGTCCAGCTTGGGGAAGAAAATTTTGTTGGGTCAGATAAACAAGACAGAGCTTTCACATTCTTTTAAATAAAACTCAAAATGCCATCATCCTGTTAGACAAACATCTCTATGATGTCTCCCTTCCCCCAGATATGTGCCTTGAAGTTACAGTAGTACCARCTCAAACATAAATACTGTGCCACAGAGCGGTACTGCTTTTCAAAATCCTTCAGCTCCACACAGGTCCAGAGCACTGAATTACTGAATAAGGCTGCTCTCCATCCACTGCCGATTGCAGAGCAACCACAGTGTGACAATCTTGACCTCTTTGGTTAAAATTTCATCTCTCTAAAAACTCTCTAAAACTTGACACAAGTCTTTTCCCTTTTAGCTCACTATTCATCTGATGCTTTTTTAAGGTTCCTCTTAGAAGGTAAATTTGCCAGATGCAGCCTCCTCTTCCCGCCTTCCCTGCCCTGTCTTTCTACCTTCCCTGCTGGTGAGAGAGGAGGATGAGATGGGCAGCAGGAGTAAAGGGTCACAGCCAGCCCAGGGCCATCGCTGCTCTGTGCTGTGCTGGAAAACGCCCAGCCAAGGGGCAAAATAGTTCACGTCTATTTTACTGTCACAAGGTTGTTTTTATTTACTCACTGCAAAAGCCTGAGCGCCTCTAATAACAGCTAAATATCAGTTTAGAACTAAACCCCACTTAGCTGATAGAGACTTTTTTGGGGGGATATTTACAAGAGATTTTAATGAAGTCRCTGTTATTTTTGTTAATCTCAGAATGGYTGAGGTTGGAAGGGACCTCTAGAGATCACGTAGTCCAACYCCCTGCTCCAGCAGGGACACCCAGAGYACGGGGCACAGGGTGGCATCSAGGYGGGGTTGAAGATCTCYGGAGCAGGAGACTCCACARCCTCTCTGGGCAGCCTGTTCCAGGGCTCTGTCACCCTCACAGGGAAGAAGTTCTTCCTCACATGGACATGGAACTGCCTGGGTTTCAACTTGCACCCCTTGTCCTTTCACTGGCCACTCCCAAGAATCACAAAAATAACTTTTCGCTTACCAATGGATTAAGCAAACGTCTGCATCATTAGCTATTTGAAAAGATTTATGCAAATACCTTGGAACCAAACTTCAGAAAAATGTGTCATCCACATTGTTCTAATTTTCCTTTGAATGACCTATAACTCCCCATGGATGCCTCCCAGGCTTATTTTCCAGATCACTGAGAGCAATCAGAGAATTCTTAAGAGACACCAGCAAAGGCAGCTTAACATGAGAAGCATCACTTTCTAAATAGGTAGGTACAGAAGTGCCAATGACCAGAGTTTTTTCSCAGGTTACTCATCAATTGTGGTTTAGGTAGCTCTCAGATCACAGGAGCAGCATGATTCAGTCTGCATTTCTGCTACCAGTGAACACTTGGGCAAAATAGGATATAGACACTGCTATTGTTAAAAGTAATTTAGAAACGACTCATAGGATCCTTATGACCCTTAATTTTTGACACATTATAAAAATCCATTTTATACAGAAATTACATTGGCGAGTGGGATCCATTTCTTTCCGTTATGAAACTCATAGTCTCTCTAATCTTAAGTACACTTTCAAATGCTTGGGGGAAATGAATTTGCAGTAGCTTTCTCTAAAGTTAACTTTTTAAAACATAAATGTAAAAAGGTCAAAGTTAATGAAGAAAATAGTGAATTCAAAGTTCCACAGAGGAACAACCCAAAGCTTTTAGCAATTCACTTAAATGAGAGAGGAAAAACCAGTTCCTTTAACATTTTAAAGCTTTCATAACCTAATGAACCATGCTACCTCCTGTAGCTTCTATAGAGCTGAAATTTCTGCAAGAAACTGTCTCATTAGCATTAAGTGGGAACCGACTGCCTAACTTACTGCAGCTTCGCAGGATGCTTCAGCCCTCACATTCGTACTCAGCTGATGAAGTATCACTACCTGAAGAGATACGGCAAAAATGTTAAGCACATCTAAGTGACTACACCTTCAAACCTAAATCAATCTCCCTTAAAATGAGTAAAACACACTTTCACATAAGAAAAAGAAGAGGGGGCTGGAAGGCAGGAGCCTGCCATCTCACTGCTGGGCACACACCAGAAAACAACCCTGCTTCTGTTCAGTGACATCTTTACGGTTCATTCCTGCTTGTGGTTCACGTTTAAGTCGCTGCCTCTGAGGTTAATGGGAGTTATGTACTTATGACTATAATGGGTTTGCTAAGTGGAAGAGCTGATGTTATCGCACATAAATTGCATCATATAATGTGTGAATTGTGTTTTAGTTTTGGCTGAAAAATAATAAAGAGGAGGATGGATGTGCATCAAGGGAGAACAGACTTTGTAGCCCTCTGGGTACTAAATACAATATATATCATTACATTTTTTTTTTTGGCTGGTAGACTAAAAAAAGTAGTGTTGAAATAATAAAAACGTTCATATTTGAAAGATAAGGGGGCAAATTCATGTGGTTTTAGTGGCAGTAACCAGATTTCCCCCTCTCTTGCTTTCCCTATCTTGCAATTCTGGTTTGTTGCAGAAACGTAATTTATTCCACTAACGGAGGCTTAAGTTCACTTGGCTATACAGTTGCCATAGYGGATGAGTAAAAATCTTTAAGATGATGAAAGTGACTGTGGGTAGAACTACTCAGAGCCGTGCTCCTTCTCAGTGCTGTTTGCGATGCACTTCAGAGTTCAGCGCGTTCAAGAGCCAAGTTCTCGGCTCTGCCTGGGTACACTCAGAGCAGGATCAAAGTAAAAGGTCACTTTTGCATTTCTCCAATCACAGGGATGGCTATTGGCATAAATCTGAGCAATCCCTAGGGGATAATTCTGGCAACCAAGAGGTACTGAGGCATCAGCATGTAGGTGAAGCAGAGCTGCTAATAACTGTTATACATCATTCAGCAACTCCATTCAACACGAGAGTCCTCAGATGATCGCAGCCGATGGCCTCATTGCAGAGGACAGTGACTGAAAGAGGAATTAAGAAGCTGGAGGATGTTGGGAATTTGGCACCACGTCTTGTCCTATAATACAGATTTATGTCCTACCAAGGAGAGTTTAATATCCTTTAAAATATAAATGGCTAAAAACTAAGTTATGGCCTGTGACAAGTATGCCAATCTCCATATTTTTAACACAACAGAAAGGAACTTTTGATATCTTTATGAATTAGGCAGAAAGTTGGCAGAAACTCGTAAGGATAAAAATGTGTTTCCTCAATACTGAAGGTGACCAGGAAAAAATCTCATGCACCCCTCTGATACAAACTTTCAGAGCAGGTTTTACCGAGAATCCCTCCCAAATTATCCTGAGATCTCTCCTCTGCAGTGGTGATGATCTGGCTATTTTCAGTKATGTAATGGACTTTGCTGAAAGCACAGTAAATTTCCTCCTTCACCCGCAAAGCCTAATGGAGAGGCATAAAACAGGACTGAAAACTAAAGCCAGTCAGGTGTAGTGAATATGCCCCACTTCAGACAAGCTGAAAGCAAACTCTCCCCCATCCCAGTGCAAACAGCTCTTCATTAACTGTCTGTTGAACKGAGCAGCGGGTGCTTGGGGTAGGAGAGCACCAGGCTTAGTGGTTTCTGCGTGATCCTGTCCCTGCCCCTCAGTGTATTTGTCCTCCCAGAGCCTGTGAGTCAGTGGGGACTTGGTCTGCACAGTCCTACCTCGCACGTCCCTCACACCGCCTCGAGCCGACCGCGTCCGCTCCCTCGGGCACCACCGCTGCTGCTGGAAACGGGCACGGTCTCTCCCGGTCTAGCTTCGCGACCCGCCTTCCGGCCAACACCCGGCTGCAGGAGACACGTAACAGGTTATGGGACACGAGGTTGAGAAGAGGGCCAAGCAGGAGGTAGCGTGTCCCCAAAGGAGGCAGGAGACAGGGCCAGCCAAGAGGGGCATCCTTGCATGGGGGACAGCGCACGTTTTCAGTGAGCGCACAGTGCTCCTCATTAAAGTYCCCACAAACACCCTCGTGCTAATTTACGCTGACCACAGCACACAGTGTCCTTTGCAATGAGCACGGGGGCTGGAGCGCTACAGTTTCCCCCTCAAAAGAGTAACTTGGGGTTTCAGTGGCAACACCAAGCTCTCTGTCAGCTCCTCAGTGCAAATTGCAGAGAAAGAGGCAACTCATTTCCAATTCTAAAGAGAAAGTGCCAGGCTAAAACTTTATCCTTTTCCTAAACTTCCTCACATATGGCAGTTTATGCAAGAATTTTAAATTATTTAAKATTGTTTTAAAAGAAACTGAATGTTTTTGCTTGCTTTTTTCTTTTTTTTTTTTCTTTTTTTCTTTCCAGAAAGAAACAAAAACTTCTATGGCAGGTTATGAAATATGGATTATTTACCTCCAGACTGGGCTCTACCATGATCCAGTCTTCGAAGTAAATGCATATCTAGACTTTAAGGCATATTGTTTATCCATGTAAATATATATTTTGGTATACACATTCTTTATAACACAGTTACGTGGAATAAGCAGAGATTTTGGTAGGCAAAATGTTTACCATGATTTTTCTAGAATGCTAACTCTGAAAATGTGCAAAAAAGCAGCTTTTACTGGTGATGTTTTTWAACACTCCTGTATCTTAAAAACAGCATAGTATCTAAAAAAAATATATATATCGAAAAGTTTAAAAAAAGCTGTCTAGCTATGAAGAATGCATTTCCTGCCAAATTATAAACCCTTGAGAAACTGCATTTGTTTAAGAAGTTGTGAGACATCCTTTAATTCAGTATAATATCATGATCATCAAGTGTATGATTAGAGCATGATTGCTTCTATATATGCTGCCAATGAGATGGTAATTAATAAACCTGAGTTATTGCACAAGTAGGAACTTACGCAGACTTACAGGTGTTACAGGGTTTCGAATGTGGAAAACAATCTTATATCCAGTTATACGGCTTGGAGCTCATCCATTTACTTTTCACATTTTAAATGTGGGAATAAATATAGTGATATTTGATCAACAGATATGAACAGTATGGGATATGAACAGTGAATTGAAAAAGCACAGAACATACCTTGAAATAGTTGCCACCCCAGAAATTAAAGGGTGAATAGGTCTTCTGAAATGTTATTGTATTCAATTTGCAAAAGTCTGCACAGTCCATTTTGGAAGAATATCCCAATAAGTCCCAAACCGTACAATTATCAGTTTACCGTATGGAACAGATTCACCAAAGAATCAAGTTTCTTTATTTATCTATATTGTCTATGGCTCCARTCCTACAGAGATCAAGGCTGATTGACTTTACACACTCAGACTTTTGAATTAATCGGTGCATAAAGTTAATCATGTCTGTGTCTCTTTGTAGGACTGGAGGGGTTAAATGGTCAAATTTTGACAAGCAGCCTTCAAGAGCCAAACCCTACAGACCCTGAGGGCACACGCTAGTGTGCGGGCAGTCCCAGCACGCGTGGGGCTGAGTTTCAGAATCTGCACACACATGCACACGTATTCCCACTGCTACACACGCAGATCTCACTGATGTTTACATGTCCAGTTCATCTAAGAAAATGCCATTGGCACCTAGAAATATTAGTGTTTTTTTTATTTTGTTCCTTTTTGGACTTGACAATAATTACGTCTCCAAATGTCCACGCTATTCCAGTGACTCCCAGAAGGAAACTGTCAATGCTTTCGCTTTTTTCATATTTAATAGAACAGCTGTTCATTCTATTCTGTTGCTGGAATTACCATGTTCCGGATATTAGGAATCGCTGAAGCTGTTTATCCAAATACAACATTTTACCCAGCCACAGTACAGGAACAGCTCTCAATTTTGTGCAAGAAGAGGCATATGAGTTGAGTTATGCATATCCTAACTCTTTCTTCTCCATCTTCACAGAGCTGTACTGACGTGGTATTTTGTGAAGCACCACTGTTTCTAATGAATGATTCTAAAATATAGCACTTTAAAGCTGCAATACAAGAGAGATTAGAATATCAGGACAGTATATAATGTAATTTGAACTGGGTTTTTTTATACGATTTCTGTAAAGAATAAATTTTGTCATGTTATTCAAGGTTTTAAAAAATGCCACATTTTTGAAAATAGTGATTGCTTAGCACATAGCTGAAAATAATATAATAGAATCTGTTAATTCTATCACTGAACAGAAGTAGCATGACAAGACATTTTATTGCCATATTTTGGACTCACCATATTTCAGCTGATACCCTCCCTCTAGGTTAATCAGTAACGAAACACATTCACTGTATATCTGTCTACATCTTAGCATGGGATAGCATATACTCAAACTAAAGAAATTCAGAGTTTGCTTTCAAAAACGGGAATATTTGTAAGCTGGATTTGGAACTGCTGAGTCTGTACAGTACTCATCTGGTATTGCTAGCTACAAAAACRTAGGAGAAAAGTGTTATATTTATAGTAATTGTACCACCTACTGGAGTTCCCATACAGAACAGGTGCATGGAAAGTAAATTAATACTTTTTTTTTAAATTATGTGTGTTTTCAACAGTTGTTTTGTAAGCCAGTCAACTTCTATGGGGTCAATGCGAGATCCTGTATTCAAAGGCTGTTGGACATAGTCAGGTCCCAGCAACTTATATGGATGACATTTTCAAACTCAGCTGCAATTTGTGAGAAAAATGTTATGTTAGTGCTGTATGGAGCTGTGCTTCTAAAAAAGAAAAAAAAATCAGTAACATTATATGCTATTTTGAAACTTGTTCATTCACTGAATAACAGAGAAGTTAACTGCTATAGTAAGATATCTGTACAGTATTAGTACATCGGTAATGAAGTTCTGTCTTTAAAGATGCATCATTGGTAACATGCACTTAAGTACAGTTATTGGAGCAACCTCATTTTAATATGTATATGTATTATCTATATATAAAAAAATCTGCTGGATACTTAATGTATTTTCAGATATCTAATATTTAAAAGCATCCTTTATCATTGCTAAAGTAGCCAAAACATAAAAATCACACAGTTTTGGCCAATAATAAAAAAGGGGACTATTCAGCTTCTCACATATACAGCCACTTAAGGATTTTGATTTAGAATGACYGAGGGAAAAACTTTTACATTCACACGGTGTCTGAAAATACTGTGTGTTTCRTTTTGTAATGGGAAAACTTGTTCTAACAGAGATCACCTGATTAGTGGTAGTATACGGAAAAATTAAAAAGGCTTTGGTGCTATCTGTGACTGATTGCCTAAATACAGAACCGTGTGGGCTAGGCCAGCAGTGCCATTGCCTCCTGGGGACGGAAGCAGAGGTAATCTTCCCGCCAGTAGCACCTTTGTCCTCAATTAGAGATCAGCTATGCTCAAAAGGATGCTTTCACATTTCCCAAAACACATTCCAGATTTGTTGGAGAGGAGGAGAGAAGTAGTATTTTATAAAGGCACACCCATGCTGAATTTGCAGGAAAAAGAATAGGGAACAAAAAAGCAGTACTGCACAAGCAGTTATAMTACAAGGCTCATTCTTGAAACCTGAATATCATGCTAGAAGAAAATCTAGATATGTGTAATATTTTGAAGAAATATTTTGAAGGCAATAGTTCTTGATTTTTTTTTTAATCAAAAGAGAAAAAATGCTTCTGTGTAAATGTGGATAGAATGTAATTTAAGAAGGGAACTGAATGTTTGTATTGCAGCCTTAAAGAAGCACATTTTTACTGCAATATTCTTTTTTTTTTTTTTTTGTAAACTACAGTCTGCAACTCAGCAGACCATGACTGAATGCTTTTGAAAACTTGTAGATTACAAACATGAAATCACAATTAATATCCTCCAAAAGTAATTTCAGAGCTTTCACGTCTTAAAAAAGGACAATGTGTACTGCTTCACAAGGTAATGCAGCTAATCAAAAAAAAAAGGAGTAGAATTAAAGTATTTACATAATGAGCAATTCTACAGAAGGYGATCATCCCCATGTAAGCACTGCTGATTATATCCCACGCTGCTTTTAACAAACTCTACCAGATTGGATCCAGTCATCAGCACTTTCAGAGAATCCTTAAAAGCCTTTTATGGTTCTTTACATGTGTTGCAGAATGATGTTCTTCAGGTAGAATATGCTGGTGAGAGAGGACAGTGTCAACACAAGGGACCAGCAGGAGAAGACCACTTCGGCAGCGCCGGTAATCCCGTACTGCGCAGTACTGGGGGCTGCAGAGACAAGAACGAGGGGTTAAGCGAAAATTCCACCCCACACCCCAAAATTCTTAATTTTTTCTTAATTCTTTTATTTAATTCTTGATAATGTTTTCGGGCAGCRAACTCATTCTTCTGAAAATAGAGTTAAATGCTGCAAAGACACAAAGGCAAAACATGCCACAAAACCCAAGTAAATATTGCCTTTTGTTTTCATGAGAATAAATCGTTATTAATGCAAACATTTAAAAACCTGAGTACTTAACATTAGATGAGTGCATTGTATGTAAGCATCTGAATAATTTATCTGTTTATAAGATACAGAGCATTAAAATCTCTACTGAAATCAATGAAAGTTGAATGCACTGTGGGAAAACAACTCATTATCTATCACTGCCTAACTTCTGAAGCCAGACTTTGAAAACTTCGCTTAGCCAAAGAAATTAATTCATTTTTAGTCTCTCTAAAGATATTATCTTTACCGTCTTTAGTACAATGTCTTCTGTATTAAAGTAACAAAATATGTTTGTTGTAACACATGTAACAATATAGTTTGGAGAAACAACTGAGAAAATAATTTGTAAGTCATGATTATCATGTCTGCTGGCTATTTTGTCTGGGATTTCAGCACAAGAAACAGATTTGAGCATAAAACTGCGGGTTTGTTCTTGTAAAATTGTGGAAGATAAAAAGGAAAACGAGTCGTGAAGTCATCCTACCCCTGGCCTGGGAACGCCAGGTTATTTCTAAGGCGTATTCACATTTTCCATCTAGTGCTGGGCAGCACAAAAGCCCTGGGTTTTGCYCCTGGGCACCTGCCCTGCGGCGAATCCCTGAAACCCTCCTCCACATCACGTCCTCTCTAACCTACCAAGCATCAGACTTCCCTGCCGCCAGATCAGGTATTTTTCTTGAGAGGAAACAATTAAAGTACTCATTTTCACAAGTCTTTTTCATGTACCTGAATCCCAGGAATTCAGTTATAACCTCTTTTTACTTTTTCCTTCTGGAATAGGGACAGCAACCGGCACTAAGCATTTTGGAGGTGCGCGGCCAGCGCTCCCCCGAGCGAGGTGCCGTGCCGATCTCCTGAGGAACCCAGTCACTTGCTGCGTGGCTTGGGCCCTGTTTTCACTCATGGATTTCATTCCCAAAGGAGTCACAAATGGAATTTTCAGGTTTGAATCAAACTGTGGACAGTGTCAGTTTATGGGGAAGCACAAAGGTGAGTTCCTCCTTGGAAGCTCGGCACACTCCTAGGTTTTGGGGGGATGTTACTATGATCTTACAAGCCAGGAAGGCAGATATTGTAGCAAAAATATACAGGCCTCTAATTTCTCTGAAACTCTGCTTTTACTCAGTCATTTGTGTTTTGTTTATAGGGTACACTGGAGCGGAAAGGGAGGAATACACAGCACTTGTTTCCTCATGTATTCCCATCACTGATAACTCCATACTCGTCCTCCTCTTCAAGACAGGAATGATTATGGTACCACGTTCCCAACCAGAGCTCCCAGACCCACTCGGAGCCCCAGCGCTGCCCCCGGGGCCAAGCTCACCCGCTGAGCCACGGCCTCCCTGGGCAGCTGCCCCATGGGCGGCTGCAGTTCTCCAGGAAAATGACGTTTGTCGTGGTTACGTGCTGGGAAGCAGGGCGGCCCTCCCAAGGAATACTGAGGTTCTCCTGTACCTGGTTGCTGTGCTACTGACCCTGCTTGTGAGAGCTCTCTTCTCCCTCTGCCATTTTCTGGTATCCAGAGTTCCACACTGACATTCCTGAGAACTTACTTGGGCGATAGAGCTAGTCCTACTCTGTGGACATGGACTGCTTAGTGAACTCTCAACTTTTATTATTCATATTTAAGCACTATTCTGAACACCCAAGCAGTTAGATTTATTGTGAAGTCCTTCCCTCTCGACACGCATGTGAGCAGACCAGAGCTTGTGGTGTCTGTGCTCTGGCCACGCAGGAGCGAGGAGCCCTCACCTGCTGCTGCCCTAACGTAACAACGGGGATCATTCCGGCCACACTAACGCAACAACAGGGATCACTCCAGCCGATCGTTCCAGCTGCACCCCATGGCCTCTCCGGCACAGGACACCTGACGCCGATGGACAGTGGCAACGAGGCACGAGATGTTTCACTGACTGCACACCCTGCGTGCAGCACCAGGAGGGAATGCAGCGATCGAACAGGGAAGCAAAATAAACCTGCGGGCTCCACCGAACTTTGTTTGCGCTCGCAGGACCCCATCACCTGAATGCTAAGTCTTACTGCAGCTCGAATGCTAAAACATCGACTGCCCTTTGCTTTCTCTATGGAAATGTGAGATACTGGGCCCTTTTCAGCCTGGTAGGTTCGAATCACAGTGAACTACAGGACTGGGCTAGTCTTCTCCTCATTAAAAAAGGAAGTTTCTGTGAGAAGTCAATATGACAAATCAACACTAAATTTATTACAACAATCAAGCTGCAAGCTCAACCAGAGTGTAGGTGGAATTCTATCTTATCATATAAAGCGAATTTCACAAAGTACAGATAATTTGAATTGCTGCAGCTCTAAAAGCAAGTGGAAAATTATGTAAATCTGATTTCCTGGGCATGAACCAGGGCTGTCTTTCTAAAGCTTATTAAATCATCTGCAGTTTGGTTCAGCATAAAAACAGTAGGTGAATGAATGGGGGGAAATTACAAACATCCTTGTGTAAATACCCGAAAGGAGCTGATGCCTCTGAAGAATGGGATGTGCAAGAAGCCTGCGGGAGAGCGCAGGTGGGATGGTTCACGYGGGCACGTGCGCGTGAGCCGGGCGCACGGCCGCGCTCACGCTGCTCCGAGCAGAGAGCGAAGCAGTCGCGGGGCGGAGGGAAGGCTGGGGCCGAGCTGCGGCGCCAGGAAACCCGGTTCTGCATCACAGCGGTCGTTTGCACRGCCCCCCCGAGTGAGCTGCTGCTGACGCTGCAGTTATCTGGCTTGGCATGTCCGGGCAGGGAAACACTGCCCTTTCCAAAGGAGCGGTGGCACCTGGACAGGGAAGCTGAGTGTAAAGGGGCTTCAAAGGCCTTTCGGCACTGGAGACGGCAGAGTCAGCAGGCCGTGTCAGTCACCTCCCTGTGCCCAGCTGCAACACTGGAAGCACAACCACAGGGGCTAAAGATCAGCACATAGTTGTGGGGCGGCATCTTCAGCCCCTGTCTCCTCGGGTGGCTGCTTGCAGAGGGCAGGAGGGCCCGCTCCGACTGTCGGAGCTGTTTGTCCTCATGGTGCCAGTGGGGAGCCCGCCTCACTTGGCGTCTTCTGCAGCTGCCACATGCTCCGCTGACAACACAGGATTGTTCCCAAGCAGAGCYAACTCTGCGGATCTCCTGTGGTGGTTTAATAGCTTTAGGAAGCAAACAAACTTACTCCTAAGATTCAAACATTTCTTGATAATGTCCTGCCTGGAATACTCCTCCCTTGGAAGGAATCACTATTTTACCACTGCTGTGTAACGCCAGGCAAGATCATTTTCTGCTTGGACTGGAGACCTTTCATGATTTCTTCAAGGTTTTCTGTGCCACATTAAGAACTTCAATTCAGGAATGAAGGAAGATGTTTACGTGTTTTCAAATCAGCATAAAATGCACAGCTTCTTATTTTTGCCACTAAGATCTTAGCACCGAAGGCAGCTTTACCCTGTGCTCGCATACATTGGCACACACAGCCTTCACATTTGCACAGTGAAAAAATCACAGAGGTATCTGTGATGATTGGATATTAAATAAAAGCATGAATTTATTTGACTCCCTGATTACATCTGTAGCTCGCCAAGGCATTTCGACAGTTCCTATCACCATAATAAGGGAACATGGTGCTTGTACCTGATCCCACGGCGAACCCAGGGATGGCTGCAAGGCGCAGCAGTCGCCCGCCAGTGAATTATCTGTCTGTCCAAGGACTYAGAGCACATCTTTGTAACTATCTAAAACAGAAACCAAGGTCAAACTTCTTGGCTCCCCTTGTGCGGATCTGGCAATACAAATTCTGTTGCAATCTGCTCCAGAGCTGCCATAAAAGAAAATGAATCTTTATCTAGAAGAAGATTAAAATGATGAAAGAACTGTGGTGTTTGAGAATACAAAATGATGTCAGATTTAGAAGATGCAACAGCCTGAGAACTTCTCACCTTCGGCCACGGTGGGTCGATGTTTTACTTGGCGTGGCACAGGCCTCCTGGTGCGATGTCCCGACTGTGCCGGCGCTCCCTGCTAACCATGACAGCGCATCCCGCCCTGGCTCTGCAGCTCCCCAGAGAGTCCTCCCAAGGGGGACATGTCCCCACTGCGCCTGCATCGGCCTTGGCCGAGCTCCCACTGCGACCTCCTAAGTATCCTCCTGCTGATCTCCTCCTCTTTGCCCAATATAGTGATTTTTCTACACMAGTTCAATGTTTTACAGCAGTACGTAGTTGTTCAGCGCACATATTTCAGCACACTCTTAGCACGGATCGGATTATATACTGACATCTCTCCTGGTAGTGAATTGAAAGGAACAAAGTCATATTATATCACTATCTCTAATTAATACAAGAGATTAGGAAAAGTATTATGTTGCAMTGCGCTAACCAACACTAGCTAACACCAAGGGCTGCATTAACCAGAAATAATTATAAGCTTTAGTTCTGATGCCTTGCAGACAAAAGCATGGACCCCTCTAGTTGTCTGAACAAGCCAGAGTAATTCTGTTAAATGGATTATACAGAGAGATGCTAATTAGCATTTCATTTGGCTATACTCAGGTTAACGATCTATTCTGGGAAACCTTAGTAATTAGCTTATATGCAAATTTTAAAAAAAAWTTGGGAAAAGAGAAGTAAAGGATAAACTAACTCAAGGTCAAAGCTGTAAGAAGATGAAGGAGGTTGGCTGGTCAGCAAAGTTTGCTGAAAAGAAGTGACTGCAAGAAAATGGGAGTCCCAAGTCTCCGCTGAGTCCCACAGATAGCACCTCTAAATACTGTTATGCTTAAAGTTAGTGGAGGTTTTCCAGCTTTGGAGGGACAGGCAGGCTGCCTATAAAAAGCCTGAATTAAGAGCAATGACTTGCGAGAGGAGAGGAATCTGCGTGGAGCAGCCTGGGACCAACTCGGGAGTGTTTTGACCAAAGGGACRTTGGTGGTTCCCTCTGCCCTGTGAAGCAGGCTTGGAGAAAGCTTCATCTTGGAGGACAAAACCTCAGAATCTTGCACAAACAAAAATGAGCCTGTGAAGACACCAATTTGTCTAGTCTTATGCAAATGCAATCATCCTCAAGGCTAAGCGCCCCGGGCACGGAATTTAGAGCGATGGAAAATTTACTCGCTAAATATAGATAGACGCGACTGAGGAGGTCCTTTCAAATTGGATGCCAGATGGAGACTTTGATTAAACAAAGCTTTGGCCATCACAATAACACTTGGCAATTGCTGATAATTTAAGTAATTTCGCGGGGTATTTGGCCCATGCCTRCAGTAGCTGGGTGGAGGAGCTGATGGCTCTGGCGGTCCTCGCAGCCAGAGGCACTCGCGAGCAGCTCTGCCGCTGAGCGCAGCACCCAGGACGCTGCGGGCGCTCGGGCCGGCCCCCGGCCGTGTCCCACCGTGCCACATTCGCGTTTCAAATGCACTTGTACGTACGCTGTCACAGATAATCCATGAAGCCCCCATGGTTAGACTGCCTTGCTTATCGCAGCGAAGAAACTCAGGTGAGGAAGTCAGYGAAGAGACACTCAGCCCCAAAATACAAGCACCAAAGTATTAATGCTTAGTAATCTTAAAAGCTTTAGCTAAGCACACCACCAGCAAGCTTTTGAAGGGAAATGTTGTGTGTGCACGAGTGTGTGCCGGCGCGTACCTGCCTGCATGCACCAAAATTACTCTTTCTTGTTTCAGCCACGAAGGCCCCATTTGCGATATGTGCTCGCTACAATTTGATACAGACCTTAAACATCTTTATGAAAAATCTGTTCAAAGACAGAATATTACCCTGGGAAAATGCTGGCAGATTAACTAAAAGAGCTAAAAATACACCCGGCAGTGTAGATATTAAGTAAGGGGGCTTTGTGCTGGCCCACGCATGGGCGCCTGGTCCAGCTCAGGCACATGGGCGAGGCCGAGCCCTGAGCAGCAGCCGCTGGGAATCACGTGCAGAAGGCACCAAGAGGAGCCCCGACTCCTGCTCTTAGCCCTCAGGAAGGCGSCATTCCCACAGTGCATGCCTCCCGTGTCCAGGGAAGGCCTCAGGGCCGACCCGGACGCGCTCGCAGCTCCTCTCGCCGCTGGACCTGCTCACCCCACGGCCCCACTTGCCCCAGCAAGGCCTCTGCTCCCCGGCACCCTCGCTCCCCTCCCGGGTCCGGCCACGGGCTGTGCTGTGCCGGAGCAACGTGGGTCTGGAGCATGCCGTAACTCAGGACTAAATTACAACACGGTTGGAAAACGATACATCCCAAATGGCGGCATTTGAACACATTTGAATGGAAAGACACTATATTGCTGCCATTTTCATAATGAAAAAGTATTGTGAAAATTCCATTTCCTCGCTCTCATTTGTTTTCAAACCTACATTTTAAAATTTAGCAAAGGACCACCAGTAAAGAGGTCCCCATTTATAAGCAATTATCTCACTCTGGGATCTAAAAATCCCTGCAGCTGTTTCTCAGCCTAATTACCAGGTCTTGAAGCTGTTCAGGCCCCTTCTGGTTGCTCCACATCCCTATTTACACTGGGTTCAGATATGAAAAATGTGCCCAGGTGACGTGGGCTGGCCTGTAAGAGCAGCGGCCCCGCAGAGAAGCAGCACAGAGCAGGGGCTGCCCCGACGCCCACCCAGCTGCTGCATCGCGTGCGGCTCCCGCGGTCTCAGAACCGCGGTGCTGCTGCTCAGGCGAGGCACCGCTCAGGGCAGCTTTAATGAATCAGAGGAATCCTCTGGCCAGGAAAAGGAAAAAGGGAGCGAGACTCAATTCAGTAATGCCAGAAGAATCCGCTTTTTAGCAGAAAGAGTCAATGGCAGAAGTCTTGAAAGAACAGTATTTGACTCTGGCACTTCTTCAGAAAAGCATCTGCTATCAGCGTGACTCATTGGGGCTGTGTTGCTGGGAAGGAGCAAATATTTTCCCGCATTGTGTGAGCAGCACCAGGGCCACTGGCACACGCGCTCCGCTCTGCTCTGCGGCCCGGGCCTGGACGGGTGGCTTTGCTGCGCGCAAGCAACGGGACATCGGGACCTGGGGCGAGCACAGCCAGGCGAGAGCCCCTCTTTCTCACACCCCACGTAGCTGATGGCAACGCCGCGACGKAGGGATGCATGAATGGCAGCCTCGAGAGAGCAACGAGGCTGTTAAGGGCGGCTGGGAGGCGGCRCGGATGGAGCGCCCACAGCGGCTGGGGTATGTCTCATCTCTGCCCTGCGCTCGCATTTTCTTCTAGCTCCGCAGTCCGGTTCAAGCACTGTTTCTGAAWGCCACACTGCTTGCTTTTGTTGAGAGTCATCAGGATCACTGCTCTCACTTTGAAACGCTAAAATMTTTTTAAAAATTATTTTAGGCTGGCAAAAATAGCTTCAAGTGCAGGAGTCTCCATATTACTTGTCAATATTCACAAGTAAATAATCTTTACCCTATTTCACAAACTGCTTCGTGCCCTGTGTGAGGCAGCATTGCACTCACTTTGTGCTTGCAACAGTCATTGAAATACCAAACCAGCTCGCATTTTTCAAGTCTAAAGCCTCTCTTTTGGCTGGAAGATCTGCAAAGGGCAGGCTGAGGTAGCTACAGGGACGGATCATTTTGAGGGAGACTTGCAAGACCAACTAAATCACCACGACTTCCTTCAGAGCTGTTGTGCAGCAGGCTGCTTGTGCTGCTGGCGTGCGGCACGTGGCGCAGCAGGGACCCTCCGCTAGCCGCTAAACAGCGCGTCTGTGGGACACGCTCAGCCCCGAGTTGTCTGCAGTAGCAGCAGCGGCATCACTAACAGCAGAAACAGCCGCGTTGCTTGGTGAGTCTGAAATGAACCAGAGGGGAACACCCCAGTGGTGAGCGCAGCAAGGCCAGGCCAAGCTGACGCGAGGCTCTGCACGGCACGGCCTCGAGCTGGCTGCATCCGCCCTGTTCAGAAACGCCACGTTCCGGCAGCCACTGCGGTGCTGCGAGGGCAACGGTGGGAAACGCCTTGAGGCAACAACAACGCGCCCTCCTTCAATGGGAACGCATTCGAGTGCAACGCGCCCTCCTTCAACGGCAACGCGCCCTCCTTCGACAGCAATGCGCCCTCCTTCAACGGCAACACGCCCTCCTTCAACGGCAACGCGCCCTCCTTCAACGGCAACGCGCCCTCCTTCAACGGCAACGCGCCCTCCTTCGACAGCAATGCGCCCTCCTTCAACGGCAACACGCCCTCCTTCGACAGCAACGCGCCCTCCTTCAACGGCAACGCATCCTCGTTCAAAGGCAATGCACCCCTGTTCAAGGGCAACGTGCCCTCCTTTAACAGCAACACATCCTCATTTGAGGGCAATGCATCCTCGTTCAAGGGCAATGCACCCTTGTTTGAGGGCAATGTGCCCTCCTTCAACAGCAATGCGCTCTTGTTCAAGGGCAACGCATCCTTGTTCGAAATCTACAGCCGTAGAGGAGCCTCCAAGGCTCGCGCTCCGGCGTAGCTTTGAGGTAGCTTTGTGCCTCGTTTGGACAGCAGCTATGCTGGCTGTGCCAGCGCTTCCTTCCTTCCCCGCTCTCGCACGTAGGAAGAATTTGAGCATTTTAATGTGAGAGAAAAAATTAATATGGGAACTAATTACTTTAATTTCACAGAAGTTTTGGCTCATCTTTATACTTGACAATTATTTACAACTTACATTGGTAATTAGAGGTTAGCATTTGTGCTGAAATACTGTAAATAGCTTTGAAGATGCTAGCTAAACCTAATTTTTATCGGAAATGAATTTATTAGCAGCTAATAGAGGAAATATTTATACTTGTGACCTTTTGTAAAGCATTCTTTCAATATCTAAAATGATTGGTTGTCAGAATCATTTTTCTCAAAATGAAATGTGACATTATAAATAAGCTCTTGAATTAAGCAGCATATTAAATCTGTGTATTCAGAGTGTTCACTATTAATAGTCCTCATATATCATTAAGATTTTGTTGGTTCTGCTACACCCAGGCAATGTCATATAGCATATTATTAATGATAATTTTTTACGCAGACCTTTACGATTTCTGGGTAGTTTCAACATCATTCTCCTGATCTTGGCAAATGATGCTAAGTTAAACAGCACAGCACAAGCTTTCTTGCCTTTATTTGGTGACTCCGTATAAGAACGGGAGTTTTTCCGGAGAGGCCAACAACTTTTAAACAAGTGTTCTAAAATCATATTTGTTAGATGATTTTGAGAGTGGCATTTTTTATTCCGCAATTCTGCTGCTTTCTTAAACAATTTTTTTCCTTCCAGTTACATTTCTCCAATATATGCTCCAGTTCTGCACACGTATTAAAACCCAAACCTTAATCCCTGGAAGTCCCCCACTGAACCATGCKGACACACAATCAGTTAATCATCGTTAGTGGTCTCATTAGAAGACAGCGAGGGATGATATAAATATCCAAGTCACTTTTTCTCATTGCAGGAGAGTCGAGGCAGCCTGGGGCCTGGCGCTGTATCCCACCAGCCCATGTCACCCCGCCGCTTTGTCTCGGATGCGGGTCCTGCCTGACCACGTCGTCGGGACAGGGTTCGTCCCCAACAGAAGGACGYGGGTAAGGCATACACTTAAACCAAGCCTACAGCTTGCTAGCACGGAACATCCCACTAATATATATTCTTACGGAACTACCACCACATGCTCAGCAGCATAAATAAAAAAGCGTGTTACCTGGGCAATTTTACATTTGCTGCATTAGTTAGTAAATGCAATGGCCACCCTTACTCTCCTATAATAAAACTACTGAGCCTTTCCATGAAAGATGATTGCAATTTCCACTGACCATACACACAGTAAAAAGCATAACTTAKCAAAATCTGAGCCATTTGCTCTTAAAATACATGAACACTTTTTCTTGATCAATCGACATGACATTAAGGATTCCCAAGACTCGGGAGCACTCAGGCCATGCTGGGTGAGGCTGCTTGTGCATCCTGATGGCTGAGATCCCTTTGCCAAGAGCTTCGCTGTCTGGGAGCTGGATGCCTCCTGCCCCACGGGCGCCTCCTGCTCCATGGGCTTGGGCGTGTGGTGAGGCAGGAAGGGCAGGAAGGGCTGAAGAGCCTCTCTGTGGCTCAGTGGTTTATGAGCACTGCACAGTGGTTAAGGGCAAAACCCCCTTGTTGGGGCCTGGCGCTGGGGTGAGATTTGGAGAGACCAGACAGAAGGCCGCACATGGGAGTCAGCACGAGCACTAGCAAAGTTGCAGGTGTTGCATTCCTAAAACACCCAGAACGGGGAGGAGGGGAATTGCCTCCGCCGGCCCCTGCCAGCTCGTCCCATTCCCCTCTCTGCAGCCACAAGGGCTCCAACAGCCTCTTGAGTGTGGAGCCTGTCTGAAGAGCGGGGCTCTCAGCAGCATGGAGAGAGAGCCAGACTCCTCCAAAGCTGGCTCTGGTTTCGTTTTGGGCTAGTAGGGCAGAGAAGGATTTAGCTCCATCAACAACTCTTATTTCCTTCAGTTTCTCCTGCACATAACCCTTAAGCTGCTGCACATCCTCCAAGCATCTCTGTACCCAAGGGAGTTTCTGGTGCGATGAGAGATGTCAGGAAGTTCATTCAGGTTTTGTCCAGAGCTCAAGCGATGCAGCCCTGCCCTTGGCGGGTACTGCTGCAAGGAACGCAGCCCGAGGAACAGGTCCCGAAAACGAGCAGGAGGACACACGGAAGCACCACTGTGGGTTGCTCCATTTCAGTGTCTGGCACAAGAGCCACCACCTAAGTCCTTGTGCCCAGTCCCTTGGTTCTGGTGGACACTGGTCTCCTGTTGCCTAGTGCAACAAGTGTTTCTTGTTAAAATGCCTGAGTTTCTGCAGCTGAAAAATGGTAAAGTATTTTGAATGAAAATCTTTAAAAGGGGYGTGTCAGCACTTGGGCTGCCAACACCCGGAGGGACCACGGGACCACAGGCACCTGGGTGGTACCCCCAGCGATCCTCTRCCCCTGCACTAACAGGGGAGACCGATTAGGAGAAAGACGCATCCCGGAGCTGGGAACTTGGCTGGCAGGCCAACATCTCGGCTGGGGTGCAGAGAGAAGGACCAGGCTCCCCGGGGCAGGTTGCCCCTGCAGTGAGTGCAGACCGAGAGGCAGYGCTGGCACCGTGTGGCTGGGTGGCGGGGCTGGCTGCTCCTGCACTGCCTCAGCACCGCAGCAGGGCCGCGCAGCACCGCGAGCCGAGGAGCAGCCCACTCGCAAGAAACTGCCATTTTCTGAGGCTGAAAAGACAAGAAGTGTTGYCTGGAATGAGATGGAGAGCCTGGAAGGACGCCAGAATTTTTTCCTCCTCTAAATTTAAGGGATTTTTAAAAAATTTCTTCAAAACTGACATATTTGTGGCAACTGCACGGCGGCACTTTCCGCTGAGCTCCCAGTGCCGCCAGCACTGCCAAGGCTGCCGGGTCCCCCCCGAGCCGTGCGGCTCTGTCAACATTTTGGGCTCCGCACATGGCCACGCAGCTCAGCCAGACGCAGAGATGCACGGATATTCCTGCAAGAATTATTTCAGTCAGCCAATTCTGCCCAATAAGACCTGCACGTAAGACACAGCCTTATGTGATAAATACAAACAAATACTGCTGTCTTTTAGCTCATGAATCACATTTTGGAATCTCCCACTTGTCTCTTCCTCAACCACAACATGTCCCTAGATGCAAATTCTCTTCAAGTAGCTTTACTGTGTCTTGTACTGTCAGCGTTGCAAATTGGACGGTTTACACTGTGCATTTTTCCTTCTGTTCTAAAGCTGCTGAAGGACAGGAGATTGGCACTGCCGCATGTACACACTATGCACCGCGCTGCCGCGAGAATAAAATAATGTCGTGCTTTGGCACATGGCACAGTAACCTTAATGGAGCCACGCTTGCCGAGCTCAGTGTTACATCTGCAGCCATCCACCTCGCAGCGCAGTCTTCAGCTACATCCGCAGACCAAGAACAGAATTTACACAAATGGATCGCTGCCCCCAGACCGCCTYGAGGAAAGGCATTTCTAGCCTGTGCGTCTCTGCATTTTCCTGGGGAATTAATCATTGCYGGGGGTGCGGAGATCCAGATCCCGGTAACATTTCTGAGGTTATTCCCCACTGACTGCTCCGAGGCCAAGGTGGAGGCGCTCGGAAGTACACCGAGATAAGGATGCAAAAAACAAACATATCTAGTTCTGCCATTTTCCAACATCTCCAAATCCAAATGTCAACAACCTTAAGATAAACTGAAGCTTCTTCCCAGTCTGCAGGAAGCCCCTGTGCTGCAGCTGAGCCAGCATCAGTTCAGGCACTGCCAGGAAGCCCCAATGGAGCCGCYCTGGGGCCCGAACCCCCCAGTGCCCTCAGCATGGACCCCACGGGACACCTGCATCGTCCCCACATTGTCCCTGCTCAGCTCCATGGGCTCCGGACAGGCAAATGTGGAGGGTCAGAGCAGCTTCTCGCTCCAATGGACTCCTCCAATTTCTGGAAAACTCATTAATATTGAAATCCTCCCAAGAGGAACGCCATTGCAGTAATACAACATCAGACAAAACATCTCTGCATTTTGCATACTGGTTTAGAGAGTAGGAAATCAATGGACTAAAAATGACCTATTTCTAATCCTGGTTTTCAGCTGATAAAGGGTCRTTTTTCTGATATTAAGTGATGCATTTATTCAGCAAGCAGTGAATAATATATTTATGATTTGCTGGGTTCAAACGGTCTTCTGAAATGACGCAGTCTTTCCGTGTTGCAGAATGTCAYGGAGTTCACGCTGCGAGTTCCTTGAAACATGCATTTTCCTTAAACAGAAACATTTACCTAATTTCAGCTCCTGATTGAGAGTGCGGCTTCCCTGAGGGATTTAGAAGCTTTCTGACATGCCGAGACCCYCACTGCAGAGGGAACAGCACTTCACGTGCTCCCCTAACTGTGACAAAAGAGCCTGTGTCTTTTTTCATACCATTTTTGAAGGATGATTTAACTGCAAAGTAAAGGGAAAGGAGAGCAGTCAGGTGCTGGTCTCCTAGGTTTCTATCACCCATCACACACTTGYCTGGTTTGGGGAAGAAATTCCTTGAACTGGGAAAGGGAAGAAACTCACTGCAGAGGGAGCTGGCGGCAGCGGCAGCCCTGCTCTCGGCCTCGCGCAGGTCCGTCCCTGCGGCAGCACTAAGCGCGCCAGCCGGTCCCCACGGGCARGCCRGCTCAGCGCGGCGGCAYGTCCTGCCTGGCGGGCACGGCGAGRAGYGGCGCGAGGTCCCCRGCCGGGTGCTRTCCCCAGCRAGGAYRGCGCGGAGGCACCGGGTGCAGGGCAGCCCTCAGCACAGGCTGCCGCTGCCGAGAAGGCAAACGAAGCCAAGCCCTTCCCTCGCCAAGGCCGGTTTTGGAAAAGTGCCTTGTAATATGCGGAACCATTAATTAAAGACGATTCCTCAATTAACCTCTCTGACCTCTCGCTGTTACTTATGCAGCTTCATGGATCCAGCCGCGTCTCCAAGGGCTCCTCGAGCCGCCTGTGAASCCATCGCGCTGTGTGGGGAGCAGCAAAGAGCCCCCGCTCCTGCAGCGGTGGAGCACGAGGCTCCAGCCACTCGGAACTCCTGCAACTCCTCCGGGTCCTGTGCCYGGCGCCTCGGAGGGAGAGCGATGTCCACGTGGGAACGTGCAGGAGCGCCAGCCGGCACTCCAGAGCGATCCGTACACTTCGGTTTAAAATAGTGACTTTCCTACGTAAAGATGCTTTGGGAAAGGTGCTACAGCACTGTATGCTTATGAGTATCTAGAAAATATTTAATAGTTGCTGTTATAAATTTTTACACATATCCTATATATTTGATTTACCTTATATATAATGTGCATTCTTGTGCACTCATATTTTGGAGTYTACCTGCTGTGCAAAACCTGCTTTTCCTGTATCTTTTCTGCAGAGCAACTTGGAACGGTGTTTTTGCTGTGCCCAATGCCGGAGCTCGCGGGCAACAGGAACTGGGGAGCTGCCCCTAAATGGGCACGGACGGAGATTCTGCCCACCGGCCTTTGCCCATCATCATAGTAACCCAAGTGTCATCGGGGAGCAGGCAATACAATAAAATTGAATAAATGGCTAGCTTAAGAAAACAGCAGAAACAGAAACCATGGAACAGTGAAGCAAATTGGAGTGACGGTAAACAAAGCAGCAGCTACAGGTTGCTTTAATAATGGATTTCTGCTGCCTTTTTTTTGGTTTCTTTTTTAGTGCAATTAAGGGTAACTCTTGCAAACACGGTACTCTGCTGTCTGCCCAGCCTGCTGCATATTCAGATACCCACATGACAGCAATTCCTCTTAGATATTCTGTTTAAATATATTCCAACTTGCATTTGTGGCTTAACAAGAGACCCCAGATAAGTTACCAAAGTGGCTCTAGTTCAAGCAGTGAGTCTACCACAAATAACAATGCTGAGCAGCACAGTTGTGCTCATGGAGGCACATGGAGGTCTTTTTTTCCTTAAATGCCCCTCATCAAGGTCTAATKCTTCTTTTTCTTCATGCTTTTAGCCTTTTTCTATCTTTCAAAAATTATTGTATATAATGCAAATTCAGATGTTTTTATGTGATCCTACAGAGATCGCTCTTGCTCAGCTCACCGGACACCTGTTAAGCTCCCGCCCTCCCTGGAGTTTGCAGCTTGGACTGTCCAAACGAATCCTCAAGGATTTCCAAGCGCCGCAGCTTTTCCTTCATATGAAAGAACCTGTTGTTACTCGTCCGGTCCCGGCGCAGGCCGCATGAAGCGGCGCGGCCGCCACCCAGCTGCCCTTATCACCCAGTGCCAGGGAAAGCCCCAAGGACCAAGGCAGCCCCGCTCCGCTGCATGCCGCCTCCCCAGCCGCCCTCCTCTGCTGCTGGCGGCCAGGGCCATAAGAAGAATTTCATGGTTTATTTTAACTGCAGCGTGTGAAATCACGAGGGGGGCGATTTGCTTATGAACGAAGGGAGGGGGAGGAGAGGGAAGGAGGAGGAGGGAAGGGGCCATGCTGCGGGCGGGCGCCTGGCGGAAGGGGCACGCGGGGCTCGGCCTCCCGAAGCCCCTCGAAGACCCTCTCTGGTGGACGGGGCGTTGACGCCCTCCCTCTCCGCTCCCGCAGCTCTCCTGCAGCGCGCTGCAGTTGTTCCCTGCCCGTTTTCCTGCCTCTTTGTCACTCCTCCTYCCTGAGGCTGCAGCACGAGCCAGGGCAGGTATTTGCTGTGGTCCTCGTGCACTTTTAAACTTTWACCTTTCTGTTAGAGACATAACAGTGCACTCCTCAAGCAAGTTCTCTGTGGCTGCACGGCTCTGCACTGCTGCATGGCCCTGCGCCGCTGCATGGCCCTGCGCACACCCACTGCACAGACCCAGGCACCAAGCGGGAGAGGGAAACCAGCAAGGAGAGTTTCACAAAAGCGAAGATTCAAGAACAAAATAAAATCTAAGACACTRAGGAAAGACAGACTGACAAATGCACACGGACAGACACAGGCGGGCACTAGCGCGCAGCACTGCCCGTCATCGGTCCCGCTCAGTGACATGGCAACGTAGAAGTCTCAGTTCCTGGAGAAAAAGTACCCAGGCATACGTGGCAACGGTATGTGGATACTGACCTGGGCTCGAGACGGGGCTAGAGGTAGTAGGCTCAATAATTTCTACAAAAAGGGAAAAAGGAAAAAAAAAAAAGAGAACATTTGGGCATTAATCACACGGAAGACAAGTACAGCACGAGACAGTAAACAGTCATGCAGCACAGGCACCCCYACAGGTACACGCACAGGTACAGGTACACGCACAGACACACATGTACAGGCACCCCCACACACAGGTACACGCACACACATACAGGCACACGCACACACGTACATAGGTACAGGCACGCACAGGTACATGCACACATGTGAGCCGGCCGCCGCGCCTGCCCTGAACTGCACCTGGCACAAACACCGAAAGAGAACTGACAGCAGACAAGGTTCCCCCGCACCCAGTGTAAGGAAATAATCACCTATGGCTTTTCATTGTAGCTCTGCTTTAAAATTCATTATTTTGTGTCTTCTTATTAGGTTTGGAGAGCGCTAAGCAAAATTAAAATCCCAGTCCCAATCCATCTAACACAGAGGCAAGCTGCCATTTCAATGCAGCAATTCAGCTCTTAATAAAAAAGATTTAACAAAATTACCAAGCTCCAAAGATCATTGACCATCTCCTGACTATAACAAGAAACTAATGAAAGAAAATGCCAGTCGCTTGACGGGGACGGTGAGCAGGAAGGAGCGCAGCGGCTGGGCGCTCGCCGCGCTGCTCCAGCTTGGGCTGTTCTTCCCTGCAATTACCTTTCTGGGTAATATGATGCAAAAATGATTCTAAGGAAAATTACAAACGTGTTCACCAAAAAGAGAAAGTTATAAAGTTCTTATTATTGCATTGATGCAATAAAAATCACATTTGCAGCACTGATAATTCTGTTAATATAAACAAAATATCTCAATCTCCAAAACACATCTTATGTTTCAATATGTCCGTCTCTGAGGGATTAAGACAGATCCTAAGACAGATAAACTAAGATGCTGTTGCAAAAATTAAAATCCTTGGTGCTGCCTCCACAATTTATACCAAGAGGAGATGGGTGCACGCGAGRCCATCCCAGTGGCTTGCAGAAACGCTCCCGAAACAAGAGCCTTGGAGGGGCACTAACAGCAACACGGTGCCCCGTGCAGCTCGAGAGTGCGGAGCAGCGCAGGGGCTGCAGCTCCCACCAACCCTGCGTGGGCCCCAGCACCAGCACTGCAGCTTTGAGGGGATATTCACCCAAAGGGAGCTCCGGGGAAGCGCAGGGAGTCGCTGCCGAGCCCGCCCCGYGGCAGCCGCTGCCCCGGCTGCAGCACGAAACCCGCGGGCGGGAATGCAGGACTGCTTTGAAAATACACCAATATTCTGCATTATCACCACAGCGCTCACACGCAATACGGGCTGGGCGGATGCGGCGGGCCAGTGTCGCGGCCGGCAGCGCCGGGAACGCTCCGCCCGATGGATTTGATGCAATATTTATGGACTTCCCGCATAATGGAGGAATTAATCACTGCTCCAAAACGCAACTGGCAACCAAATATTAACATATGAACTAATTAAAAAGACTCTCACAACTAGTTTCATTTATGACCTTTGGTAATTAGCGAGGGTAATTTAAACTAATCTTCTCTGGTCTGTATCAGCTATGCTAAAGATTAATGATTTATTTTCAAAGAAAGCTCTTTAAGCCTACATAAGCCAAAGACTATTTGACTGCAATGATAAATGGAAAAAGCATGTTTAATGCAAACCCTTTTGGGTGAAAGTGTGAGTGTATTGGGACTGAGAGATGACCTTAATTTTTTCCATATCTTCTACTTCCCATTAATAACTTGCAGTAACAACCTGAGCTCTTTTACACATTTGAGCTATTACACCTTGATTGCCCAAGGATAGTTGGTTTTATTTATAAGGTTTTATCCTTTAATACAGGGCAACAGGTTTATGGTCCCATCACTGGTACCTCTCTGCACTACTATTTATGAAAGAAGCACTAAAAAAATCAAGGATGAGGGAAGCAAAGCCTTCAAGGCCTGAAAGGCCTGTCAAGTCTCTTCAAAAATAAAATATCAAAAAATAAAAGATCAAAAAAGGCACAACCAATTTGCAGATGCCTATTGAGAATTTGGATTTATGAAGCCTTGGCATTGTTTACAATTTTTTTCCTTGACTTCTACTGGAACAATCACTTTTGAGGATCTGATTTATAAAGCTCCCTCTCCTTGCACACACACAAAACACCTAATTTACTCCACGAGTACCTGCAGCCAGCACCTCTACAACCACCGGGAAGCAGCAGGAAAAGCAGCCGGGCCAAACGCTGCTAGTTAAGGGGGAAGGACCTGGGCAACCTGCCAGGGCGCCTGGACTGTCCCTGCAGCCACTTCGGTTCCTGCTCTGGTGTTACCCGTCTGTCTGTAGGCAGAAGGATCCCCCAGGGGCTGCTCTGGGCTCTTGGCTCACAGCAGGGTCCTAGCAGCCTGGGATGGGCCATGAGTGCAAAGGGAGCCCTAACGGAGGTAATAGACAAAACCTGAGAGCAAAGCACATGTTTGCAACTAAAATGAGTGAGGAAAAGGGAAGGCTGTTTTCATGGAAGCAGTGAATGTAGAGCTCTGCAGGGTAACCTGTAACTGCTCCATTAACCCTTCCCAGGCTTTTGCTCATGCGAGCCTAGCTTGCAGGTAAGGCCAGAGCTGCAGACCCCCCTTCCCGATGCAAAGTGCCAGCAAAGGCCCCGGGCTGCCCATGGAGCCAGGTCCCAGCTTCCCTGGCACCCTGCAGAACATGTGCCTGCCTGGCCAGGGGCTGCCACACACCAGGGACGCCCGTGAGAAACCCGCCCAACGACAATTCCCACCAATGCTGCAGCTAGGGCCACGCTGCAAATGCCGCGTTAAAGCATCCTACCCAGCGGTTCAAGTACTACGTTAAAAAGGATAAGCACCGTTTGTGCACTAGGACTTGATTCTTGTTTCAGATTTTCCTGGAGAAAACATCCGATTTAGTAATTTTTACAGCTGTTGAGAGCACAATGAGATGCAGGAAAAGTGACAAAGTAGTCTGAGTCCTTGTACTTTGGTCCTTCATCAATATGTATAACAGGAACCTCATGAATAATGTAGAGGCAAAAACCTGTTAGCATTTTTGCTGTTCAGAAACGTATGATTAGCGCGGCTCCCACTCCCAGCAATTCCAGTCTGGTTTTCAGAGGTCCCTCTGAAGCTCCACAACTGTTCCTGGTTTCTGGAGGAAAGGAGGCCGGGTGCCTTGGACAGAGCCCAGCCCAGGTTGCTGTGGGCAGCCGTTCTCTCCCTCTCCAGACATGCAGTGCCTCAGGAAYAGGCCCCGGAGGGTGGGAATCTCCCTGGGTGCCTTTGCTGGACGCTGGGCTCGATGCTCTGCCAGGGATGGTGTCTCCAATATCGATATCGAAATGATATTACAGAACAATATCAAAATGATCATTAAATCTGATGGTAGAAACTAGATTTGGCATGTGACAGAGGATTAAAATCTCTGCAAGTTTACCTGAGCGGACAGCATCAGCTGCCTCCCACAGAAGCAAATGGGTAAGGCCACAATCCCTTCATATGTTTAGTGTGGACGGAGAGCAAGAAAAGGGGATGGGACATGACACACATTACCTGTCACATCCCAGAAATCYCTGATTTTGTTCATAAGAATTACTTTGGCCATTGCTGAAAAGAATTTGCAGTTTCCAAATGCTGTAGCCAAGCTGCTTACAGAGGTAACGTCCCACAGCTCCGTGCACGTGCAGGGGTGGAAAATTTCTAGATGGAAAGAGTGGTGAAGCACTGGAGCAGGCTGCGCAGGGAAGCCACSGTCCCTGGCAGTGCTGAAGGACTGTGCAGGCGAGGCGCTTAGGGCCATGGCCAAGCAGGCCCAGTGGGGGACTGGTTACGGTTGCACTCRATGACACTGAAGGTCTTCTCCAACCATAAGGATTCCCTGATGCTACCAGCTGAGCTTCCTCCTGCACTCACCAAGGTGGACCTGTGGCCATGGAGGTACCTGTGGCCATGGGACGGAGCGGAGGAGCTGCTCTGCGTGAGAAAAGCCACCTCTGGCTGCCGCTGGCTTCACGCTCCCCCGCAGCCTCCCCTCCTGCCCAGGGCCCAGCACGGCCACTGCCTCCGCTGGCACCGGGAGCGACACCCAGCAGGAAGAGCAAAGCCTCCCCTGGTTGCACCCTGGTAGTTTAAAATACAATAAAGTATTTTGGAGGGTCTGAGCACTTTTTTTTTCTGGACATATATTGATCTGGAGGATTTTATATTTATAGCCATCAATTGTTTTACATTAGTCAACACCTCTGTTTCTATCTGYGTTTACTTCTTTTGGACAAGATGATTATTTAAAAGTAAACACATTTCTAGGCAGATGTAGGAAAAGAGTGAGCTCCAAAGCAATCACCCAAGAACACAATTTAGGAATTGGAAGCCCCAGTTACTCAGCCCATGCACACTTTTATACAAGGCAGTCTGGGGTCTACAGCAATCCCTGTGCCCACAGAGGGATGCACGGGCGCCCAAGAGCCTCGCAGCCTGGGCCACTTGGTGGCACTAAGGCTTGATCCCGCCCGCACGGTGATTTGTGAGGAAGTTATTTGATAATTACTGTGTAATTACGGTTCTACTGATCCCTGGTGAACTGGAATCCACAGACAATGTCTATCAAATGAATCGTTACAAATCTTTATAAATTACATGGTGAAACGTGCCAACATCATGATGAAATTCATAGACCATCTTACGTTTTCTATAAATGCAAACTTAATTGAGCTGCGCGTCTCTATCAGGAGTTTAAGGAGCAAATGATGTGATTTGGAGACAAACTCCCCAAGAAAATCCCAGAGCGACGCAAAGGGGTCAAAGCCACTCACAGAGCCACAGCYGCACACGGTGCCGGGCCTGCCGGGCCAGAACCAGGTCTGGGCTGGTGTCAGGAGCGGCTGCAGGGAGTGCGCAGGGGAACCAGCGCCTTGCCAGTCTGCAGAGGCAGCGCTCAAACCAGCAGGCAATGGAAGCAGATGCTTTTATTGCCTGAGGGGCTACTGAACACCAAGAGCAACGAAGGGACGTCAGCTACAAATACCCTGCAAGAAAGCAGGAATGTCCAGCACACAAACCAGTGGGTTAAAATAAACCACGTGTGCAGCTCACAGGACTCACTCGTCCTGTTTAGATTTGCCCAGCTGATTAAAGGGTAACTTCTCTGCAGTGAGATATAAAATACCAAATTAGACGTTATTTAAGCATTAGTGCCCAGCCAGCAAGCGTTGTGCAGAACAGGGATGACTACTGTGCAGCTCTGCTTCCTCTTTTGCTGCTGCTTCCGATCTGGAATCCGAACAGCTTCTTAATTTTAAATCTCACACCACAGCCTAGACTCTCCTTTAGCAGAYGAAAGGCCATTAGGATATTGAAAATACACTATCAGAATGCAGATGGGGTACATACTGGCTCTGGAAAGAGAAACAAGGATACTGCGGGGTACAAAATCCACCTAAAGCTCAGCAAGATAACCCCAGCATCCCAGACCGTTCCTCCATAGGTGCAATCCAGCTGCAATCCCTCCCCAGAGTCGAGCACACTGGCACTGACCCTGGCTTAAGGACCCCTCCATTGCTTTCCTAGCAGGCAGAACAGCTCGGCTACTTCTTAGAAATGGGAAATTAAATAAGTTCCCATCAACAAAAGATAAATGCGAGTCTTTTTTAAGCACAGGACAATAAGAATGACCATAAGGAACCTAGGAACCTCGGCACCTGCACGTGGGTGGCAGGGATAGCCGAGCCAGGCAGCGCTCTCCTCAGCGCTGGCTGCGTAAGCTGCTTGCTGAGGGGATAATGAAATGAGCTGGAGGGCATGGGCCAGAGCGCGTGGCACAACAGGCTCCAGACCCGCCATTGGACGGGGGACACTGAGAGCCGCTGCAGCACCACGAGCATCCCAGGGGAAGKTTAATCCTTTTCCAAAAGGAATTAAGGATGAATCCTAAATTTAGAAGTCGTCTGAAATCAGTGAAAGCTTCTTTCAGTTTTGCGAAACTGCTACTTCACTTTTAAACTTCATCCACTTGGTCATTAATTTGGAAAAAAAACCCCTTTAAAATAGTCTTGCTTTACTTTATATAATATATTGCTCCGATACTACAGGAATCTGGGTTACCAAGAAAGGAAAATTAACTTGCTGAAAAAGATAAATCCAAGTAAACCCTGACTCGGAAGGCATTGAAGCTGGAGAGCAAGTGGAGATGAAGGAACGCACAGAACTACCTTGAGCTGTAAATCACAGCCCCCGAGACAGCAGAGCTCCTGCTGCTTTGGATAAAACACGACTCGCCCTGTACTCCATGCTCCACGCCTGCCTCTTCCGCATGGCAGACATTTCCTTGTGGATTTGCAGCACCGCGGAGAGCTTAGCAATCGCATTGGCAGTGGGAGCGGCTGCTGCACGTGCTTATCTTACAGCCTAAATAAATGACCGTTGTATGGAACATCCCTGCKCTGTGCTGGGGCACCTCACTTCACCTGAGACTGCTCTAAACATCTGAGTACTTCTACAGGCCAATGATTTATAGAAAACAACTGGAGCTGCAAGAATTCCTTACTGCAAGGTAAAATTTAGATTAGTCTTGCAAATCACTTAAAGTAGCAATGGCAGCTTTGTTATTTGTAGTAATATGTTAGGGAAAAAGTSCTTCTCTGAAAAAATCACCACAGGTCTTTGCACCAAGTGTTCCAGCTATTATGAGCAATACCTAAGCATCTGCTGCTAAGGTTTTTCCTCTGAGGTTTAAACAAATCCTGAGAACAGTAAGCTTTTATAAATTCCCAGTTTGTTATATGCATATATATATATAAATATATATATAAACACAGTCAAAATCTTGACACATAAAACTGCAGGTGTAATTAGGAAAAGCAGAGCTGGAGGTGTCTCCATTCAAGGCTCGCTGACATCCCCCAGCGCTCGGYACCGGCTGATTCAGTATCGGGGTTAATTAGTGTTTACACTGCAGCCTCCTCAGAAGGCTCTCGTGCAGATTTAACTCCGTGACGATGTTTTCAGCGTCCTTGCATGGATACAGGAATGTTGCCTTTCCTGGTGTGCTGCAGCTCACAGGCAGCCGAGCTGCTGAGGAGCACGGAGYGAGGCCCAGGACAGCGTCACTCCTCTCCGTCTCCGTCCCCGCTCCTGCAAGGGCTGACATGAAAGGCCTGCGTGCGGCAGAGGCACCTCGGCTGTGCCTGGCCTCTCTAGTCCCTCCTTCTCCAGCCAGCCTCTCCATGGAGCAGTTTCTCCAGCTGTTGTTTCCTCCCATGCTCCCGAACCCGGCGTTGCTCATGGCTTGAAGCATGGCTTGAGATAGAGCTGGGAGTGTTGGTTTTCCAGMCCGATCTGGCCCTAGGCAGCCCTTGTGTTCATTACTGGGCTGTGAATAATTTCCACAAATGACCTTGTATCTTTAATCATCATCATTACTGGTACCCAAAATGAAAACTGAGATATGCTTCYAGACGTGTAAATTAGAACCACTCTGCATTACCTGAGTTCAGTATGACTACGTATCTAAGACACCACAATTATGGGGCTTGGGAAAGTTAAAACAAAAAATTGACAAAMCACACACCAGCATATTGAGTAACTTCTCTAACGCCCACGGGGAGTTTTGCCGGTCCTGCTTCTTGGTGACAGACCCGCTCTCAGGGCCTGGGCCTTCCTCCCGACGCCGCAGAGGGGCATTTATTCAGCAGTGGAGGCGCAGCAAGGCCACCGCACTGCAGAGGCTTCAGTGGTTTCCACCCAGAGACCCCTGGACCTTCATGTTCCCTGGACGTATCCAATGATACACCTGCTATCCACACCATGACTCAGCAACAGGCACAGTATTAAGTGTTCTACGCAATTTAGAGTGGGTTAATCTACTTGTTTTGAAGCACATCTTACTTTTGACAGTACAGCCTCCTCCCGGCACCGCRACCGACCCGCTCCGCAGCGCTGCACAGGATTTACATTTTGGAGCCATTATTGACAGTCTCCTGCTTCTGTAGAGCCCTCACATCCCCTGGCCATGAGGACACACACAGATCATTAAGCTGGCCATTAAAAGCAGGACATTTCTGCGGCATTTGCCCCGGTTCCTTGAGACAAGGCAGTGCTCCCAAGCAAGGTGCTKGCAGCATCCCTATGGGAATCTGGGCAATGCAGGGGAGAAACTCCCTCAAAATCCAAAATAACTCCCGCAATATCTTGACCCAAAGGTACACAGAACCACAGGGGCTTTTGTGCCCCTATAAAYGATCCTGTACTGTACCCTGCCATTCTGCATGCAGCAAAAGCCTCTTGTGGTCACTCCAAATTGCATTAATTTAAAGGCAAAACCTAGTCTTGCAGCRCCCGCTGTGCTTATGGGAACGGACCTTGTTCTGGGGCTGCTTCCCAAGTACTGAAACCTCTGGGGAGGCCRGCACGGGCAGAGCTGACCTGCTGCTGAGCGAGGCTGTGGCGGGCAGGCAGGGGCTGCGCAAGCGTTGCCCATGGTGCCAAGGGACATCCATGGTGCTGAGGGAATGCCGTGGCGCCGAGGGACGTCCATGGTGCTGAGGGATGCCCGTGGTGCCAAGGGACATCCACGGCGCTGAGGGACGCCTATGGCACCAAGGGATATCCATTGCTCCCGGACAGGGATGCCTGCCCTGCCAAGGGAGGGCTGTCCCTCCACCTGGGGAGGGCATGCAGACTGCACGCACTCCCCCAGGCACGCCGGGCTGCTTGTGAAAAACATGCTTTGGATCCTATGAAGGACCACGAACAATGAGCCAACTGCCATTGACCACCGCCCTGCCAGGACCGCTGTCCTCTGCACTGTTTGAAGCAGGGAAGATTTCCCAATCCTGCATTTTCTTCAGAAAATTGCCAAAAGGAGCAGCTCCCRCTCTCTGGGAGCCGCTCTGCCCCTCGGTGCCTCCTCCTGAGGGGCCGTCCTGGAGCCCAGGGGTCATCCCACAGGCTCCGAGCAGCTCTGCACCCTTCCCAAYGGCACCGTCCTTGCCAGCGCAGCCTGTGCCACACACCTGCAATTAACGCTCTAAACAGGCTTCGCAATAACACATCACTGCCTAATTTTTAACTTTTAATGTCAAGTAACACGATGATGAAATTATTTTTACAAACCTATATTTGACAATCTTATGTAGCATTTAACCATTAATTACTCTACTCTTCCTCCACACATACCTGAATCAGAGCATATGCTAAACTCCCTGTGATTGCCAACAAAATAAAATCTAAGTAGCTTTTAACAAGATAAAATTCTCTCTGAAGTATTCAATAAGTATTTCATATTTAATATGTCACTACTCCGGGAGTTTTCTGCAAAGAGAAACTCTCTTCCTAGATCATCTTCATGCAAGCCATGAGTGAGGAAAGGTGTCCACCCACAAGCTCAATGACCTGAGGWACCATCTCAAACATACACCAGCACGTTTTGGAAACAAATGCTTGTTTTCATAGGATTTAAAAAATTGTAGTAGAGGGTGAGGTGTTTTATCATAGTTTTGCAGGCAAAACCTTGTGCATTCACTCAAGGAGACCAGAGCCAGGCTCTGTCTCATTCCTGTGTCCCATCTCTCTGTGAGCTTTAACATCGCACTGGTACTTACARATGAAAAACAATTATGTCCCCTATGTTCTAGGTTCTCCCTTCCAATCTCAGAGCCAGTGAGATACACAAAGATCAGATGTCAAGACCACCAGCGAGCGCGAAATACCCCGTACTCCTGAGGAATAATCTCTCTYAAGGAGAGACCCCTCCAGTGCAATTCCTCCGCGCTTTGGGGTGTCTGTGCCCGCGCTTGCGGCTGGGAAGGAGCCCCAGCTTTGCACGCGGGTGAGTTTTCTGTGTCCCGCGGGAGCGGGCGGGCGGYGGCCGCGTGCCGGGCTCCCGCTCTCCCGGCTCCCGCGCGACGCAGAAGCCGCCGGCTCCGCGGGCAGGGCGCAGCCGGCTGCGCGTGCCGCGGCGCGCGTACTTACGGTTCAGAGGCAGGCTGGCATTGGTGGTGCCGAGCTTGTTGGCAGCGACACACGTGTAGTTGCCAAAGTGCTCCTCTGTCACATTGGTAACAGTGAGAAGGGATCTGGTGCTATAGTTTTTAATAGTAATTCCTTGCTGGCCATTGATCAGTCTAGAAGGCAAAAAGAAAGCGGCGGTGACTGCGGAGCAGGGGCGGGAGGGCAGAGCGCGCGGGCGCTGGGTGCCCYGGCCGTGGATGGGCGCCCCATTGCTGTGGGGTGGGATGGGGCCGACACGAGAGCCGTGCAGGAATGGGCRTCCCCTGGCCCCTGGCCTGCGCTGCGTGCCCTGCTGCGGCCGGTCCCCACGCTTGCTGCGTGCATGGCACTGCCCACCCGGCCCTGGCGCCTGCTGCCGCATTTGGTAGGGGAGCACCAGCTATGCCCAACGCTTGTGGCCCCTTACATTGCAATAAATGGGCAGCTTGGAATTAAATACACAGCACAATTTAACCTACAGAGATACAGAGCCAGGAATGGCATCTTTTAACATACTTCCCATGGCAAGTCTGCCAGGATTCACTGTGCTTCTGCATGTTGTGCACTGGACACGTTTTTGTCACTGTACAAAGGTTTCTGTTCCTGTTTAATGACAGTATTAGCCTGTGGTGCGTGTGCCTGGTGCCTGGGCGTGTGGTCTCCTCCACCCCTGCCCTTGTGCTGGGACCYGCGCAGAGCCCATGTCCCCTGTCCTGTGTGCCGCGCGGCAGCGCTGCCTGGGCTCRTTTTCCAAGGCCCTTCCTGATGGGYGCTKCAGAGCTCGTGCTGGGCATGTGGGGCAGTGCAGCCATTTGGGAAGGCATTATTGGTTCCAGATCAGARGTTCTGGGGCTGCTTGCAAGGYGCGAGTGYGGCATTGAAGATGTCTCGGCCAATGTGGGGGGACCCACGAGCGGCGCTGGCCAYTCAGGGGCTGGCCGCAGGGCTTGGCACCGCGGCCGCAGGCACCGGGCACGCATCCTGCCGTAGCCGCTCCGCTTGTGCACTCCAGAGCGCATGGCATCGAGCGGCAGCCCCGGGCAGGGAGYTCTGTGGGCTGCTGCCTGGGAGCCCCAACTGGCACGGTCTGCAACTGCCTTCGTTCCAGGCTCTCAGGACCATTCTACAGTGAGATGACTCCAGGAGTCTGGAAACAGTGTTTTTTGTTCTTACTTGGACAAGTGTAAATCAATACAGGTTGCAGACACAAAARGCTTTGTTATTTCAGACACTGACCCTACACTTAGAATTTCAGGTCTAACTCTCACAGCTCATTTATTCATTACTYAGCCAGACCCAAAGTAAGCAGGTCCCAATCCAAGAGGAACCCATGAAAACCGGATTCTCTCTGCCCTCCAGGGGAAGGGCAGCAGGACACGAGCTCCCACCATACACATTTACATACACACATGCCACATGCATGTCGAGGGCTGCATTCATGTGCAAAGCACCTGCCGTGCGGAGCGGGCTCCGCGAGGAAGCCGCGCGGGGAAGCTCATCCCGCCTCCCTCCCTCCGCACCAGGCAGGCAGGGGCTTCCYGAGCCTCCCCCACRCTGGTTCCAGTGGCAAAGCTGGAGRAACGGATKGGGGAACGGAGGAAATGAATGGATCTCTGTCTGCGGCCACGGCACAAGTGTTGGGGCTCGGAGCTCCYGGGGTCTGTGCAGCAGTGACTTAATAAAACGTGCAACATAACTGCATGCTCAGCAGCACCTCAGCCTGTGCCACCCATGGGGGATGCTCCTCCTGCACAATACATTCCTACAACCACCCCTCCAACCACACCTGTGGTATCAGAGGGATATTTGGAGTGAGGACWTAGACACATTGCTTCAACAGAGCAAAGACCTCCAGCAGGTCCGATGGAGCAAAGCACCAACTGCGGCGCTCCAGGCCGAGGCTCCGGGGCTGCTCGGCGTGGGGAGCAGCTGGATGCTGACGCTGAGCTCACAGACGGGCTCGCGCCACAGCGGCCATTAACACTCCGTGTTACCTCCCGGCTTCGTGGATATTAGAGCTGAGAAATCAAGCACTCAGGAGCCAGGAAATTCCAGAAGCAGAGAGGTGCCTATGTAAATTTGCTTAAAAGGGACATTAGCGGCTTTGCTTTGCTCTGGTATTTAAGTTTAATAGAAACGAGCTAAGGGCTGTGGAGCAGAATTTCCTGCTAGCGCCCGTCCCTAGCCAAGGAGCTGACTCCGCGGAGCCCTCACAGCAGGGCGGCAGCCCCGGGCACTGCGGTACCCAGGCCACGCAGCCCCGCTGCAGACCCGGCAGGCTCCTTMATGCGGCCATGGGGACGACACCAGGCTGTCCCGCCAAGCACGAGGCGCTGCAGCGCGCGGCGAGCGAGCGGCGACCGCAGGCTACTTACTTCCTTTCGCCTTTGTACCACTCAAAGGCCGGGGCAGGAACGCCTGCACCTTCACATCTTATCAGGCCATTCCCTCCAAGCATCACACCACTGGACTTAAGTTCCTGAATTGTGGGGGCAACTGAAAAAAAAATTGTAAAATAGATATTTGCGTGTAAATACGAGGCTTGTTCAACGCCGTCGTCGTCAGCGTGCTGCTCGCTACGCTTGGGCTGGGCACGGCTTCAGCTCCGACTGCGCTCAGCCACGTTGCCTTCCAGCAGGGTAAAAACCACCCGCACTGCGGCCTGAGATACGTATCTGGGGTAGAAAACACAGCTGAGACATGAGGAGATATACATTGAAAAATGATTTTTTTCCTGTTTTAGTTATCCTTTCGATCCGATCAAAGCCTCCTGGCAGTGAGGGATGGCAGCAACGCCCGGGCAGCATGGCTCCACCTCGGGAACGCCGCCGCCTTCGGCCTTGGCTGCCCTGGCCACACTTACCTGCCAGCCACGAGAGAAGCCCGAGCAGCACCGAGCGCGCAGCACCCCCGCTGCTGTCCCGCACACGGGACCCTTCCAGCAAGGGCCCATTTTATTTGTTTTAAACGCRTTAAATTTACAGCCACGGTAAGTACAGAAAGGGATGGTCGCTGGCCATGGCCACAGACACGAAGCCACAGGGTGCAAATGAAACCCAAGCAGATCCTCAGCAAAGGGGCTGGCAGATGAAAGGCCGGTCGAGTGCTTGCCTCCTCCCTCGAATTTGCTTAAAAATTGCTGTTTTCAAGAAGCAATTTATGTGCATCACGAAAGGCTACAAAAACACAACCGTGTGACATCAGTCTGCGTGTTTCTCCCAGCAGTCTACAAGTTGCTGCTCTGAGGCACTGAGCACTGGCAAAGGCTGGCTCTGGCCGGGCCCCATGCCGCCTCCGGCCTGCCGAGCCACCAGGTACGCCAGCCCTTGGGCTCCTCCATGGGATGCGCCGACCCCAGCGCTCCTGGAATGCACCTGGTGGCCTTGCGCGGGATGCACCGACAGCCTCGATCCCGGGACATGCCAGTTGATGCCACGAGCAGCGAGGCTCAGCCCGGCTCCTGCCCGGAGCTCCGTCACGGCCTCGTGTCTGGAGGGCAGCTCCGAGCGGTGCCTGCGGCCAGGGAGAGCGCGCGAGGCCCCTCCGGCTCCACAGTYTCCTCTTTTAACGTCTTAATGAGCATCGGGACTCCTATGCATATTAGTTATGTTGCCCTAATTACTCATTATAATTCTAATGTGCATTTTATATTTAATTACAATGCTTATAAAGATTTGGTATGGACAGTAAATTATTGTAACTAGCATGTGCATAATTATTAYGAGCTGAATTTATTAACTTTTTCACTAGCATTCAGTGACGGTAACTTTTGATTTCACCTTTGTGACTAAACATATTGTCTGATTAAGCTAATATTTTTGTGACATTAATTGTAAATGTCAGAAAAAGTCTCCTGTTTCCCCATTTTCATCAGATTTTAATCTGGTGTCCTTGCCTTCTCTTTTGACAGCAAAGTGTTCTCTAATGTGTCAAACGGAGACCTCCGGATAAGCAAACAGACTTTCCAAGCTCTGTTGACTTGGAAAAACAGGCATTGGCATCTTCCAAGTATTTACTTTTCACTCTGTTTGTTGATACTTAGCAATAAGGTAGCTAAATCTTCCAAGTGGCACAGCATTACATTCACTTTGCATAAYGGAGACGGTCTTCCCAATCATCCGTAGAGGCTGGAATTTCCCTGGCTAGCTTGCTCGGAGCAGAGGCCCCACTGCCCAGCTGCTCCATGGCCTCCCAATTCCTGGTGTGTTCCTGAGCACCTCTGCAGGGCAGGGACTGCTCCGGCACAGGTCTGTGTTGCAGAGACACCTTTGAACAGCCATGGTGCTAAGTAATCACAAGCGCTTATTTTTCATCTCTTGCTGACGAGTTACCCCAAAACACTGAATCCAGTGGACCCAGGGGGCGAGTGCTCCTGTGGACACTGTTGTGTACACAGACCCGGCGCCAGATTCAGCTGGACACTGAACTGAGAGCAGTGCTCAAAGCCTGGGGGAATTGTTACCCCCGACCCCCTACCAAGATGAACAGCATGCCGAGTGAGCAGCGACACGCAGGGAGCCCTGACTACGTGTCCAAAGGGGCCTGAGCGACGAGCAGCAAGAAATCAACGTGACGTCCAAGGCTGTAGCAAACACCCCTCCAGTTTTACATCAGAAAACGTCAGCAGGTTGGCACGCGTATGYGTGGTCAGAAGGACAACTTCCAGCTCCCGCTTGGTTCTGCCCCTCCGATCTGATGTTACTGTTTCTCTGGTCTACTTAACCTCTCCATTCTCCAGCAGCTCTCCCGASTGCCTTCCTGTTAAGGCTGCTCGGTGCATGTGCTTTTCTCTCCTGCTAAACGCGATGCCCTGACGTGGGAACGAATCCAGGGCGCTGACTCCGCCCGTGGGAGCCTGAATCCCGGCGCGCGCCGGAGCCCCTCGCCCTGGCGCCGTCAGCCATGTGCGTGGCCGTGCAGGGCACTTGTTATTTCTGCAACGGAGACAAAGCGGCTGCTTTGCAGAGCGAGGAAGGCGCTTCCTGTGCCCGCTGCAGCGTGCGGAGGGGCCCGGCTGCTGGGCTCACGGGCAGCCGCCCCTGGCATTGCCTCCTCAGTGGCCACGGGGAGCTGCTCCGGGTCAAAACGTGGCGAGAAGGGTCAAAACGTGGCGAGAAACGCCCCGTGTTGGTCCCGCTTTGCCACCATGGAGCTTCTTTCAATCTTCCATTGGCCAGCGCAGAGTGACTCAAATTTAATAGAAGGCAGAGTCTTTATATTGACTTCTGTGGGTTTGAATGAAGCCTACAAAGAGCCACAACAAAAGAGGATTTCAGAGTTTTCACAAAGAAGAAAAAAKCAAAAAAGCTCCTTGAAAGAGAGCTAGTGTTAACAAAGACAACTGTTGTCACCTGTAATGCCTCTTTTCATATGCCACTGCTCTCACTCCTGTAATTTGAGGGAAAAGTTGTCATCAATACTTCCTCATCAGCAGAGACTGACTGAGCAGCTGTAATTACCCGAGTTGAAAGAACAAATCYCTTGACACGAAACCTGATGGTATTGACGCAGAGCAGCACTGACTCGGCCTTGTTGGGGCTCRAGGGGCTTGCGGAGGATCTGCCAGCCCTGGGCCTGGGTTGTGGAGCGGCAGGCGAGGAGGCGGCTGAGCCTGCCCTCACAGCTCAGCGCATCCRCGGGTCCCTGCCTTTGCGGAGGGTCCCAGCGCTTGGGGGGCACAGAGGAAGGACGCACTGTGGTAGTGCAGAGCAGCCTGTGACGCAGAGAGGGCGCCCGGCCCCGCTCGCCCAGTGCAGGCTGCCTCAGCACCGGAGCGCGGCTGACAGCCCACGCAGGAAGTGTAAAAGCAAAGGACCTCAGCAAATTCCAGGTTTTAAAAGGATCTCCTGGCGGGAAGGTGAGGCAGAAGGTGAGGTAAGGAAAGCTGGCAGTTGTACCAGGATGCAATGTACGGGATGCACGTGKAACGTGTCTCAGCACAGACCTGAAGTGCAGCCTCATGACAACGGTTTCCTGAACAGCCCTGCACTCTTGCCACGGCCGCTTTGGCCATATTTCCCACACCAGTATCTGCAAACATAACATGTCAAAAGCTTGTGAGTGTCAAGCCATGACACCTACTGCATTCCCACGTGATTCACGGAAATGAGGGAGACAAGAGGATTTGTTCCTGACGAACTCATGCTATCTCTTACCCATCTCTGTGTGATCTGCGGGCACTAACACGTCTGATCAGTCCCGCTGTACTTCCGACTAACCACAGACTCCCTCCTGAACAGCCGCCGTCCATTTCTCTGTCCTAAGCCAATCCATGCAGGGTCTCAGCAACAACAGGCCGTGCTGGGTTTGCCTCATACAGGTCTTGGATGAATTTATTGGGTTCCCTGGACCACTTGGGTGCAGGTCCGTTCCAGCAGGCTGCTGGCTGCCTGCTCAGGGTTAAGCTTCCTGCTGCTCGCATGCAGCGGGACGGCGCCGGCACACGAGGACGCCCTCCCGCGCACCGGGACGCGGGGCAGCTGCTTTGCCGCCTCTGCTGCGGTCCCGGCTGAGCTGCCAAGCACACAGAGGCAGAAAGAATTGGGATTAGCTGAGCTCAAAAAGGCGACTCGCTGCAGATACGTTAAGTCTTTAAGTACTTAAGAGCCTCTGGAAGACTGGCAGCAACTCTGCCGCAGCTTCTTTATGGGCAGGACAAGCGATAATAAAACACAATCCAGCGAGGGAGATTTAGACTTGCTAAGCTGAGCTCTTGCTCGAAGAGATTGCTTATGGAGACAGTTGAGTCTCCCTGAYACCAACTTGTGCTTCTCTATAAATGAGATAGACAAGTACTTGAATAGCAGAGCTGCATCTGCATTTGGAGCGCAGGATCAGCCTGACTCCTCACCTCCTCCTCTGGATTGCACTTTGTCATCCCTCAGATCCTGGGCTTACTAAAGTATCAGAACTGTCCCTATAACGACAAATTCCTTTATTGAATTCTGCCAATATCAATGTGGTTTGTGAGGCTGGAAGCTGGCAGCTCTTCAGCACAACTGGAAAAACACTAATTATACTCTTCTCACCTTCTAACAGGAATAAAATCTTCAGCTTCCTGCTTAACTATAAAAATAGGGTAAATACTGAAAGTTGATTTGGAATTCAGAATAAAGAAGTGTCAGAAAGAGAACTTTTTTGCAAAAAACTTACATTGTGCACCTTGGATTTGATTTGATCCAGCCTACACGCACAGCAAAGCAGCGAGGTGTACTCACCAGCACGGTGTTCCTAGGGACGGTGCTCATTACTGCTGTATAATAAATGGAAGCATAAGTCAGCGTTAGCACYGAGCAGATTGTTTGGGGTTGCAAAGACAGCAGCTGTCACAGTTTGACAGCTTTCTTGTTAGTGAATCAGCTTTGCTGACAGTCTTTTTGATTGAAAACCACTGTTCGCTGACAGTGTGTTATATCTGATATACATATGTATCTCATGAAGAATGAGAAGGAGCCATAAAAGGTCCAGGAGCTATTGCTCTGTATTAAAAAGAAGTCCCCCCTCCTCTAATCTGCAGCAGATGTAAGCTTATAGAAACAGGACAGCCTATATTGATATGTGACAAGCACAGAAAGAGGGAAAGACCAGTCCTTTTTCTAACGAGAAGCAATAAAGTCACAGAAATGCTAGTTGCTTTCAAATGCTCTCAGGAAAAGTTTGTGTAATTCAGAAAAAAACAGCACTTGTGGGAGGAAAACGCAGTGATGSTCTGACAGACAGGCGAGGCCTCTCCATTGCCGCCAGCCCCAAGGGTTCTGCGGGATTTCCAGAGGAGAACCAGTCTACTCTGATCTCCATCGACTTCTCCCTCTCACACTGCCTCCACTGTGGCTACGGAGCCCGCCGGGCTGCCCGCACCTTGGGATTCGCTCCTGGAAAACACCAGGCGAGAGTACCATCACCAGCAAYACCCCTACCATCACTATCACCACCACTATCACCAGCAACACCCCTATCATCACTATCACCAGCACCAGCAACACTCCTACCATCACTATCACCACCACTATCACCAGCAACACCCCTACCATCACTACCATCACTATCATCAGCACCAGCAACACCCCTACCATCACTACCATCACTATCACTACCATCAGCACCAGCACTACCATCGCTACCATCACTCTCACCACCACCACCATGACTACTACTATCATCATGACCCCTTCACTAGAGATGTGCTGACCTACTGATGGCACCAGAAAATGAGCTGACTGTGCTAAGGGAGGTATTTTATAGAAGCAAGTGCATCTCAGCAATTCTCTCGCTATGTATTTATTTATAAGATATATTCATACAAAGCAATTTCTTTCCCATCAGTTTTATGTAATCTAATCTTAGCTGATCAAAGCCAACAAACTGGGTACCATGRATAAGTGACCTTCAGCTTTATATCATAGCTTAAAAGAAAACCCAAGCAATGATTTGGGGGGGAACAAAACCAGGCAGAACTGTTTTCGACCACCAGGAACTTGGGGCTTTGCAGTGGCTTTGTACTGCTAATCCCTTCACGTCTCTATGACAACCGCTCATCTCTAAGGAAGGTCTACAGGTTTCCTARGACAGTGGATCACAAGCCAGCCCTTGATGCAGCCCAGTTTTACATGGAGAAGTCTGCAAAAGCGGCATTTCCCTCTCAAATATTTAACTGTCACACTGAAGGACAACTCCTGCGAGGTCCCTTTTTGCTGTCGATTCCACCAGGACGGCCAAGGGCAAGGGATACCAAGGGCAGTCGAGGGGCGCTCTGTGTCTCAACCTGCTGCGACATGGCCCTGCAGAGGAAGCCCTGGGGAGAGACAGGGGACACTGGACATCCTGACCAAGCATGCAAGGAGACGCAGCAGCCAGCAGCACCAACACGAAAGTCAACGGGAATTTGSCAGCAAAACTGCACCTCGATCAGGAACCTGGACTAGGCTGTTTTCATCTGACGTTTGAAATGTTAATAAAAATACCCACAGATCATAAGCCAGCAAAAGCTGCTCTCACAAGGGCCTTCCTTCCCTGCCAGTGAGGATAGAAATAGCTTCCTCCAACCATGCAGGGTGGATTTAAACCCCAGACCAGCTTTTAACCAAATGTTAAGTGTCACTGTGTGTCAGGGCACCATGCAGCTGGTACCAGCGATGCCAGRGATGGGAACATCTTCCCACTTCAGTAACTGGGACTTAGCCCTAACGTCCACCAAAACCAAWGACAAGAAAGCCCCAACCCTGACCCAGGGCTTCATGTACAGAGCAGCACGCTGCTCTCCGTGCCAGGCTTCCCTGGCCCTTCCCTCATCMTCTGGGCTGCAGCAGTGGTCAGATGGCCTAGTTCAGCACTTGTAACGTTCACATCTACAAAATAAAGAAAAGTTAATTTTTAGAACCAGGTTTGCATTTAATACAGATGGGAAAAGCAGGTCAGAGGCAGTTGTGCTGAACTAAAACGTGTGGCTCCTGGCCCTGCACGTGCAGCAGCAGGTGAGAGGGATCCCGCCACCTTTATCTCCTCTCCTCTCCAAAAGTGGAAATAAAAACAAATTGCTATGGCAGGTCTTGTAGTAGGTACCACAATGGTGCACGACAAACTGGACCTTCTAGAAATATTTGGGCAGTTCTCTTTTATTTTTTTTTAGTTTTAACATCGCATTCACCTTGATTGAGGGAATTTTTCACTGCTGGATCGCAATGAAGAAACCTGCCAAGGAGATGTTTTCTATGGGTCCCCACCACACCCAGAGCAAGGCCCTTTGGAGACGGACGGTGCCCAGCCGCACGCCGGGGCATGAGGAGCCACCACACATACTGCAGTCCTATCATGCTTTGCACAGCAGGTTTAAGGTTACAGATATAATTAGGTTAGTGACTTGTACAGTATGTCTGATTTCAAAGTAAAATCAGCAAATTATGCATAATATTATGCAAAGCGCCATAGCAACAGTAAGGCAGACTTCTAAGAAATGCTAATGAGTTAAGCTGTTCTGCACAAAGCTAACCTGTCTACGGAAAAAACAAACATTTTGCTTAAAATTCATACAAGACTCGGGCACTCTCTCTGTCAAAGTCAACACGAGCCGCCTTATTGAGCCGCCGCCGCAAAGACACAGCAGGACGTGCGGGCAAACGCACCCGTCGTGCCCGAGAGCAGAGTGCTCAGTGCCAGCCCATGGAGCGGGACCGGCTCTGGCCGTGACCCACAGCCAGGATCCGGGGGCTGGAGGTGGCTTAAAACGCGAGCAGAGGGGAGAAGTGGGTTGATTTACTGCAGAACASTGGGCTCCAAGAGACGGCGCGAGGGAGAGCGCGCCAAGGACAGCGCTGGCCACGGAACTACCTGTGAGCTGCTCCGGGCTGAGTCGCGCAGGAGTGAGGCAYCCGGAACCACCATCCGGAACCTTCCATCGGAAGGACCTCGATGCTATGTCCRAGTCCACGGGCTGGGGAGGCTCCTGGCGCACGGGGCACCCCGGCACTGCCAGCTCCCTCTGGGAGAGGAGCCAAGGAACTGGCTGCCAATCAGCTCCCCCCAGTCCCTGTAAAAGCTCTAGCGGGTAACCAGAGGTGCCAAAGCCCCTGGAAGGCAACCAGGAGATGAGCACTCGCCAACACATCAGCCAAGAACCGATTGTGCCAAGTGACCAGGCTCTGCCCACGGCATGGACGKCGGCAGATGCAGCGTCTCCGTGAGGAAGCTCTCGGGCTCCCGGGATGTTCGCCCCACATGGACTGTCCGTGGGCCGGCGTGTGCGGAGGGCCGTGCACGGCAGCCGGGTGCTTCCTGCCCACTGGGACGTGGTGCTGGGCTGGGCTGTAGCCAGCAGGGTGCCCACAGAGGCAGAGCTGGCGGGAGCGCCAGGCCGGGAAGGCTCTGGCAAGGTGCGGGAAGGCGCCACAAGTGCCCGGACACTGGCACGGCCAGCAGTATCCCCACAGGCAGCCGCTGTCCCCAGCCGGTGCCTTTGCCAAGGCGGTCGCGAGGAAGGAGGGACACAGGCACCCCACACGGCCAGACGTGTTGCCCAGCGGAGTTTAGGGAGCCGCTAGTTTGCCATGAGTCCAGATAAACGCGGCCGCTCTGCAGCGCGTGGCACAACCGTGGCACGGCCGAGCCTCACGAGCAGCACTGTGCAGGAGCTGCAGAGGCAYCGTGTGCAGAGCGCCTTGCAGGTGACAGTAAAATCCTGCTAATCCCGGCCCCACACTTTGTTCAAAGCTCAGGGGGAGGGGGGTGAAGATTATCATCTAGGAATCAGCATTTGCCGTATAAAAACAGAATGGGAAACGCTAATAAGATTTCCTGGTAACATTAAATTGGATTACACCTTCTCTATTCTAACCTGATGTGGTGCAGGACTTGCTCTTCCGAAGGAGCACCCTTGTGCTATCCTGCAAGACGATCTCATTACACGGCTTTATCCTGCATGGTGCCCAGGCCGCCTCCAAGGCCACCGCCAGGGCAGGGGGGCAGAGCTGAGTGAAGTACGAGCTGAGAGTTATGCAACAYGGAGCAGCACAGGCAGAGGGAACGTGTGTGGTCTGGAGCATCAGGGACTAGCAACTTCCAACAGAGGAGCAGAGATCTGTAGGAACTGCATTTTAGCAAAGCTTTTTACTTGTCTCTGTGCTAGGGTGACAGCATGAACCAACTTGCTGTTTCTACTGCTGGTAATTTCTATTTCCAGAGGGATAGGTCACAATTGGATCACCTAAACACAGTTTCAGAAAGTTTTCCATTTCCTTAGACTGCTGTGCAACCTTAGCAAATTAAATCAGAGCCATTACAGCCTGTTGACTGCGGCACTGCTTGGAAATTACTTGGATAGTTACTCAAAAAATCCCACCAAGCACACAAGTACACAACCCAGTGAAATCATCTGGTTTAAATATACCAGAGCAAAACACAGAAAAACATGTGCATCACTACTGTCCTGCCCGAGGACAGATTTGAACCTAAATCTTGTCCAGATAGAGACTTAAGAGCTTGAGCGGCCGCAGCCACAGCCCTCTGCACTAGGCCCTCTCCTCRCGTTCAGCGACTGCATTTAGCCACCGAGAAGCAACAGGACTTACAGTTTACTGTGACTTTTACTTTCTTCACRTCTGGGACAGAGACGTCGTTTTCAGCACTGCATTCGTACTCCCCGGCCTGGTCCCTGGTGATCCCATAGATGTCCAGATACTGCCCGCTCTCAAAGGGCTTTGCTGCAAGGACACAAGCGGAGCAGGGAGTTAGAGAGGGGCTCATTGCTTTACAGACAACATTTCTGATGCAAAAGGTAGCTCCAGAGAGCATGGCGGATCCATCTGCCATTGGAAGCGCTTGTGCTCCTCTCCCACTTCCCTAAAGGGTTGTCCCGATCCCCCTCGCCTCGGACAGAGGTTTCTGAGCCTCATGTGTACCAGAAGAGTGGGAAATGCCTTCCAGSAGGAGGTTCCCAGGTCATTTCTAATACCAACAAAACCATATAAAATKCAACATGTGCCCATGTCTCATGTCAAAATTTACTTTTAGATTACAAAACTGAAATGCCCTCCAGCCTCAGTACTGCTGTGAGTGCATGGTATGCACCAAAACCATGTGCAGGGACCCCAGRGAATAACTGATGCTGTTTTCAACCTCAATCTCCAGTATCAGTTTGGAAAAAGCGGTGGAATTTCCCTCGGGATTTCGGCTGAAGGCAAGCAGGCTGCGCCTGGAGAGAGCTCTCCCTGGAGCAACGCGCCCACTGCTCGCCGTGCCGCTGCGCGCCGGCACCCGCCTGCCCCGGTGCCCCGAACTCCGCTCTCCGCTCTGCCCTGCACCCAGAGGTGCAACAGGGCCGCTTGTGCACGTGCGACTCGCCGGGCACCCAGAACGGGCAGCGGCGCCACGGCCACCAGCGGCACCGAGTAGCGATGGCGGGCACGGCTGGCAGAAAYGTGCTCCGACGAAGCGTCCCCAGCGCTTGGCATGCATTCACATACATTTATATATACACTTCATATAAAGCKTATGCGTATTTATATATACATGCACATGTATTTTATATAACCCTTGCATTTCTAGGGATCTGTGCTGGGCTATTAACGTAATCTATGCAGCAGCATTATGCATGTAGTTTTATGAAGCTGCAAATCCCATGTATTTAATGCAATTCACACACGCATTCTGAAAATATTAAAATTAAATCATTTTTAAAAGCTCAGGCCYCCAGAAATTTTGCATCCAAATCACATGAGAGAGCTTTTAGTAAATATTAGAGATAAATATTTTTCTCAGGGAATACATTAAAAGCAAAGTCTGGATTTTTATCATTTTTTTACTGAGAGATACTACATTTCATCTTTGCTATTCTTCTGCACAGTATTTCATCTTCACGTTGTTTTTATTTCTAGAGATTCCTCCTGGCTACGTGGTAGAAATTAAACTATTATATGTGAAAGATACATATGTACATATATGCAAGCCTATTTATGCTATTTGCCTGCACACCCTAGTTATGAACAAATACTCAACACATAACACGCGTCTCAAGACATAACATGACCTTTGCCCATCCAACTTTAAAAAAGAATATTCATAAGARGTGGGGACAGTAACTGGCTTTTGAAGACACTTGGCTACGGAGAATGGCTTCACGAGACCCTTCAATTCTATCCCGGAACAGAACAGGGAATAGACGCGGCAGGAAAGGATGGCGGGAGGGGCCTGTGYGGGAGCCCTGTCCCTATGGGTGTCTCAGCAGCGAGGAGCCAAGGGACGATGCGGTCCTGGTGTCACCAGACTGGCAGCACGCCAGCCTTGGTGCTCTCAGCACTGGGGATCAGCGTGCGCAGAGGCTCCTGCCCAGGAAGGGGCCTGCGCAGCGGCTGCCACGGGACACTGAGAACAGTCTGAACTACTGGATTCACCCAGGAAAATGACCTGAAGCCAATTTTGCTGCTTCCTGTGGGTTCTGTGTCTGGAAGCACAGCAGGAGCTGCCCTTGTCCAGGACGGGCTCCTCTGCAAGGACCGCTGGCAATCTGCCTGCCCGCTGTCCACCAGCACCGCGGGCCTCTCACATGAGGGACCACGTAAAYGTACACAGTCTAAGGGCGCTCAGCTACAGGGGAGCCGTGCTCCATATCTGAGGAGAAAAATCGGACAGAATACAAAGRAAAAGGGCACGAAACTGGCAGAGAAGTTGACACAACAGATAAGTTGCAGGGTGACACTGCAAACCTGAAGCCAAGAGGCAAGAAGAGCAAAGAGAGGAATTTTGTAACCAAGGTACGCTGCTAAAAGATAAGTGAACTTTGGTTAAGTTGAAAGTTTCACAGATGGAGCCAGACAAGGTRGCACCTGCGTAAGACACATGCAGGTATGGAGGGAAGCACCCAGAGCCCACGGGCACCGCGCTCCCAAGCACCAGTCCAGAGCAAAGGTCCAGACCTGGGCACGGGAGACTGGGGGCACTTTGGAGGATCACTCCCCAGTCCATCCAAAGGCAGAGTCACAAACAGCCCATCCACGCTACGCGCCAGTGTTGGCACAGCTGCCTCACACTGGTAATTAGCACCCTCATTACTCAGCTCCAACACCTGCACCAAAATGTGGCCACAGGGTTGCCCTCTGTGAGCACGAGCTGCCTGAGGTCACAACCTGCCTTCATGGGACCCGACTGTGCCTGGAGCACTGACCAGAGCAATGGGCAGGGCTGGCACGGCATGGGGTGATGCGGCGTGCATGGTGCCACCGGTCTGTGTGTGCACACCTTAACAGTCCAGCCTCCTCCTTAAACCACTGATGCTGCTCTTTGCTCTTAAACGTCAGAAGAAGATAAGTAMTACCTGCAGTTCATGCAGGTGGTATTTCAGCAGTGCAAGATTTGCAGATTGCAAACCCCAGCTCCACTTTCCTTACGGCATTACACTGAATGTGGAGATTTGGTGGATTTACATAATAGGTTGGTATAATGACTATTTATATAATGAATGTATTTACATAATGGCTGCAAGTTAAACATGTACCATAAAGATTACAGGGCAATAATTTATGTATTATGTTAAAAATCATCTCTAAATAGATTTTATTTTTATTCCTATTAAAGGTTCATTTTATCTCTTGTTCAAAAAAATGGAATCCAACCTTATCCAAGAGAAGGCTGCATTGATGCAAATCTTGATAACATTTTGGAATTAGTCTACATTAATCATTTGTATTCAGAGATTTYAGCTTCTTATCTTTTAGTAGCAGCTTTGACAAACAATTTAAGAATATTCTAAATATAATTCTTTAATATAATTTAGTGTTGTATTCTGGATGTGATGCTTATATGTAAGCCTCATTAATGCCACTGGGAATTACAGGCGAAAATTGATAGGAAACATGAACCGCTGATGAACTTTATGTTTGGATAAAGGTAATTTGTAGCAGGACGAACACAAAGTCTAGCAGAAATCTCACATTTTCAACTGTCCTGCATTTTTGCTAGTAAGTCCAGGCTCCYGCTTGCCAGAGAGGCCTGTTATTGGTTTTGAGTGTCATTTACAACTGTCTGCAAAGCAGAACGGGCACCTCGGCACACCGATGGTATACTGCTACTGCAATGGAAGAGATGGTCTGTATTTGGCAGATGAACAGCCAGGTCAGCTACGTGCCGGTGGCCGCAGCTCTGGGCGGGCTGTGGCAGAGCCGGGGGCTGTCCCCACCGCCGCTCGCTGGTGTGACGTGCGAGCGCAGGACGCTCTGCCCCGCTCCGCGCCTGCGCGCGGCATCCACGTGGCTCCCGCCTCTGCGCCACTGCCTCTCCAGGAAAGCTGCGATTCCACAGGGACATCTAATGCTTTCAGATACCRTGCTGAGGTGTCACCTCCGGCTTCCAAATAACATTTGTTTGACATTTAGTTTAAAAAAAAAAAATTCTTTTTTTGCTACTGTGAATTTTTTTCCCTACCCCACTGACAGGTACTTCAAGCTGAATTCACTGGCATTTGTTCGAAGGTCAAAAGTTACATTTTTCAGGTCTTGCTCTGAAGTGTTTCCCAGCACCACAGCACATGGGGGGTGAGCCATGACACTCAGAGGAGCTCTTCCTTGCGATCACGGGGATTTGGGAACCGCTGTGTGAGCAAAGGGAGAGCCCCTCAACCCCAACCACGGCCCTGGCCTGAAGGCCGCGGGCAGCATGAACAGCATGGGAGGACAGTGACCTGTGCAGGGCACGGGACGTGGGCTCAGAGACACCATCCGCACCCCCGAGCATGCAGGAAGGAGCAGGGCAGTGACCAGCAACACGTCTGCAGCCTCTCAACCCGCCCAGTCTGCCAGAGCCAGGTGCCTGCACTGCTGGCTATGGGAAGGGCCTCCCTTAAGCACATGAGAAGGGATTCTGCACTTGTGTGCATTTGTAAGAAACAACAGTGATAAAGGAAACATGCAATTAAATAGAACCTGTACTTTTACATACCATTTTGCTTGCATTTTTCATACGAAATTCAATTTCTTCAATAAAACCATTTTAATAGATTATGCTGTATCATGCAAGGTTCAATGGGAAATTAAATTAGATTTATTGATTCTTGAAAAAACATTTCTTTCTGCTTCTAGATACTCGCTTGTGTTCCTGTGTGTTTCCTTGCTTTAGTCTTAACAGGAATTGTTTAATAAAAGTCAGACTTGTCACCCTGTTACATCCAAGTACTGCTGCTTATTCTAGCTAAGTGGCTTGAGCCCAAATTAAAATGATACTCGGTGTCTCCAGTTCTGAGTGTCCCTGTTTCTCCATCCTAACTTGACATTCCCTTGCAAGCGCTCGCACTGTTTTCCGTGGCACTGGAACGYGCCCAGGGGCCCGCGGGCACGGCCGGCGCGCTCGGGACGCTGCCCGCGCTCCCGCCGCAGYGGCTCTCACCGGACGGCGAGATGTGTCTCCAGGAGATGGAGGGCTCTGGCTTCCCCGCCGCCAGGCACACGAGCGTCACGTTGCTCCCTTCGTTCACAACGAGGTCGTTGGAAATGCGGAATATCTTCGGCGAGACTGAAACAAAACAAGGAGACACACATGAGGGAAAGGCACCCAGATGAACATACCTGCTTAAAGGGAGCTACACAAATAAGCAGAAAAGGGACCATCCCCTGCTTAGATGTGACCACAGCTGCTCCTGCTGATTGCAGAAACGGCCCCAGGTTTGAAACGGGACAGGAAGCAGCAATTCCCTCCAGTTTATGGTATTGTTCCTCAGTTCCTGGCAAACTGCTACTGATGCTTCTGCTCAAGTGAAGCTAGAGCTTCCTTATGAATTTGAAATGAAGATTAAATTAGCGTGTTCTTGCATTTTGAAAAATAACAATKCCCTGTCCATCTACTCTGTAGGTAYTTAGAGAGCCTTAGCTGTTCCTGGAAAGACTAAAATGCATTCACCTGCTGCCTTGCTCTTATYCATACACCTAAGTGAAACAGAGCTAGACTTCTTTCTTTCTTTACTGTTGCCAGTAAAATTCTTCACTAAATTCCATTTCTGTATTATTGAGGAAATAACAAGGGTTCAGTCAGGTACCAGAGACCAGCAGGGTGCAAGAGGACACGGTACTGAGTGGACAGGCAACAGCGGGAAGCACTTGGTGCCCTGCCCTTAAAGGATGCTTAACTCAGTAGCAGTGCCTAACGAGGCAAGATGCAGGCATTCCAGGGACCAAGGCCAGACCTTGGGTTTTCAGAATGAGTTTTCCCTTCCCTTTCCCCTTCCCCATTCCCTTCCCCTTCCCTTTTCCCTTCCTTTCCCTTTCTCTCATTTGTGCTTAGCCTGCGCTGAAACATCCCCTTCTCTTCCCCTTCCCTTTTCCCTTCCTTTCCCTTTCTCTCATTTGTGCTTAGCCTGCGCTGAAACATTCCCAAAACCCCAATGGGGTCTCAAAAGGAAAGATGAAAAAGCCTCTCTGGAAAACCTAACACGTCATCCTGCTGCTGGTATCAAATGCAGAGTGCACTACAGTGTCTGGCCATTTGCTGTGAGTTAAAATAAATCCAAATAATAAAATCAAAGCCAAATATTTCTATTTTGTCTAAACAAACAAGAAAAAATAAATCATTATTTTCATTTTTGCTGATGAAATTTTAAGTAGTACTAAACATTGCAGGGAAAGATTTACATTTCAATGCAGCCTCATTTTCTGTTTAGAAGGCAGTCTGTTACGTGGYTCTGCTTAATTCTGATTAATTGGGAGGCAGGAATGCAGCAAGGAGGGAAGCGGAGTGGCGGAGGGAGCTCCGTGCTCCTGGGCAGTGCTGGCAAGGTGGGAGCGCGCAGTGGAGCTGCACCAGGAGCCAGGAGCTCCCCAATCCTCTAGCATTTATCACTGCCGTGGGGGAGAAGGAGAAAGGCTTTAATATAAAATGCTGGGAACAGTTAAGTGTTGAGAACGGTTATCATAATTTGTTGGCGTCACATAAGGTAATCCCGGAGCACGTCCCCAGACGAGGTTTGCGGGGCGGCTTTGGGCAGTGTTTCCGTCACCCGCCCGCCCCGCGCTGCAGGACCCTCCTGACACGGACACGGTCCTCGGGACAGGCTGCTCGCTTGGGCGGCGGGAGCCCACCCAGGAACAAGGCAGCTCGTCTCTCTCTTCAATCAGAATGATATATTGCGCTTTCTTAATATGCATATTGGTTTCATTAACTTGCATAGTATCTAGAAATGATTAACATACATAAAAAATGGATTACTGTTTTTCTTTTCATGGCTTGAACCTAGTAATTACATTCTATAACAAATATGAAGAATAAGTAAAATGTATTTTTGAGTGTTATTGAGGTCAGCAATGACCCCTATTTGCTGCTTGAGAGTCTATATGACTTGTCAGTTTGCTCTCGTCAGATCACGCAGTATCTAAAATATCTTCCATTTTACTAATGCTTCCATTTTCCAAGAATTTTCCCAAATTCTATCATAACCGTAACGTCCCAGACATCCTACTCCAGGTGGCCGTGCGTGAGCAGGGCTGGACTGGGCAATCTCGTGAGGTCCCTGTCAGCCCAGCTCCTCTGGGACTCTTGTCCTATCACTGATGACATCCAAGTCAGCCACGAGCAAATCTCGAGGTCATCATTTATTTGCAGCTTGTGTCAATGCAAGAGCTTGAGGAAAGCCTCACAAAAAGCAGCACTTTTCTAGGCTTTGATTAATCTCTTCTCTTACTCCTTCCATATCATTAGTGGTACAACCATCATTTCTATAAACTAATTTAATATCCTCTCACTAGAAATTTATTATCACGCATTATCTGTTATCAGTGATCAATTTGTTYTGGACCGACTTGACTCTCATTCTTAAAACACACCATGTGCCCTGCCTTGCCAGAGACACATGGTCATACTGAGGTGAAAGGAGAAATCAAATGAAAATCTCTGTGAGCATCTAACCAGCTTCTTTGGCAGCTCTGAGACCCCGTGAGTCAAAAAGGGGTGGCAAAGATTGAGCTAGGAGCCCATGGGGSCACGTCCGGGGCTGCTGCTGTGGTAAGGGCACAAGTGGCACTCGCAGAAGCTCCCGTGCCCTGCATGGAGGCTGTGGAAGCCGCTCCGGGAGGGAGAGCTGGGCCRGGAAGGGCTTGTCGGGGGTGCTGAGCAGTGCCCACCCTTCACAATGGGCTCGTAACATCGGACACTGCCGCTGCACAGGGCGTCCGGGGAGGAGAGTCACGAGAAAAGGGCCCCGTTTCTTACTAAGATTAACAGGCAAAGGTTAATGGAGATCAGGAAAACGTTATTGACACTGCAGGACTGCAATTGATTTTGACTTAGAACAGGCAAACATTTACCAAGGACTACCTAGATTAAATATATTTTCATGAATATTTCAATAAAATTTAGAAAGTTTAACAAAAACTGTGCTAAGAGATCTGAGGCCAACCTCTTCCCCTGCTGAATGTGGTGACTTTGGGGACTGTTTTGCTAGCCCTGAGGTCGCTGCTCTGTTCAAAGGGGTRCTCATGCTCTCTGCTTTCCGGAGCCTGATCCCACCCTGTCCCCGTGGCGCCACACAAGGATGAACAGCCAGCTTCCTTTTTCCAAGCAAACGGGAGGATCTTCAGCTCCCACACACAGTTRTTTGGTCATGCAGCCTTTTTCCCACCCGTGGAGAGGCACTCACTGCACACGATCATTCCTCCATTCGTGATGCCTCAGGTTTTCCCTATTTTCCATGACCGCTGAACATCAAGGGAAGGCAGAGACCTGCACTTGTTCCCTCTGCAGCGCTTTCATCACCCTACAACGTTTTTTTCATTACTATACTCAACATATCACTGAGAAAATACAGCAATAGAAAGGCTATATGCTGTGCTTGAGAGGTACTTGTTACCAGCAGTCTCTGCTTTGCAGACAAGAGGAAACACAGACAACAAAATTGCTGTTTCTGCTAATTGGCTTGCAAAAACCTAGTTTTAAGCCAGTAAAGCTCCATGCAGCGGGAGTGCAGTATCTTTTCAGCTTCCTTCACAGCTCTCTCTCTTTTTCCCCCCGGCACGAGTTTGGGAGCCGCTGTCAGGCACCGCGGGTGCCAGCCCTGCTTCCTGCCGGGACGGAGGCTCTCGTGCTCCACGGCTGCCCTGGCGGCGGCACAGGCTGCGCTGCCGGTGCCGCGAGGCCTCCCGCGAACGTGCTGCTCCTGCACCCTGCGACGCTCTGAAGGAGATGCTCCTGTTTTACCGACGATATCTGCATAGAGCTCCAGCACTATTTTCAACCACAAACTTCAAAATCCAAACCACGAAACCCAGCTGCAATCTGCAAGCCAAGAAATGCGAGCAGCTCTGTGGACTCTCTACATCCTCTCCCTACCTCCCCAAGCACGCGGTAAAACCGCAGGCAGGCAGGACGTGCTGACGGCACCCGGCGGGACGCGCTGCCCGAGCTGCTGGGCGCACAGGTCACTGGCACGTGCAGCTCGTGGCCACCTGAGCAGGCTCGAGCGGGACGGGAGGTCCACACACGGCACCAGGCTGCACTGGGCCCGCAGCAGGAGCGGGAGAGCCGTCCCGGGGTGATGCATCCCGTCAACCTCCTTCCTCCCCTTCGCTGCTCACCACGGGGTCCACATTCCTCAGCAATGCCCAGAGAGGCTCTGGTGAATTGCCCAGCACGGCAATTCTGCCACAGTATTACTTATTTTTGCATGTGTTTGCTTGAGTTAGACTTGTATGAACAAATACTCCTGGCGTACACAATCACACTCATAAAACAGGTACATTCCCGGGTGAGGGCAGAGATGCAAAACCAGTATTTACTTGCGAAATTATTCATTTTGTTCTCAAAAACCCAACGTGTTTTCAAATACTTCAGACTCAGTCAAAGAACCCTGCTGAAAATTTAACCGCAATGTTACATTTAATGCATTTCACTGCTTTAATTTACATTTTCTGTACACTGTTATTTATAAAAGGGAATGTCAGAACACGAGGTGCACTAGGAGTTTACATTGTGGTCACATCTCACCTCCCTTGAAATCTACTTGAAATTGCAGTTTAGCTCTGAAAACTCCAAAAGCAAACCTAGATGAAGGAGGGAATTTTTGTTTAAGTGGCTGAACTCCAAAGCAGGAAAAACAAAAACCAACCAACCAAAGAAACCCCAGCTTGAATCCCGCCGAGAGAAAATAAAGGTTTTAAGGTTTGTTTGTTTGTTTTGGTATTTTTTTTTAGGGATGAAATAAAATTCAGCCAGTCCACCCTGAAGCCCTTGATTTCTTTTTCAGGCTCAAGCTGGATGTGCGATGGGACAAGAAGTGGATGAGCAGAATCTGGGTCAGATGCCGACGGGGAGGTCGGAACAGCCACTTGCCAGGGAGCAGCTCCTCCTACACTGCTCCGCAGGCGACCTAAGGACTGGGGATCTGCGGGGGGGAGGTGCTGGCATCGTCCTGTTTGTGTGCACTAATTCCCGCTGAAAGGTATTCAAGGATTTTTCTTCTAACCAAATTGATTAAAATATTCCCTGCAGTGTATGAAACACAGATGCCTAATCTTGCAAAATCGCTTAGTCTGCAAGGCCACGAAAGCCTCGTAGATGCCAGCCTGCCCCGCAGAGGGTCTCGTCACGCGAGAGGAGCCGGTCTCCCCCGGCCGGGCGCCGTCCCGTTGCACGGGCGCACTCGCCGCCGCGCGCGGCTCCGCCGGAGCAAGCAGCGCATCCCTGCGACCTCACCCTGCCTCAACAGCTACGTCTCCTCCGCACGCTGACACCAGCAAACGACCCGTGTGTTGAGGACCRCATAATAAATACCTCGCGTTTCCACACCTCAGCCCTTGGTATTACAACGGCTTACYGGAATGCAAAAATGGAGTTATTCCTACTGTAATGCATGCAGCAGCGCTGGCCTTGAGGTAGGAGGAAAATCGCAGGCTTATGAATCTGCCTGTGTTACCCCGCTCCCTAAGTGCCTTTTTATCCATCCAAATCGAGGTGCTTGGATTCAAGTTCACATCCCTCTCATGGGATTTTTTTAAAATTCTCTCCTTTAAATGCTAACCTGAAGGGATAAACATTCAAAATGTTTCACAGAATTAAAAAAAATACCAAAATAGGCAGGAAACGAATAGATGTGAATCTCCTTAAACACAGTTTTCAAAATTCAGCCATGGGGAGAGGCTATTTGCAAAGATTCCTAAGCTGTTAGCGCAAGAGCTGGGATAAAAGACTTGTGAGAAACAGGTGTAATAAAGAGTAAGAGCTGTATTATAGGATTGTATTAAGAAAGAATACTATATAATTTTCATTTTGCTACAGTTCTCTTGTATGGTGCAAAATATTACATCTTTCATCACTGATTATCCCCTATAATAACACATAATATGGTATATATACAGCCTCAGTAATTCATCTCATGCAGATTTTCATTACATGGCTCCCTTGGCAAAGTTCTTCATAACCAGCTTGGTGCCCAGAAACGCTCCTGTTACGGGACTGACCTCTAAGGGGACAGCATCCCTGCGAGCCATCCCTCCAGGCCATGTGGCTGTCCAAGGGGACAGCATCCCTGAGAGGGGACAGCATCCCTGTGAGCCATCCCTCTGGACCACATGGGTGTCCACAGAGAGCATCCCTGCGAGGGGACAGCATCCCTGTGAGTCCCAAAGCCTCCCTGTGCAGGGCAGGGAGTGCCAGGAGGATCTGGGCCAAGCCCTGGCTCTGCCCCGTGGCCTTTCCATGCTCTCCCGCTTTGCACCTCTATCCCCACTCCCCTCACAACTCCTCCTGGACACAACAGGGAAACACGGGTGGGAATCTGGCTGGTACAGAGGGAGAATTCCCAACCAGGGGGAATACCACAAAAATTTTCCTTCATCACCACTCGCTTCTACGGCTGGCTAAGGAGCTCATGGAAGGAAAGCAAAGCTCACGGGAGCGCAGGGCTSCGCCGCGTGCTCCGCTCTGCTGCCTCCCAGCACCTCGCAGGAGCGTCGCGCAATTCAGCCTTTGAAAAGCAGGGCAGGAACGGCATTTTTCATGCCTGTTTGCTTCAAAGGATGCTCTGATTTTGCTAATTGCCTCAAAGAGGGCCTCGATTTGCTATTTGCTATAAACAGTGTTCTCAGGCAGTTTATGCGGGGAGCCTGCAGCTGTGCTCAAGCACTGGGATGCGCTTGGTGCTTGCCGAACTGTTCTCCCGAAATTAATCCACTTTGGTCTTCGTGGGAGATGATTTATGTCTGCGCACACCCAGTTAATGCCTCTGCCGCAGGGAGGAGGACCCGGCCCTACTGCTCTCGCCCGCGGCTGCAGGAATGGGGAGAGGGCGTTTGCAGGGCAGCAAACCATTGAGAGCGATTCTCTTTGTTAATGTGCTATAAACCCCCGTGTCACCCTTGTACTGACCAAGCAGAAAACAGACGAACAACCTAGATGCAGCTCCACCACAACAGTACATAATAATACACACGATTTGAACTTTTGGCTATTTTTTGTTGATGTTTTGAATGCAAACATCTGTGTAACCTGCTTCAAATTTTAGCTACCATATTTACAAACATAACTCTCCGCTATAGGACAAAGCTATAACCCCTCATATCCCTTGCACTGCTCCAGGTGATCGTCTCCTGAGGATGGCACTAATTTAAAAGTGGAACAGAAATGGAAGCATGCAACACAGATTTAGATATTATGCATCATATAAGGCAATAAAAGACAAAACAAAATATCTGTGTTATAGGATTCTCTAGGCCTAGAAATGGAAACATCGTGTGCAGAGTAGGGCTCCTTAGGGCTCCTTTCATTGGAGTCCTGTATTCAGGTCCCCCCAGTTTGCTCCCCATGCACCATGTGGAATCCAGCTCCATGGTCCATGGTCCCGGTGCTCGGCCCAGTTTGGCTCGTACGACTGATGCTTCTTCAAGGGAAAAAGTTAAGCGTGGGAGCGCTCTGACAAAGAGACATGAGCACCAGGGAGATGCATTTAAAAACGGTGGCGTGTCCCTTGTTATTGCTGTTCTAAGCTGAGATACATAGCATTATTTCACCTCCTTAGCTATTCCTTCTTGGTATAGAGATACGAGGCATGTTCCTTACACTCTTTTCCTCATTTTTTACTTCCTTTGCTTTTGTGTTTAGGCATTCAGTGACCACCACTCCACACCTCATCCTGGTGTGTCTGCAGTGAGAAGGAAGGTCACATCAGAACCAGGAGGGCAGCGCAGACCAAGCACAGGTGTGTGTCTGCTCTGCCTTGCCCAYGCACTTGCAGTGCTCTTTATTTCCCCAAGCAGGTGCCACAGATTCATTAGAGACGGCGGGCAGGAGCCYGTGATATTGCCCACAGGCCTGTGCCAGCACCAGCACCAAGCACTGGCAGCAGGTTGGTGATGGGGCAGAGCTGCTTGTTTCCCAGCCCCTGCTCAAGCCGCCCTTTGAGGACTCTCTTAACGTGCTCATATATTTGAATATCATGTTTTTACTTTCTTTAACCCCAGTTAAAATGTTAATATGCATAATTCTGCTTCTATAGGAGCATAAAGTGACAGGAACACAGCAGAGCACGGAGGCAAGGGCTGCATGTGGAAGGATGAAGAGGGAACATCAGCAGCTAATTGCAGCGTTATTGCTGATCGCTGGCAGCTCCATACATTAACTTTCAAAGAGGACAGCTCAGACCAGCTCTGCCGGCAGGTTTCCTGAGGAGACCAATCTGCACATCATTTCACGCCTTTATACACGGCACTATCTAATTATTCCAGGAAGAGTAACACTTAATAGGATCTAAAAACCTGGGCGCAAGTTTCGATGTTTTGGGGTTTTGGCACTTGATGCTGCCCTTTACCGCAGGTGGCTTTGAAGGGGGCTGCAAAGTGTCCCCCTGCTCTGGACTGCAATGTTACGACCGGCACATCCCCGCTCCATTTCTGGTAAGATACTCCTGATTGGCGTCCCCCGGAAGGCAAGCGGCTTCCGTGATTCAGGACCCTTGAGGAAAGGGGAAGAGCTGCACACGTCTATCAGAAAGGGCTGTCCCTGCAGCCCGGTCCCCGCTGGGGGACAGCAGGCAGGATTGGATGCGGGGATTTACGCGCTGGAGGAGGCAGGCGCCCTGCTCGGTGCCGCCGGAGCAGCCTCAGGGCCTGCGGGGCCCTCGGTGCGTGCGGRGCCCCAGTGCCCTCAGCACGAGGGCTGCATCCTGCTCCAGTGCTGGCAACGTGACAGTCCTGGAGTGCAGAAAGTGGCAGTTATATCATTTTAGAAGTATTTTGCATATTTATTTTGTCCCACTTTAAATAAATTTGGGTAAGATTGATCTTGTTAGCTCCGGCTGYGAGTCCCTCTTGGCCAGGCTGAGGAAATAAATTAGACTTTGCAAACACTGCAAAGACTAAATCAATACATTAATATTTAGGAGACATTAAGGGGTTTATTAAACAGGAAAAGGGGCCCTGAGTATTACTTTGGAAATATTAAACATACTTAAAACAAAAGCACAGGTTGCAGTTATGGATTAAATCTACAAATTGCATTTACATAGCTAATTAAATGATTTACATGCAAGCTGTACCAAGCACAGCTTACGTATAGGACGGAAGCAGTGCAGAGCAGGCGGACGAGGACCGGGACGAGCCCCTGCCGGGCGCGCTTCCGGAGCAGTCCCTGCAGCAGCGGGATGCAGCCGGTGCAGCGCGGCGCCCGYGGGCGAAGGACTCGTGTAGGGGCTCGTGCAGCAACACCTGGGTCACGGACTGCGAGTCTGCTGGCTGGGGAAGGAACTGGTGCCACCAGGAACTGCCCAGTTTGGCACTCCTGTCTTCAGACCCTGCTCACTCACACACCTAGGAAATGCTTCAGGGACGAGTCTGCAGTTTTCCAGATTTTACCTCCCCCTTTGCCTCCCTTGTCACAAACATGTCCTGCTCCCAYGCGCTCCAGTCTCCTTCCTGGCAAGCGCAGGCACCATGGAAGGCTCTGCCTTCAGGCYACACTCAGGCCACCATGGGGACAGGACAGGGASAGGGAGCGGCTGCTGGTGTGCCACGACCAATGGCACACACGAGAGCCCCCGGAGAGGCTGGGCAAGGGAGGTGCTGCAGAGAGAGGCCCCCTGGCACCTGCACGTGCCCCGCAACACCTCCCCACTGTACCGTGGCCCTCAGGAAGGGTGCAGGCAGCTCGCATCACCGCGCTTCACCCTGCAACTCTGCCCTAAAGCAGGGCTGATTCTCACGGGCACCAGCAAACACGTCTCCRTATTTCTGCAAATTGCAAAGGAAACACAAGCTCCGAGGAGGCAACTTCCACTTTGAGAGAATAAATGTCAGAACAGAAGCTGCAGAAACAGCAACCTTTCCCTAGGAAATTACGAGCAATGTAGTACGGTGAGAGGCGTTTCATTTTCTGACTTTACTACGGGAAACATCTGATATTTAAATCATCTGCAGTTCATGACTTTGCGGATCAAGCATCGGCTCGGATGCAGATGGAGTTGATTAAGAACTCCTACCTACTGCACTTCTAATTAATTACTCTGTAATGCTCACGTCTSTTCAAGAAGGTCACTGCAATATTGTTAACCAGAGTTTCTTCCTCCTTTTCACGTGGGTTAAAGAGATATTAGCTTTTTCCTTTTGTGCTATTCATCCCATTTGGCTTCCTTGGTACAAACGGGGCGAAAGGAGTAACGGCGCCGAAAGCAGCTGCGTGCGTTACCTGCAAGGGCCCGGGGAGCCGCGGGGACGGCTGTGTGAAGCCACCGGCGGGCCTTCGTTGCTGCATTACTCATTAAGAATGCAAAAGAAAATGGTAATGATCATCACACCAAAGACTAATAAATTAAAGCCTTGGGTTATACTTTGCATTTCTGAAGGTATAAACGCAATCGCTTAATAATTGTGCATATTTTTAACTATTGAGTCATTATTTCCCTATATTCTTGTCGTTAGCTTAATTAATTATAGGTTTCTGTTTATCTGTTTTATACATGCAATTAATTCGCAGCTTTGTTTTCTAGTCCCTCGTGGGAGGGCACTAGCTATTACAAAGATAATCAAAGTTAGAGATTGTTCACCCTGGAATAACRCTATAAATACAAACGAACACCCTTGCTCTCCAGTGCTCCTGACAGGGAAGCGTCCCATGGCAATAAGCGGATGTTTTTTATTAACAGTATTGGAATCTAGAACAATATTTCTCTGAGAAAACTGCTGCCTGGAAGAAAACAAAACTATGGATTTTTATGCTGCAGCAGAAGCAGCTTGGTTTTTTTGCCTTCAGTGTTTATTTTGGTTTTAATCAATGATTCATTTCTGATTTTTAGAAAGTGCTTTCTTTGTTCTATTATTTTTTAAGCTGATGGGTTAATTATTGTTTTTGTAACAATGATTTTAATGGTGCACCCCAGAAACTCTTAATGATACGTTGCATTTTTTAAAATACCCGGGAAATAYGTGGGGAATGTCCTCTGTGGAGCTCGTGGGGAGGATGGGTGCTCTCGGCAGGCAGGACAGGCGCTACGGGACAGGGACTGGCAAAGCCCCTGCCCTGCTGCTCCTTTAGGTGAGGGCCAGGCTGCCATGACGGGAAGGGCCAGCACGGGAGGAGGAGGCCAGCCCCTGYGTGGCTGCTGCCCGCCCGGGGCAACACGGCATAGCCACCACCACGGGGACAACCATGGGGACTCGGCTGCTGACCCCTCAGCTGTACTCATGGCTGTCTTGGCCCTGTTCCCTTTCTCCACTGAGGTAGCTGGGCAATATTGCTTTATATGTATCGTACACAACGGAGGGAATGAGGGAAAAAGAGGATGAAAGGAAAGGGGTAGCATATCTGGGGAAGAATCTTCATGACAGAAAATACATATCCTCAAAAGCAGACTTAATAGACTTTCCTCATCTCTAACCTGGCTTTTTATAAGCRTATTTCAAACAGTGACTTGTGGCTCATGTGAACACCTACCTTGTACAATTAAGTGCACCTGCATCGTTCTGGGAGTGTGCTGAGTTTGCACGGAACAGGTGTAGGGACCGTCGTCGGTCACGTCCACGTCCTGTATCTGCAGGCTGTACTCCCGTCTGTTTGCTGTGGCAATGGAGACCCGAGGATCTACCGACCACTTATCACTTCCAGCAAAAATAATACTCGACCGGTTCAGCCAGGCTCCCTTGGAGGCTCCATCTTCCAAGTAACACCTGTGGGCAAACAGTGAAGGGGAGCATGAAAATGGAGGCAGGTTTAAAATACCATTAACTCGTCCGCGAGCCTGAACAGCGAGCCGGACACTCAACAGCAAGTTTCTGCTAAAAATCCACAACAGTCAAGGCAGCTACAGCGTGTTAGGCTTGAACCTCAAGGCAGGCAAGTGACAAACTCAGCAAGTGCCTTTCATGATCGTCAYGGTTTACCCTGAATGGGAGCCCTGCAGCAGCACCGAGCAGGACGCACGAGGCCTGGGCAACACAACCCACCTGGGCTCTCCRCCCCATATAGCCCTCAGTCCCTAGGAGACATATCCCTGGAAAAAACATAATGGCATCTTGGAATTGAAAACAAATTTCCCTTTTAAAAGGTTATTTAGACTTGTAATTACTGATTTTATATTTTATATACCTTACTTCAGTAAACATTCCTCGCATTAGCTTGGAAAGCTTCTAGTTAGCTTCTAGTTTAGCTTCTAGTTTTCCTAGAAAATGAAGGCACATTTGGGGCACCCAGTGAGGAACACGACTTCAGTCTGGTAGTCACGTGCCATCAAACTTCCAGAAAGTGGCAATTCAGCTGAATGCACAAGCTAGTGAGTGCTCTCGCTGGCAGCAAAGGGATTTTCCAAGCTCTCTTTGATGGTAGAAAGAAGCGACCAAACTGCAGGGAATTGCTGGGACTCATGGCAWACATTTCACTGTATTTCCCATATTTCCCAACACAGTGCACCTTGTCTCTGATCACTACCTGTGGTAAAGAAGTAAGACTTTCACAGATTAGCCATACGGCCACTGTTTTCCCCCTAGAAGCTTGCTGTTGGACATAGTTCCTGCAGACGTATTTCCATATATCTGCTCTTTTCCTAAGTTCTGCTAAGATACATCATTATAGGAAAGACAGATTATTATGGGGAGCTTGTCCTTGGGCCAATAATGGATAAAGCTCTGAGACTTTTTTATGGAGACTTTTTTTTATGGAAAATCAAAATCGTATCAGTAATTAATAGTGTGATATGTCTTTTTTCTCGTAATTCGAAGGATGATTTTACGCTGTTTTTTTCCTGTGAAAAACGACTTGTTTCAGYCACTCTCTGAGAACGCCCCTTTCCCAGCCGAGCAGGCACACAGGCGCTGGGTTCTGGCAGTAGATTCCAATGCCGCGCTCGGTGTCTATTCGTCTCATAGCTTCTGCTTCATATTGAGTCACTTCCAGCTTACTTGTGTTGTGGGAAAAGGGGATGCGTTATTTACAGGGTGCTGCTGCTGCTGCGTTTGGAGCCCAGCAGCTCCCAAGGCCTTGCCGTATCGAAGCATGGCACAAGTGCCACGYGCTGCGGGGACGCCTTTGCCCATGCACAGCACTAATGCAGCAGCTCCCCGCTGCGGCCTGCTGCTCCCGGCCGGCCCTATTGCTGCCGGAGAGGAGTCCGGAAAACTCAAGGCCCGATCTTGTTTGTACTATAAWGCATTTCCAGTATTACAGCTTTTAGCACAGGATTTAGCATTCAGAAATACCTATCTGAATTTAACGAGCCACGACGCTGCTAACGTAGTAACTAGCAGCATGGATTCCAGCTTTGGAGCGCTGGCACGAGGCCGTGTCAGGGGCCCGACCAAGGTGAGGGTGCAGAGTGGGTGCCCACACGAGCGCGCRGGCGCTGCTGCTTGCACTGCGCACCCCGATCGGCACCCTCCACATCCCGCAGTGCTGCTGCCGCGGYCCCCCGTCGGCGGCTGCGGGGACGCCCCGCGGGCTCCGCGGCCCTGGGCGCCTCTGTGCAGACTCCTGATGTGACACTGGCCCCGCGCGCACTGGCCACGGCGCCGCCACCCCTCCGGGCGCCACCGCCTCTCCTCTCACGTCCACCACGGTTTAAGGAAAATCATGGAGCTAATGTGAGCAGCACAGCTAGCCAGAGGGTGCAACTCACCCTGGAGCCCTTGCTGCCATGACCTTCAAAACACACAGCGTGCTCATCACCTGAGGCAGGGGTAAGGCGTACTCGTGCGCTTCTCACGAGTTAGGGTGAACAGGAGGCTCGGCTAATGAGTGCCACGTAGCGGCTCGGCCGCCGTGGTGAGCAGGGACACGTGCTGACGCGTGCCTTTGCTCTTGGGGTCTTGCAAACCCGCCAAGCGTGCGCCTATGGCAGGAGGTGARCACAGCGCGGGGCTGCAGCGCCCGAGCGCACAGAGCGAGCGAGGCCAGTGCAGCCCCTGCCCGCGGGCGCACACACCCACCCTCCCTCCCCCGTGTGCAGCACCCGCCGGGAAAATACACGGGATTTGGCCTCTCTTGTGCCGGACAAGCAGCCTGCTCCCGAGCACAGCAGAAGCCCCAGCGGGCCAGGGCAGCAAGCTCTCTAGAGAGCAGCGGGAGCTGCCGYGCTCAGCTCGTGCCCATGGCGCACGAGGGGCTCCTGAGACCGTCCCCAGGGAGGTGCTGGGCAGGGGRCAGCTGCTCCTGGCTCTGTGCGGTGCCCTGCATGGCTGACCCAACTAGCTCTGCACTGCGACCAGGCCGGGCTCCAAACGTCACCTCTCTGCAGTGCCCCGGGGCTCTGTGCCCACCGAGCCCACCAAGCGGCCTGTGGTGACGTGGTCCCACAGCCTGACCGGGCGCCCTGCCCGGCAGCGGCGAGCGGCGCCGCTCCCAGAGCACAACCCCTGTGACCGGAGAGGGGCGAGTTCGGGGGCCCGGCCCTCTGTTCCCGTGCTGCGTCACACACCGATTCCTGCGCGATCACGGCACAGAGAGCGCACCACGTCCACAGGCAAAGGGCTGCATTAGCCGGCACACAGAAACGGCTCCTCTGCTCATGCCTTTTCTCCTGGAAGCCTGGAAGATCCACAACGGAAGAGGGAAAACAAGACGAGCAACACAGCCCTTTCAACCCCTCAAGGAGGTGCCACGTGCAGTGCCCATGCTGCGTATGGCACAGGAGAACACACCCTAAAAATGTAAGGAGAGATGCTGGGGCTTCCATAAATGAAGGCAGTAGCCAAGTTCCTACTGACTTCAGCAGGACTCTTGTCTCATCCRTGGCTGATGCCTGCTAGAGCTGAAAATCTGGTAATGATGCTTGGCATTGCATATTCAATAAGTGACCTGAGCTGGCATCTGAGGCTCTATTAAAGAGTATTGAGAAATGAAGTCTAAACCCACTTTCCCACTAAATAACAATAAAAGCTTCAAGAGCAAATAGAAAACTACGTTAATCTTAATGACACAGAGTAAGTTGGTTTAGTGGAATAYGCTACCTTGCTGTTTTCATCACTTCAAGACCAAAAAATGTATTCTACTGAGAGTGACAAAACCTTCTTTTCAGAGTGCAGAAATGGCGGAGAGACGTTTTCAGATTCCGAAGAGAAGGAAATCAGTATAATTACATTTGCCAACAACAAGTGTATTCTAAGGAAAACAGATATTCATGAGATACAGGCTACAATTCGCCAAATATAAACAGGATCAAGAGGTTTCCAAAAGCTTTTAAGAGGTTCATGAAGCTGTGAAATTCATGAGGAATTTGCATAGTATCAAACCATGCATTTGGATTTACTTGTGGCATTTTTTCTCTGGCATGTAAAAACAACACATTTTTGAAAACAGAGTCCTTAAATTGTTAGAAAAATGCTATTGAAAGGCTCCTTAGATAAAAAAAAAAAGAAAGAAAAACAAAAAGATTATTTTTTAACTATTGAGTACTTGAGAAGCTCATGAAATATTCCCAGTCACAGCAACGTGATGTTTCAAAGGGGTATTTCAGCAGATTCCTAGTTAGAGGCACTGTGGGTCTAGTGAGTCCCGAGGTGCCTGGGGCCTGGCACCCACGTGAGCTCCCGCGCGATGGGACAGGCGGCCTTGCAGAACGAGGCAGGAAAGTCTGGCGAGGAGTGTTACAGAACTGACGCGGAGCAGCCGGTGCAGAGCGGAGCCCGGCCGGCTCGGGGAGCGCGGCGAGCGTGAGCGCGCATGGTCCCTCGCACGCAGCAGCACCCAAACCCGCCCGCTCGGGACAGGCAGCAGCAGCGCGGCCCGCTCTGCACAAGGACCTTTTGCATGTCCATGTAACGAAGACAGTGGGTGCCTGTCCTGACACCTGGACTTGCCCCAGGCCAGCAGCAACCTTGTCCCTTCAGGAGAATCCCCCACAACCTGCTGTGCTCCTCCGAGCGCTGATCAGACCATTCCTGATACATGGAGACACGAGATCGTTGTATTAATCCTTCCATAATTCACTGAGATTCACTTCTGGGTGCAGCATCTTTTTAAATCCCACTTTTAAGTGGTCTGTTACGTAAAAGAGCTCAGACTCTTAACTTCCCTCTAAATGGATTTTTCAATAGAGATGCTTGTTCCTGGAGACCAGTAACAAACCAATACTGCCACGTGCACTTTGATAACACAAACTTGTAGGAAACAAAACTTTCACAAGCRCAACCCAGCTAAAACATTAGGCCATGTCCTCGGGGCTGAAAACACAATGCATCTCATCTCCAGTTTCTGGCACGCTTACTGTGTGCTAGGAAAGATGCTAATCTCATTGCCGACGTAGAGCAGGGCGAGCAGCATTGKGGAGGCGCCAGCCGGGCCCTGCCTCGCCCGTGCCCGGTGCCGAGGGCTCCCGCGAGCCCCTCTGTGCCATTCCGTCCCGTCCCGGCTAGTCCACAGGACGCGAGCACACGCGTCTACAAGCGCGTCTGTCAGACAAATCAGAGCAGACCTTCGCTTTGCTGTCTGCTTGGGATATTGAGGTTGAAATTACGAATTCAAAACAGAGCATCTTCATCGTGCCACGGAGCCCTCTCTATTTCAGTTTACACACAAAGTGTTGGCCTTTATTTCTGTACCTAACGCCAGACTCAGAGAGCTCTCTTGCTTTGCTATCTAATAATTTCCGTCCAAAGGAAGGCTGGTTGTCTGCGCTGTGCGCGCTGGAGGAGGTCCGGGGCTGGCGAGAAGCAGCAGGCTTCCAGATGCTGGAATTTTATACCTCCCTTTTGAATGGTAATTGTTCTAAATATTCTCAGTCTGCTCTTTATACCACAGTTGTTAAAAAACAAAGCATTAATAATGCAAAAACAATAGCTAACCAAATGTACAGGCATCCCAGAGCAGGTTTCCTGCGGAATGTATCTCGCTAAAAATTATCCACCGCTGCTCTGGATAAAAAAAAGCAGGCTTTTGGAATAATCCTCTAARTAAACCCTTTGCTTGGAAAACATGAACCTCCCAGGGCTGCATGATCACTGAGGGCCTTCCCAAATGCCCTGAGCTCACAGCAGTGTGGGGATGAGCAGGGTCTGGGCTGCTCCCTCCATGCACAGACGCCCCTGGCCGAGTCACTGACTACTGGGGCACGTGTTAGAATGAGAGAAGGAAAACAATGTTGGAAAAAATAGGACTTGGCCATTTTCCGGTGCTGCCTGGGGATGCAACTGCAGCTTATTATTGAGATATAAACTGTAGTAACAGTTTTAATTGTAAAATGGATACAGMAAATAAATTACAAATGCTTTTAAGTGAATACATTAATGAATACAGTATATGAAATAAAATTTAATTAACATTGTAAAGTCATAAGTCTTTAAAAGATAAAGTGAATTAACTGAAWGGGTTTATAAATTAATTAATATAATACATGAACTGGATTTGAATTAGATCTTAAAGGTATTTTAGATCGTTCTTGTATAGAAAAATAGCAATATATGTGATTGCAACTTGTTAATTGATTTTGAAGAGCAGAAAAGAACAGCTGGTGACTTCATCTTATGTGAACATAATTTTTGATTTCTGCATTATTTATTCTCTTTTCCTCGTGCCAGCAGAGGAATGCACAACAGGTATGCAGGCAAACAGTTTGACAAGGCTAGACAGCAAAACTGCTAGGACAAACATGGATACACATGATCCCTCCCTGCATTTCAGGCTGAAGGGCAAGTTCAACATCTTGACGCCTTCTAGATTATTATTTCTTTTTTTCTCCATGCCAACTTCTCTTCAGCTTACCTCCATTTCTTCTATTGACACCCAGCTAASAATATCGTGGTCAATGCGCTGAAATAATTCGACCATCTAAAACCATATTCGCCTGGGGGAAAGAGACTCTTTCTCTGGGGGAGATGACTCTTTCAGCTACCAAACCCACTGTGATGCCGCGACTGGCATCTGGAGGCARAGCTCGAAGTGAATTTAGTTTCACACTGGGGCAGTTTGCCCTGCAGAACACAGGTTTCCAGCATCTCATCTGTGCCAAGGTAGCGCTCGACTTCTTTACTAAAAGGTATGTTTTAGCTGAAAAAGAAATTGTGGGCTGCAGACAAGCATCACTCAGTGAGGTGATGCGGGTCATGAGATTAAATTGCATCAGTGGTTTTTCCAAGACTAAGATCTATAGCTCAATCTAATGACCACGTTGCGCTGTGCTGAGCTGCGTGTCAGCCAGGCTGGGGGGCCCTTCTGGAGCCTCCTGCTCCCGCGGCGCCCAGCACCGTGCTCCCCTCCCAAGGTACACGTGACGCGAACGCAAGCTGTGTTTTTCATGAAAAATAGCATTCCTTCATCAAGTGGGCACCTGGCGTATCATGCAGAACTCCCCTTGGGAACCTGCGCTCCAACRTGCGCTTGGGAACCTCCTGCCCAACGTCGCAGCCGGCTCCTGTGCTGTCCCACAGCCAGCTCCTTCGTTATGACTTTGCATCGGTTTAGGTAACCTAATTTTCATTTCTTTGTCATCTGAAATATTTTTTTTTCCTCAAGATTTTGTGTTTTCTGTATTTGTTGTAAATACCTTCCGCCATGGGCATGCTGGGATCCCATGCGSGTACCTTGGTTGATAGCAGTTTCTGTGGGCACTCAAGGTGGTTGTGACCATCCCTGGCACCCGGACAATGCCCCAGCGTCCACACTTGGAGCATTGTGTGGAAGATGTGAGAGGCCTGGACAGYGAACTGGAAGAAGGTCTGTTCAGGGGAGATAAAACAGAGCAGGATCTGATCCGGCAGACAGAGGATGATGCATCACCATGGACACGTACCCAACCATGTATGCCAGCAGGAGGGAGAAATGCCAACAGTTATTTGTTGTTTCTCCAGTGCAAGAACAAAGAGTTGTCAAGAAAGGATTAGATAGTAGATGCGAAGCAAACAAAAGAAAGTACTTTTTCACACAGGCGGTAATTAAACCGTGGAACTCATTACGACGAGATAGTGTGTAAGCCTAACACACAAATGGATTCAAAAAGCAATTAGACAAATTAATGGAAGAAAAGTCCATCAAGCCCTATTAAACACAAAGCTGTACACAGCTGTTGACACAACATCCATCATCGTTCCTGCGGTACTTCTATGCTACTATGCTTATTTTGAAAATGTCCTTTCCAGTGCTGACTAGTAAGGTGATCCATTGTGCAGGGCAGAGAGTTTAGGATGCGCGTTCGGAGCAGCCCGTGGACCCGGCCTCACGGGTTCCCGTCCATCTCTCTGCAGGGAACCGAGACGCAGGTGAATCTTGCACTTGCTCACACAGGACAAGRAAGAGCTTTACTCGAGCCCCTCAAACTTCCAAATTAATCAGACAAGAAAAGAAAGAAAAAAAAATACTGACAATATTGGGAATGCCAGGCTTGGARAATATTGCAGCTATTTCTGCTTATGGTCAAACAAAGGTGGGAAATGGTACTAACTATTACAACCTCAGCTAAATTTTCCTGAAGCTGAGGTATGCCAATAAGGAAAGACTGKATCAGCACCCGGGGGCCGGCAATATACAATTATCTTTCTTTATTATGTTGGGAAATTTAGTTGGAGGGCTTGTTATTGATATTTTCTGCAGTAACAATAAAAGTTGTTTGTCTTTTCTTATTAAAGAAAGGAATTTCTGTATGGTATTGCAATAAGAAGATACTGTGTACCTGGCACTTTGAAGAGCTTAAGTTTAATTTGCTTTGATGGTAAAAAATTGAAGATGGGTCCTTTAAGAGCAGCTCTGGCAATTTCTGCTCGCACAAAGCGAGGCTCCTTTTGCTCCCATGGTGTGGGAGAGCTGACGGGCCCCGCGCGGCACAAAGGTGACTGCCCAGGCAGGGAACCCCAGAGCAATGGGAGCCTCTATCCCCTTTATCTGCTGATACATCAGGACTTTGCAAAGGTTTAAATCTTCTCCCGGCCAAACTGATGAGATCCAGCAACCTATTTTGTGCAGACTCCAAATTCTGCACATTCGTATTATGCTGCAATGCTTTGATTTAGGAGAAAAAAACACAGCTACAGTTATTTTGGAAAATCATGTGAAAACTGCTCTTGTGATTTGGAAACTGAACAGGAATAAAACACTAGCACATATCAGGTCTGGATTATGGACACTCTTTGTTATACCAAAGTTAGGAAAGATTTGCTTCACAGGAAAGATCAAAATGCAAGTATTTTTGAAAGAAAGAAAAGCAGTAATAGAGRATATTTTCTTGTTTATTCCTATTCCATCCTGTGTGATCCTATGGGTACAGTGCTCCGCTCAGCAGTCTCTCCCACTCTTCATTTTTGCTCTTCAAATTACTAAAAATCACTGTAAAGCCTCCAGAGGAAAGAGGCCTGATGGAAAAACAACATACTYTGATTGCTAATGAGGGAGCTAATCAACAGCAGCAGTTTTAATTTCTCACGCTCGCTTTGCTCAGTCACTACCAGCAGACCAACATGAGCCCAAAGAAGACGCGGGCGGAGGGGACCACGGTGACGGTGGCACTGGGGCTGCTGAGCTCGGTGGCTCCGTGGCTGTGGTCGCACCAGGCCAGCGCTGGGGACGCCGCGGGGTCACTGCAGCCTTTGGAAGCCACCTTTGCTCAACCTCCTGCTTCCAGCGAGCACGGTGCTGGCCATCTGCTAGGGAGGCCTTCAGCAACAGAACTACTTTAAAAGACTGGCAAATACCAATCACTGACGGAACTTCCAGAAAGCTAAGAAAAGGACAATCTACTCAGATGGCAACGCATCAAACTGAAATCTCATTTAAGGAAATTCTTGGAGGGAAATCCCTTGAACAGTGTTCCGAGCGGCCATGCTGGAGACACACAGAGATTCCCTGGGATGTGGCATTTSCCATGTGCTTCCGGCGGGATTTTGCAGGGTTTCATTCTGCTCTCGGCACAGGGCACAACGGGTGTCCAGAGGGGTGTCATGGCACAAATGGCACACAAGGCCCCGTGCCAGCCGAGCACTAACCGACACCGGGGCTCGGGGGAGCTGCTGCAGGTCAGGGATGGGAACGGGAACAGGAGCAGCTTCCCCGCCGAGGGCTGGGTGCCTATTCCTGGCCAGGCCTCCCAGGAAGCCGCTTCCAGGCTTGGTGCAGAGCAGCCCCCGGGCGCAGGCAGCAGCTCCATCCAGCCCCAACTCGCTGCGCATGGCCCCTGCGGTTCCGCCCACGACTGGGCCGCTCGCAGCCACTGCCGCAGCGCTAACCCAGCATGGAACAAGGTTAAAAATGAAGCCCGTATGGTCAGAACGTCTGTTATGGTCAATAATGTCTGTACTCCCTATAGTATTGGTTGCGTATTGCCAATAGAGCATGTGGAGTTTCTGCAGGGCCTGGGCCACGTTTTTATCCGATTCCTTTCCAGCAGGGCAACGTCCCATTCCGAGGCTCCTGCTCTGCTGCTGCCAACAGCTGCTGGCGCCTGCCAGGCCTGGGGCTGCCCCCAACCAGGCGCTGCCTTTGCCAGGGGTCACGCAGCTCCACCAGGAGCTGGTTTTTCAGCCTGGCCTTCCCCTTTATGGAAGGGTATCTCCTAAACTGAGATCATGTGTCATGAGTTGTATCTGTTAAAGGTGAAAATCACAATTCTAAAGGAATCATGGAAGAACAACAACAACAAAACTAAAATTCATGTGCCTTTTAAGAAAAAAGAAATCAGACACTTTTGAGTTATCAGATCTATTTCAATGCAATCCGGAGATTAAAGAAAACTCTTCCATGAAGGGCTGCCACACAGAGCCCAGGAGGCTGGAGGCTGTCACTGCTAATCCCAACCCGTGCCCTCGGAGGTGGTTTGGACGGGCATCATGGCCCTGGGGACACGCTGCCCCCCGGCAGGGCCCCGCAGCGACGCAGGGACGGCCGTGCCGAGGCCCACGCCTGCCTTCTGCTATCCACAACTGCGGAGCTGGGCTCTTGCAGGTGGCTTCTTGGAGAGTGCCGAAGCTAGAAGGACACGCTGCAGTCAGCAAAGCCTCCCTGGCCGTGCAGGATGCTCGGGGCACCTTGGGAGCCCCCGCTGCACCAGCCAGCTACCAGGGATGCTCAGGATTAATCTAGCAAACGAAATGTGATTCCGTGCAGTGCTTTGGATTAAGCCATTGATTTCTCAATATGATTTAATCTAAAAGGCCAAACTTCACTTATGATGTGGATAACCTGACAAATTTTTCACACTCGCGTACATATCTAACACTTGCTCTCGGTTTAGGAATGATCTTTGAGCAAGCTGTAATGTTTAAAAATTGGCAATCTACTTAACTTTTTAGTGGTAATAATTTAAATCCATGGATTATATATGAGTTGTCCCAAGTGAGCATGTACAAAAGCGATGTTAATTCCTAGTCATACRCTATATATTTCACCTAAAGTGCATCAGCTTTTATTTGATCAGGACTGAATGGCCTAATTGACACAAATCTTGCAAAATTTGCAAATCTATGCAAATCATGCTGATTTATTTACATAATATTTTCCTCTTGGTATAAAAACAATAAAAAAAAAGAAAGCCACGTGTGAAGCCGCGTTGTGAGCCACCAGCGTGGTGGCGCTTGCACACATCGCATGTGACCGGGCAGAGCAGGCCCCGCTCGCTCTCACYGATTTCGATCAGTTGATTTTATTTCCGCCATCTTCATAGAAACCAAAAGCACGACTTGTTTTTACCCCATTTTCTGAAAAGAGAGAGGCACGTGCACGTGCTGCGCAGCCCTTGGCACCTCTTCTCTGGCCTATGTTTTTTAAATGACATAAAAACAGGGAGCAACGTGGAGCTACCCTACTTAAACTGYTCCTTAAGAGAAGAGAAGCTGGAACTAGAATGAAAAATAACACACAAAATGTGTTCACAGATGAGAYGACAAAGTGCATAAGTTTCTAAGCTGGTAGTTGAGTATTCTTATTTTTCCAGTAATGGTTTAACAGTAGTACTTTTTCAACCATTCTTATTATAAAATAAGCTGTGAAAAGCTATGCCACGGTGAGCAAAAAATGGCTCAGGAACGTGCTCTGCTCAGACACCCACCCAGTTATGGGCAGTGGCCAAAGCAGAGCGTGTAACGAGTATTTCCAGTCCTACAGTCGAGCAGCACCACAGCAGATAAACCCATCACTGCTCTTCAGAGCGAAGTACCGGTGTGCTGCAGGGTCCCAGGTCAGACGCGGAGTCCTCCTCGTGCATCTCGCTGTACGAGGAACGGGTGCACGTTAGAGGTGCCCGCGTACACGAGGTACACGTTGCAGATGCGTGCTGCATGTAGCGCTGGGAAGCTGCCGCGCTGCTCTGCAACAGCTGCCTGCCCCGGCACCCAGCGGGTCTCTGCTCCTACTGCACATGGGGACCTCGTCCTGCATGTGCCAGGGAGCCTGTGGGGACGAGGTTCCTTATGACAGGCCCCGGATTCCCTCGGACCACTGAGCAGATCCTGCCTCCCGCTGGAAACATCCCCAAAAGCCATGCAGCCAGGAGCCAGCGCTCTAAGGAGCGGCCCCATTGGGGCTGCACCTGAACAACCTAGCCCGAGGTGAAGCTAACTGAGATCCTGCTCTCCCATCACTGCGGGAAACTTTGCTAAAGAACTTTCTTGTCTTTTCTGTCACACGCTTTTATGAACTAATATTTATTTTGGGGAAAGCATCTTCCGCACTGGATCCCCTCTCTTGTCCTGATTGCTCCCATTGCTGAGCTGCAAAYGCAGCGAAGCCGATTCATCAGGAAATATCCCTGCTCCATTGGGACGGAAGCTGCGGAAGCTCGTATGCAATCAATAGGCAAGGCAAGTGGTGACGGCGTTTGAGCAAAACTGTTGTTCTTCTGAAATACTTAATGCGTGTGTTTATTAGGAAATGCTTTCTCTGGAATTGCTTGGTACTGTGTTTATTTGGTATTGCTTTGTGCTCAGTACAAATTGCTTCGCACTTGTTCGTTTGCAATTTGAAAAAAAACCCAAAACAAATCAAAAAAGTACAAACCACCAAAATTTGCTATTAAAAAACTACTTTCTAACCTGTTAACTCATCCCCAATATAAAAATATTCAGCCAAGCCTATGACTGAATATCAGATATCTTRAAATTTGATTCAAAAACTAATAAAACTCTACAAAAGCCTAAGACAGACAAGTATATAGGCTAAAATCAGTATCTGGATAATAATGTAATGTTGTGAATACAGAATACATATACCAGAGAAGAAAAATAAAGYAGATTAATACAAATACAGATGAGATACAAATACCTATGCCTGTGTCTGTACCTGCCATTTAACTATTCTCCTTGTAAACCATGGCCTCCAATGACCAATTTGTGCTCAGACCTCCAAGAAACAGGCATTCTATCAGATATATCTTATTTCTTTTTTTCTCTAGTGTAAAAATAGCTGGTTTACATTTTATGGAAATTCTTTTATTGTGAGCTGGGCGTGTGCGAGACATTTCCTGACGATGGGAATGGATGGAGCTAACAGCCGGCACTCTTCTCGCAGCGTTCTGGAGGGGCKTGCTGACTCCCCAGTTTGCACACCGTTATTTAAAACTGTCCCAGTTGCTGCTGTGCCGCGGCCMCCGCGGCCCCCTTATGGGTGAACTGGGCCTGGGCGCAGAGCCTGGTGCCAGGGCTGTGCGGGCTGTACACTCTGTGCACCGCAGCACCGTGCTCTGTGTGCTCCATGCACCGCAGCCCTGTGCTCTGTGCATCACAGCCCTGTGCTCCATGCACTCTGTGCACTGCAGCTCTGCGCTCCGTGCACTCTGTGCATCACAGCCCTGTGCTCCATGCACTCTGTGCACTGCAGCTCTGCGCTCCGTGCACTCTGTGCATCACAGCCCTGTGCTCCATGCACTCTGTGCACTGCAGCTCTGCGCTCCGTGCACTCTGTGCATCACAGCCCTGTGCTCCATGCACTCTGTGCACTGCAGCCCTGCACTCCCGGAACCCCCGGCACCACTACCCACCACAAGCCTGGTTTGCTCTGACAGGATGGGAATCATTCTGCTTGGAATGAGAGCTCCTAGTTGCGTTAATATTTCCATTCCAAACCTCCTTGTTGTCTTTCCTCCAGAGAAACACTCTGAGCCYGTGACATCTGTCGGCCTCTTTGGATCCAGCAGGAGCTCCTGGAGACTTCGCGGTGACTTTGCAACATGGCAGGCTCATGTTTCTTTCCATGCAAATACGGAGCAAAAGAAGCAAATGACTGGACTCAAGATACCAGAAGTCGTCCTCAACACCGGTTCGCACCCTGACTGTGTATTTGAAGGCTGTGGTTATCTTTGGTAACGCTTTGAAAAGGGAAGCAGCCCAAAGAGGAAGAGTCACCATGACATTGTCAATTACGCAGAGGTGGCTCATAAATAAAACCCCTAGGTAAAGAGAGATGCCTCTGCATATTAAGGCTGAAATAATTCTCGAGTAGGACTACACTTGTGCGAGAGCTGTCATCTCAATTAGAGGCTGTAAGGAACCTGCAGCTACAGACAGTGAATTGAACATAATAAACTGACATTTCGATACGCCACCAGCAAACATAAAAATAGACAGCTGAGTCCAAGGAGTCCAGAAAGACAGTTAAATCAGTAATGTTGAAATGAATAAATTAAATGAGCAATTACTACTCTGTTTGACAAAGCCTGATATAACAATACATTAGGCATATATTAGCTCAGCCTCTACTCACTGATCTTTGTCTTCTTTTAATTAATGAATTTAATTGACTGGAAGGTTGATTTAAGAACTGCTTTCTACAAGAGAAGCAAGMAAACAATTTTACATTTGGGAGGGGAGTGGCAGAGAGACTGTGCAATGACTTGGGATCAGCAGCGAGGAGCCTTCAGTGGGCTGCAGACTGAGGAGACAGAGGAGAGTCACCAGGAAGGGTAATTCTCGCAAAGAACAGTTTATCAAAATTAAAGCTGGTAAGACGTGCAAAATGAGAGGGACCCTAGCAAAACTGAAAGGGTTCATAAAGAATGTTTTGGGTTTGGGAGAGCTACGTGTTCAGAGTGCTGTGCAAATCGGTGTAAGTACTCCAAGAAAGTATGAATAACATTACTTCAGAAGAAAAGAACCAACTGACCAGCCCGGAAGTGGGCTTATTTTCATACTATGTAAGCATCCTTTACAAACATGAAGCACAGCAGTAAATCACATGCTTTATAGTTTTCCCTATTTTCTCTCACTTTGAATTACAGTTGTACAGTTACTACTTGTGGTTATCTCTAATTTCCATACTTGGAGAATAAACTATATACCTAAACTGTCTGAAATGAGTTAAAGCTAGAAAGACAGAGATCTGCCCTGGAGTTCCTCGTGGTAACAGATTTAAATGGACCATAACTTTGCTAATGATACTAGATTCAAGCCTTTGTCAGCACCAGCACCACCTGGAACAATGAATTCAACCAGGAAACGATGAACTAAAGCGAACAAAAACACCACTTCTTAGAAAGGCTAAGAAAAATGACAGATGTCCTGGCATAGGAGAAGAATGTACCTTTTCTATCTCAACGGCCTGGAGGCTTCTGTAKTGTTCTTTTTTCCTGATATTGTTCTCTTGTAGGAGCCTGCAGAGCTCCTCTCGGGTCAACCTCTGGGTCGTTGAGATGGAGAGAGACACTAGGAGGGTGGAATTCCCCTCATAGGATAAACCTGATAGGTTAGGGGTGCCCCGTGATGTGATTGGTAAAGGCAGTTGGGGCTCCTCATGGTTGGCCAGAAGTTGCCCGTGGAGCTCGTGGTTGCCACGTGAGCACCTCGTGGGGAAGGTTCGCTTGTACCAGGGTGCATGAGCCACGGAGCTGCCTCAGTAGCGGTCTTTGTGTCACCACCTCAGAGAGCCCCGCTCCTCATTACACCCACGTGCTCTGTCACAGCAGAATACACCAATGTCCTCGGCCGCTCACCCCAGCTTTGGTGGGCAGCGACCCAGACACCTACACGTACACCAAAGCCGTGCGGGGCTTTGGATTTGCTCTGTTCACATGTATGGGACCATCACTCGGGCAGTCATGCTCGAAATGCTGCTTTAAYGTTGGCTCACTTTGGCTCTTAGATATCTTCTGTGTTGGCCAAACATGCGGTGGCAAGACCAAAAAGTTTACTCTGAATCCCAAGGTGAACTTTTTGAGGCCATGTTTCTTAGAAGGAATGATTAATCATTTCTCTCTTGAACACAAAATAGAAAAATGGCAATCAGCAAGCCAGTGGAGCAGCTCGAACACGAAACTCATGAAGATCCTCTGTGTGAGGAAAGACAGCAATGGCCCGAGGCTATATGGAATGAGAGAAATCAAGTTCCTCCTTCATGATCTGCGTCTTGCAGAATCTGCTTCCATTCATGTGCATGAAGGATATTYGGAATTTTGCTTGCATAGAGTATCTGTGGCAGAAGAATAAAGAATGTGGATACTAAAATTTATTTCCTGCCAAGACATATTTTCTTACAAATGTGTAGCYGAAGAAATACTCAACACGTCAGTGACCTGAGTACAACATGAAAATGAGAATGTGAGAATGTGAAATGTGGAATACACAGATCCGTCATGAAATCCGGGTTGAGTTTGCTGTTTTTCTGAGAAACTTCCTTCTCCCACCGAGCCTGCCCAGACTTACAAAACAGTGTCACTAGGCAGGAGAGACGCGGGCAGTATGAGTGTAGATKCTCAGCTTGCAAAAACCCCCACAACATCTACCAAACCCCAAATCTCCAAACATAGTGCCCCAGTGGAAGCAGCATCTGACAGGAGACGCTGCACAAACACAGGTAAGAAGTTTGCGATTCAGTTAAATTCTCCAACAAGCAGTTACCATCATCTGGACTTTTACCGCTACACAACAGGAGCCTGAGAACATGAGCTCAAGATGGTGGTTTGCAGCTGCCGCAGGGAAGTGCCTCAGGAGCCGCAGGACGCCCGGATCAGCCGGGCCCGGAGCCGCGTCTCGCCACGCGACAAGGCACGAGCATCCAGCGTTTAACAGCTCCAGGAGCGGGGCGGCTTCCTAGCACCCCGCTGCCGAGCCCAGAGTAACAAGCCGATACACAATTTCTCGCTGTGTTAAATGTTAAAATAATATTAAATATTAAAACAAAACCTTTGAATGATGAAAGGGATGCAAAAGTCACAACCCATTTGGGTATTTTATTTCAATGTGTTGCAGAGTTTTTTGTAGCAGGAATGGCCTGGAAACCTGCTGGAGAGGAAAGGCACATAGCCGGCTCATGGGCACCATGCTCACCGTCACCCCCCCCCTCCAAGACGGGCACTCGAGCCTGCGCAACCCCGTCCTCCCCTCCCTCTGCTCCGCGGGCTGCGCTGTGTTCGGGACAAACACCTCCTTGGAGAGCGACAGCACACAGGGCAACTCRGACGAAATTCTGCAGTGAAGGATAGCATTTCCAAAGAGAAAAAACACCCTTTTTTTTCTGTATGTTTGGTGAGACTGAGCAGAGGGGAGCCGCATACTAGGTTCAATCAAAAAAATCCAGTTTGTATTTAAACTTGGTCTCTTTTCCAAATGGAGTCAATTTCCTTCATGGCAGCTGAGCCACTGACCCGCACAGGCCCGGCCCAGGGAGGCTTCACCCAAGCCCCTCTGAGCGCACAAGGTGTTGTATGGGAACATGGCCTTTGATCATATTAAACTGTAACAAATCATATTCGAGAGACCTTTCCACACCAGGCAGGTGGCACACGAGCCATCAGAGACTAATTCTCCCTAAAACACATCATCTGGTGTTTGAATCCTACTTAGCCCAGCACCACTCTCTGAGCTAGAGGAGGGTGCAAGAGAAGGAAGCTGGGGTCTGYGTACGCACGGGCTGGTGCCAGAGCGGGAGTCCCCGGGTGGGAAAGCTCCTCCTACACAACTGCCTTCTCCCCGGCTTCCCTCTGGAGCCGTGAGCCCCCAGGCACCGACACAGCGTGGAGAAGCAGGAGGAAGCTCTGCGCAGATTTTAGCAGGTTGATAGCAAGGGAGAGGAGAGGGAAAGGGAAAAGGGGAGGCAGAGAGAGAGCAGGAGAAACCCTAGGCTGTCCACGTGAGCAGGACTGACCCTCGATGCTGAGCCGCCTCCGTGTCGGGAACCAGATGCCAAATGGAACACATGGAAACATGGAAGAACTGATGCTAGAGGCCTCCAGGCCTCATAATTATTTGAGAAAACATTCAAGCAAAACCACTAGTTTTTATCATACGTGACAGCAATCGGGCATGGTTTTGGCAGTGCTGTTTTTCTGCACGACTGTGTTAAGACGTGCTAAGACATGTTTCCTTCCAAATACCAGATGCCCGCTATCTATCCAAGCGTGCTCTGAGCCAGCGCTCACTCAGGCCCGTCTGCACGGAACCAGGGTGTTGGGGTGAGGGCTGCCTGCCGAGCAGAGGGGATAACCACAGCTAAGGATGCTCTTAGCACACCAGGACATAGCTCCTCCTCGGTCTGATAAAACATGTTGACTAAACTGAACGATTTTGCCCAGGACTTGGTTAAGGGGAACACGGCGTCCCGCACAGTCCCTGGGCCATGCACAGCATTTCACCTCTGGTCCCTGAGGGACCGAGCCCGAGAAGTCAGTAATCCTTTTAATTACAGGGGCCTATTCACCACAATTGAGTAAACTCGCCTAATTTGTTTTTGTTTGTCTGTATAAAGACAGAGAAAAGCACACGTGAAWCATGTTAAGAACAAAAAGTAGCCAGGATCTGCAGCCCCTCTCTGCATGTTGGCACCTTTCTGCCTTCCCCTGTAACCATGGTAAATAACCGCTTTGCTCCGAGCACCATTCGCTGCKCTAGTCATTCTCCATGCTGAATTACCCTTGCACAAACAAGCGGTATGTGAACAATTAAACTATCATGACAATGAGATTTTCCTCCTTGTAAAGCTTTAGAACAGGGCACGCCAGAGGGTGTTTTTCAGACCTCGCCAGGAAGGCTCTCCTTGCTGGCCGCAGCAACAGCGGCAGCGGGCACTGTTGGGCACGCGTGGTCTCGCCATGGGCTGCCGCACGATTGGAGTGTGGGTGGCAGGAGCAGCGCACCCGGCCCCTCAGTATTATCAGTATTATCACCACTACTCTTACTATTTATATATATATTTGATAATGACACAYGTTTCCTCCCCAAGTAAACTATTGTGTTCTGCAGACCTGTATCTTTGGAGACATTGCAGCCCTAGCATGGTGGGAAGTACAGAGTGGTTTTCTTTCTAAAATCATTAAAGTATGTACATATCCTTCAAGRAACTGAGACACTAGCTAGCTATTAGAAACATTGACACTTTTAAAAAGTCTTTTGCTGATACTGTAACACACCTCCAGGAAACTGCTTCAAAATTCTCTGTAAATTGTCTCCAGGTTGCTACCCAGGATCTCATGAGACCATATTTACAAATCACTTCACTTTGGAAAGCAAGCGTCACTAACAGCAGCAACAACAAAATTCCAGTGGAAGAAGCCTTCCATCTGAGAGCAACAGCTCTTAGATTGCACTACAAATTTATCAGAACATGTTGACTTCATCTATTTCCAGACAACATTAACCAACAGCTCTTGGCAAGCTGCTCTCATTTATAATACAAGGGAGGAAATCCCTGAGCCAGGGAATATGCACAAACCTTCTTCCYCTGCAAACACTCCCCAAGGTCCCTATTCATAGGGAGACAGCCTTTGAACGCACAACAAAAAACGGCTGGGAATACTTGCCAAAGAGACCTTGGATTTAAGGTTCAGCTCTGTTAAAAACCTGTGTTTATTCACAGCAAAGTCTCTTTGTAGGGGTAGTTTGAGGAAGGAGCTTGCGTGGCATTCACGCGCCGGGTAATCCCTGCACACGAGTGAGTCCAGTGACATGAGCGCAGGCCAGTGTTGCCCGCGGTAATGCAAACGCACTCCAAGAGGCACGATCCTCCCGGCCCACATTCACTGTCCCARAGATGGCAGGCACTTCTATTCACAGTTACAATCTTTAAGACACATAAATATTTAACTATATTTAATATGAATGTCTCTACTGGTGTTTAATTTTTAAACAACTGTTTTTAAACTTCTGCAGGCACCAATGCAACTTGATGACAAGATAACCAGCATGTATAAGCAGTACTTCCCTTATGACACAAATAATTCTATTGCTTACTATTTACTATCTAATTAAGTATTAGCTTGAACTCAGAAGTACCTGAACGAAATTTTTCTTTGACATTCCAACTAATTAAAGTCAAAAATATTTCTCATTTGCTACAGGATACAACAAGTTAAAAGCAAAGAGAAAAACAAAAAGATAAGCAGTAATGATAACCTTGCTGGATCACAGTGATAAATTACACTGGAGGTATTACAGTAAAGTTGAAATTCTCTAAAAATAAGGCACGTGCTAAAACAGCTGGAGAACATCTGGATAGTCAAGACAAAGTATTCAGGTGTGATAATAAATCATGAAGCCTGTATGTCTGTCACACTGACTTGATCAGGAAAAATGAATTGCACTACCCCRAGTACAAAACATAACAAAGAGAGCTGCCAAAACCAGTCATACCTGCCAGCAAAGGTCAAAATATAATCTTACCCAATGTATATGATAAATAATGTGAGACAAGGTTTCCAGATACAAAGGTAAATAGAGCATTTACGTGGAAGTAAAGATTTACACTAAAGCTATGAAACAGAACTAGAGAGACACGATAAATACTCTCTGTTCAGCAGGAAGGTTTTAATTTCCGAGACGAGTAACTTCCTTAGTTTCCCTTACATTTTCTGGACTCGGAACCAATACTTTTTCTGCGTCTTCAGTCTCAAAATCCTGAGGACATTTCCAGCCAACTGGATTCTCTTAAGCTCTTCCCCCAAAGCTGCGAAGGCAACAGTGCACTTGAGACCGAAATATYGAATAAAACCAAAGGGCTGCGAAGGGGAGGCAGGTTCCTGCAGACAGGGGCCAGCGGAGGCTGCTGGGGCGGCAGCAGGACTGTGGAGCCTGGTCACAGGCAGCGAGAACAAGCCAAGGGATGGCCCTTCTCATGCCTCACGGACACTATTTCATGGACGTCAGCAGACGTTCCCAAGGAATCGAGTCAGGTATTTGATACAGAGAAGCAGTCAAGTAGCAAGTTAATCCATCTTATTGTTCAGATTATCTTTCCAAATACGACATTACGGATTTTACACAGTATCTCAAACGAGTGACCTCAACCTAGAGTTTAGGACAAATTGCATATCACTTGTCTCCGAGACTATAATTTTGTTTCTAGTACTGCCAGCTGGAGGTGAGGAATCCCAGGCAGGGTTAGAGGCTCCACGGAAACAAGCCACTGTTAATCTGGTTAACTGGCAGTGCAGAATTTCTGCAGAACAAAGGGTAATCATAGACACCAGGTAGCTTGTTAATACTCACTGTCTAATAGCTATATAACATGCAGTTAAAGGCAAGGAGAGTATTTTTTACTGTTTTTGTTCTGATTCTCTATTCAGAATATGTCAAGTTACGTTTCCTAAGGGCAAGCCAAGAAGGCTGAGTTAATGGTCTGCATTTCAGCCCCTGCGGCTCCCTGGGCAGGGAAAGCGGGTGCATAGGCCARCAGGAAAACCCAACAGCAACGTGCTCCTTCGTTTCAGAGATCTCCCACGGCCCTGCATAAAACAGTATTTGGRAAATGGATTTTTTTAATGTTTAGGTCCTACTTGAGTAGGAAGATGAACAGTAATTACTACTTGATGCACAGCCCAAGATAAGCAGACCAAAAATAAATAAAATCAGYTGAACTCCGGGAACAAATTTGGAAGAACTGTATTTATAAAGAAGAGRGCCTTATAAACATCACTGTGTTTCYCCAAGCTAACTTCTATGCATGTATGCCACGACTAGGAAAACACCCCTACTCAAACAAGGAGTCCTCGTGGCTACTTCAACACACAGGGCYGAGGCACCACGTCAGCTCTCTAACCTTTGGCGCTGGTCACATCCTCCAGACTSCCGGGGCTGACTCCAGCCACCTGATTTACAACAAACCAGTCCAGCATGTGGTGGSCACGTGCCATTTTTGCACCCAGGAGCAGGTGAGATTGTTCTCGCAGAGGAGTTCTGCGTTACAGCAGTATGACCTGCGCCCCCACCAGACCCTCCTTTGCAAGAGCRGGAAAGCTGGTGGTGCCACGCCTCTGTTCCACATCCAGCCTCCAGCCTCAGCTTTCCTAGACAGGGCTTGGAGGAGAAATTGGACCCTGCAGGTATCAAATGAAAGGCAGCAAAACAAAACTACTCAAAAAAGCCCAACCCTTATTAAGCAATTTGTGTAGCTTTCCCAAGCAGGCAGCAGCGAGCAGTAGCTGGCATCTCAGATGTGACAGACCAGGCTTCAAAGCAAAGCCRTCATTAAAACCTGAGCTCAGCGCTGGTGCAGACTTGCTAATTGGGACCAGCAGTAAACGGGGCAGTCTCGAGAGGAGCAGTATTTAGGGTAAGCAAACTCCTAGAAAAACCAAAGCACTAGCAAAATAAAGCCCAACAGAACCTGCAGAAAAATCCTTCGCTGGCTGCACTCCGGAGGGAGGGAAGCACAGCGGATGCTCCATGCGGAAGCAGAGATCCCCAGACAGCGGTGAGAGGCACTGCGAAGTGTTCTGCTTCTCCTCTGCAATGAAGATACCTTGGGAGATGCTCATGATCTAAACGGGCTTGTTGTGCAGTCTCAGATACATATCTCTCAAAGTTTTGTAGCATTTTTTTTTATTACCAGCAGGCGTTTTACTGAATTACATGGCTTTGCTCATTATTTTACCCTCATTCTTTACCAACAGGTTGGCATTCTCTGATTGCTGCGCTGTAARTGATGGTCCTTGCCACAGAACCCAAACCTGGTGAGCTCCTGGGGGCCGTGGCGCTGCAGCCTGTGGATCCCAAAGGCCCCGCAGCACCTTAGGGAGGGCCGGGGGGGCCAGAGCTGGGGAGCAAGATTGGCAGGGATAAAAAGAGGCTGTTTCCATGCAGATGCAGAAGCAAAGCACTGAGCAGGGAGCGTGGGGAAAGGAAACGTGCACTGAGCGATTCCTGCTCCTTTCTGAATTTTTAAAACAGCCAAAATTTATGTCACTATCTAGAATTAAAAAGGTAGATCTTTTCTGAGTGACAATTGTTGGCACACGAACTATAAATCATCTATGCTTGTCAAAAATTGAGAAACTAGGGACATCAGTTACTAGCAATGCATTATTACTGCATTATTACTAGAAGATACAATTTTTACATCACCATGCAATATTATTTATTATATTGAAGAGATTTATTATATTTAAAGGATTTTCTCTACTGCTCTCCTCTTTTCAAAGCAATAAATGACTGTCAAGTTTGATTAATGACCAAGAGCRACTTAGCATTTAATCAATCTCAGAGCTCTTTATTGCAGCTATTCTAAAAAGCAAGAGCTTGCTTCTATTATAAAAGAAACTGTTGATTAAAAATATATAGAAATAGCTATTCTTCCTCCCTATGGGAAATTACAATTACCATCTAGCACACTGTCAAATTTTCAACTGACAACATTTTTGGTCATATGAAAGTGTACCATAGGTTTTTATGTGCATGGCATGAGGATAAGCAAGTGGCACATGTGGATAAATGTTATATAAATAACGTTTAACAGCTGAGACACAACTTTCTGAACTACCCATGCGAAACTGTGCGCGCAGTTGCATACCACCGAGTAATTACTTGATTTGCTTATGTAATGAAAGGGAAGGACATCCCGTCAGTAAAATTCCAGAGTCGCTGTGAGCAGGCACGGAGGGACTGTCAGGGTCTCCTCAGATCTTACCATAGAGGCAGTGGGAAGGGTTGGYTGTGGAGACCGCAGCGGTCCTGCGAGGACAGGGCCCGGCTGGCCGCCCCCGTGCACCGCTGCCCGTCAGGAGCACGGCCATGCTTCAAGTTACTGGTTATAGTTTTGTTGATAGAAGAAAGGGCAACATGTGCTGAAAGTGGAGCTGTGCTTTAATCAAAACAAAGATGACCATAATTCCTGCAAGCAAGAGCGGCTCCGTACCCGTAATGAGAGCAGATGACAGTGCCTGTGCGTGCAGAGGGAAATCCGGCGCACGYGAGGGGCAAGGAGGGGGGCATCCGACCTATTTGCAGCTGCTGCCCTGGATGCAACTCTGGATTCTAAAACATTGCTCAACCTAGACTTTGCTCTGCTATTTTACAGTATAGCATTTTATATCGGCAAAGTACCATAGGATTTCAACAAAAATAAATCCCTCTACCCCATACTYACACAATTACATTAAGAGATGCTCTTCCTAAGGCCACCGAGGCAGTGATTAACAATTCACAAAAAAAGGATTAATGGGACCATTAAAAAGCCAGTACCTCATAAAAAGATGAACTAATTTTAAGACTCTACAGCCACTATCCTCATAAATACCTTTCACGTGGCTATTTTGAGGTCCCCTGAAAGCGCATGCCTGCTGCAGAAGCCAGGGCCRGCGCTGCCTGCCTGTTTAAAACCTGTATGCCAGGCCACAGAAATTTAAGAAGCGCTTGTGAAAACTTCTCTTTTCAAACAGTACCATTTAAAGAGAAGTGTTTGTAAAAGAATTTAGTTCTGAGTTAAGAGTCATAAGTAATAACGGAGCAATAAAATTCTGCTTCTTCCATCACCCTCCCCAAGCCCCACTCCTGCATGGACACTATTTACATGTCCAGATGGCACCTAGAGGATTTTGGTCCGCATTTGGAGAGCCTGTCAGCTGCATCTTGTTGTGCTCTTCACATATCAATGCTCTGAATCCTGCAATAATTTGCCTAGGAAGCAATTCATATTTTATAGGCATTAAAGGTCCAGAGCTGAGTGTCTTAGACTGCGATGATTTTGAAGATTTCCTCTGCCATTCAGTTATTGTCCTTCAATATTAATTTGAATCATCAGTGATCCTGACACCTGTCATGAAGAACAAGCCTTTCAGCCTAGAGAGACACCTATGTCACAYTTTGACTTGTGAAGAAAAAAGCAATTTATCATTTTTTAAAGGAATGCATAATGAAAAAAGAGCCCTCCTTGAGCTCCAGCCATTAATGGTGGAAGTTTAAGTGATCAGAATAGAAAATCTTTGCATTAACCAAGTCTAAAAAATAATTGCAGAGYGGGATTGGTGGGAGCCAGTTGGTGGGAGCCAATTGTCCTTCTTAAATCTCCTTAATACGTTGCATGGAAAGAATCAGTCTTTAAATCTTAACTGTCATTATCTTAGTGCCACAATTAAACTTCTATAGGGCCAAATCCTCAAATGCAACTCATGGTTATATGCTACGCAGAAACGAACAACACRCATTGCTAGTTATAGTGCAGTATTTTCAGTGCAACTATGGGGCACAGTCACTTTGTAGGATTCTTCCCTGTTTTGGGCAATACAATACATCTCTAAACTGAAGACTAGCCTACATCATAGTAACAGCTGTCAGGTCTTCACACAGGTTTATAGATAATTAGAGGGKTTTTTTTTCATTATTAAATACAGTAGGCAATGTTTTAAAGCTGGAAGAAAAGCCTGTGAACCCTGGACAAGCAGCCCTTACCATTTTAAATGGCAAAGTACTGCATGATAAGGCAAACCTGAACACTGACCATCACCTAGGGAGACCCAGAGCTAGTCTTGGAACAGAAACTCAAGTTTGCAGCTATCCAGGTTTTTATCACATCGTGTTTCCACTTTGAGACAGACAGTATCTTAACTCCACCATCGATGTCTGGCAGATGTAATCATAATGTCTGATAATCTGTTTCACACTTCAGACACCTTCCCGTGTCAAGAAGGATATCTTAATTTCTTTCAATATCTGCCTACTGAATCGGAGGCCTCGCTGTCAAGCTTCTCTTGGTCCTCYCATAAATTCTCAAGTTATTGGGGCCGCTTTGGTTTGCTCTGTTTCTCTCGAATTTGGACYCTGCTAATACCTTAATTCCACAATGGGAACCCAACACGACCTGCAGAGACATTCAGCAGGCAGGTGGCAAAGCGCTCTTGTTCGTTGTGACCAAGTGCTACTCAAAGTTCAGTAAATATATATATATACATATATTTGGTATTCAGAACAGAAAATCCTGCTTCAAGATTCAGCTAAGTGAATAATATCTTGAATAGCAAGAATGACTAACTGCAAAGCCTGATATTTAAATGTAGTTGGAGATTAATCATACTTCTCAATAAAAGGCCATTTTTATTGAATACTTCCAATGCATCATTTATTTAAAGGACACTGTTTCAAGAGCAACCAAATCATTCATATAAGTGGCTTAGTTAATAATCCAAAGACAGACAGATTCCCATTTTTTAATAATTAACATTTGGCAAATATTCTAGCTTTTAAAAACTTGTATTTCATACAGGGTAATTAGGCAAATTGCCATAAAATCTGTGTTCTAATTCCTAGCTACAGCTTTATTATAAATAGTAGCAGGGAGCGAGAAGAGCGCTTTTACGCACAGCCTGCTTGACTTTGCCTTCGCAGCAGCAGGCCGAGGTGCCAAATAACAGTGGGCAGGGCTGGCGCTGGGTTTTGTTCTGCACAGCCATGCTCTGCTTCCTGCTGCTTCCCTAACAATCACACCACAGCTCACGGCTTTGCTCGCCTGCCTGCAGGAACGTGCTGCGACGGGCGCGCAGTGAGGGCTATCTGCAGGTAACGCAAACTTACCTAATTGTGTGGGTCTTTGCATGAGTCACTGCAAGTTTATGCCTCTTCATTTTCAGCTTGCCTGTACACCTTACACCCTTCACACGCTCAACACGAGTTATTTGAGTATGGTGACTTAACTGCAACCATGCRCTTCTAGCACGTTTTGCCCCCAGTCTAATCAATGGAAACCTGGAGACCCATGTTCTAGACCAGCGACCACGAAATGTGACCAAAATCTTCCACATTCAAGGAGAGAAACCCAGTTCTAAAATTTGGTATATAGCAAATGGTATTTACTTTTATAATGRCAACTTCCTTATAATTTAATAACATTGTATCCTTAAAAAAAGCCCCTTATTTTGCAAGAGAGAGCACTAAAGCGCTCTGCAATACCTAGACAATACACAGACATAGTGCACACCTAGCTGAGCACGATGCTGTGTTTAAGCCAGGCCTTTCATTATTATTGTCAGATTAAGCAATTGCTTCAGAATTGCAGAGTCAGCATCTCTAAAAATCCTGTACATGTTTCTTTTTAGAAACAAGTTGATTTTGCACTGGCTTCGCTATGAAGTGTTAGCTCTGAAAGATTACTCATCCCTGAATTAGTTAAAAAGTAATTTACAAAGCAGAGTAATATAAAGTTAGTGAAAAACAAAACCAAGAGAAGATGAATATTGCCATTTTCCATATCTCAAACTATACTACATTCCCTCGATAGGCTTTGGGCTCATCACATTCCGAATAGAATTCTGCTGGCCGTACAGCACAGCTCCGTTTATCTTCACTACACGGGCTTAAAGGATTTGTATCATAACCATGTTGTAGTAATCTGTGTTTTGACACAGTTTTTGAGTCCTTATTGTAAATCTTAGAATAATTAAAGACCACAAAGACTATAAAACCTGAGCAAGATTTTGTAGGGTTTTTCTAGTATTTAGCAGACTCCATATTTACTGTGAATATAAAATGATAATCAACTCCAGAATGACCTAGAAATGAAATTTCTTTTGTCTGCTGTAAACATTTCCTTTGCTTCTCATCACTAGTAGACCCTAGCACTACAATAACAGGTATGACCTAACAGTTCATCCACTCTGGAGTAGTTCTACACTGAAATCTTTCCAATAAAAGCAGCCGGCTTTGCTTTTGCCAAGCAAAAGATGCTCAGAGTTCCCCCACATACCCAGTATGTTACATTGCAATACACGACAGCACACAGCATGAAGCTATCAAGGTTTCATTCCTTTTTCCRACTCAAACAGCTGCTACCACGGATGAAGAGGCAGGTGCTGGTGCATGGACAGTATTACAGCTAATAAGAATAGACTATTTGGTGATAACTTTTCTCACTAGAATATTATATCCAAAAGATTTTTAAATTCCCTAAAGTGTTCAGCTGGGAAAGGAAACTAAACTTCGGAAGTGCATTTTGGGAGAGCGGAGAGGTGATATTCCTGCCTCCCCTTGGTCCCAGCATTGTTTCGCAAAGCTGCAAGTAACGGGGGGGTGCGTGTGAGCAGGGGGATGTGGTCGGCACGGGGTGGCAGCGCCGACTGGAGCTCACCCCCGCGCTGCTCGCCCTGCTCCGTGCGCTGCCCGCGCGCTCCGCGTCGGACTCGTCTTGCTTTGGCTTTTGCCTTCCACGCCAGGCACCAGCAGCAGCCAAGCACACTTCGCCCATTCGGCAGAGCTCATCATTTGAACAGAAAGGTATAGTAAGTTTAAGTAACATTCTCCCTGCAGCGTAATATCAATGAGATCTGCATGATTTAATTAGTGATTTTATGGAGAACAATGTACACAAGAAACAGAGGCCACCTGATTTAATATGTGCTTTTATAAGCTAGAAAAGGTACTTTTAGCTGCAACTCAGTGTGGAGACAACTTAATTTTCTTCAGGTGCAACAAGACTTCAAAGGAGTGCAGGTTGACATGGAAAATCTCTTTTTCTCACCCATTTTGCAAAGCTTCCATTCTACCACAAGTATCCATCAAGCACCACTACAAAATCAAATCGGCTTCTGCTTAAAAACTACATGGAAAATCCAGTGTTTGTGCTGCACAGGGAAGTCTGCAGTGAAACCTGCAGTGAAACCTGCAGTTTCATATGTGATTTCTTAGCTTTCCCTTCTTTCCCTTCCTCTGTTTTTAGTGAAATAAATAATGCTAGACAACATGTCCATATACTTCACTGGGGGAGGACACTGGTTCAACACAAAGAAAAGCTGTAAAACTATTTTGGAGCTGTGCTTTCCTAAGCAATAATAATTCAAATACATCTCCTTTACACACACACACACATTCTTTTTATAAAAAATACTTTAATAATAGGAAAGAATGAAAGAAGAAAACATGGAGTAAAGATATATTTCTAATTCTGATAAAAGTATGTTACTTAAGAAAACATCCCTTGACAAAAGCTGGTAGTCCAGCTTTTAAAAGAACCCTTAAATCCCGAATTTCAGTACATTGAAAATCTACAAATCCAAATGTTTACAGATGTCTGGAGATCTCCTATATTAGGCCATTATTTGGGCAGAGAAAACTTATTTATTAGTGACCTGGAAACAAAACCAAGCTAAGTAATACAGGAAAGCTTGTGAGGCTTGGGAGCTACCACCAAAAAGCAGATTCCCAAAAGTAATTACAGAAGGGGTTAGGGAAGGGCTGAATAACCTAAAACTATCTGTGTTTCTTTGTGTTGAAAATAACTCAATGCTAAAATCTCTCACATGACATATGTCCTTGTGATCTGTAAGCGTTAAGAGGCTACTGTAAGGAAACATCACCGGTTCAAMCAGAAAAGATCTGGGAATGCCTAGCAAGCGCACAGCAGCCTTGGTAAGAAAAAAAAAAAGATTGTCTGGCATGAAGCCAAGATGCCCAGGTACAAATTTATCTTATTTTTGATATAATACTTCAAAGCTGCTGAAAGCTCACGCTGCTGGAAGAAAAGGAAGATAACGTGGGGTATTTCTGTTGTCATCTCTTAACGATAAGTGAGCAGTAAGTGAAACCTGCACCARATGGGAGGCTTGAAAAATAAGAGTGATGATCAGAACAGGAAAAGTGATCCGAGTACCTTTAATGTGGGCAGCGCGGTAAGTGCGCTCAGGGAGAGCAGGAATGAGCACAAGGAGGAACGAGAAGCAAAACCGTGCCCGCCTGCACCAGGCCTCCCAGGAGCTCCCTGTTCCACGGCATGCTTCCCCATCGGCATTCAGCCTTGCTGCAAAGAGCACGTGAGGGGAAAAGGCCAAAGCTYGGAGAAGGGGTGAGGGCCAAGACAGAGGAAACCGCACTGCCTCTAACTAGGAATATCATTCCTTCTCCAAGGGATTTCAGATCCCAAGCTTCACAGCACAAGGCCGTTCACAAGGGTATTTGTGTTAACAGATTATTTTTCTTTTAAGTCTTGACAGATAAATGAATGGGGTGAAAACTCCAGACTTAGAGTTCTGCCCAGCAGACGAGTGGTAGGCCCCGGGCACTCATTGCCTCTTGTTTAGGCAAAATCCAGTCAGCGGCAAAATGTTGTCTTGAGACGCATGCAGTTCCTCTGACTGCGACGCACACAAGAGCGTCCTGGTGTTGCATATTTCGTTTATGAAGTTTTAAGACTTTTGAAAGCAACAAATGCAAAAGAGAAGAACATCTGGATTGAGATCGCCTGCTGGCTTGGTTTCAGCTGCCCTTTCTATTAGTTACAGGCAGGTTTTTTTCTCATGAACACTCTTCCATCGCTTCTGTGAGCGTCACTGCAGCCCTCATGCCATGGCATAATATGATGGCTTTCTTCCTTACCATGCTCTGCTGATGCCTCAGAATGCAGCAAGGTTTGGCATTCCCACCACTCAAGTGGCCATGGAAAATGTTTACAAGCGTCCCCATCAATTACAGGTGTCCAAAGCTAAGGAACTGCCATATAGAGGATGAAATAGGCAATAGTTGAACAAAATCACAGCATTTTACAAAAAAAAAAAAAAAAGAACAGCTGTAGCAATATAAATGTTTGTAGTTTTGAAAGCAAAGCATTTTATTATCTGAAAATCTGATCAAAATTATAACAAAATAGACCCTAAGGGAAATAGATATATTATTCATAATGCGTTCCAACAAATCAAATTCTGTCTGACTATACAGCATYGAATAATTAGGGCACTTTGTTTTTATTTAAATCCCCCCGATTGGACGGCGTCTGTAAGACACGCAGCAATTTTCATTCTCTATTTTTACCCCGTGGCAGATGGACGGTGACCTCAGTGATCCCTTCAGTCCCAGCAAGCCGGCACCCCGGGGAGCCGCCTGCTGCATCTGCCCTTGCTGCCAGCCCGAGGCAGCAGCCCTGGGCATGGGCACAGGGACGCCCCAGCTCCCTCCGGCTTCGCCCTCTGCCTCTAGCCTTGCAGGGCAACAAATAAATAAAYAAAGCAGAGCCTGCTATAAAAATGGGACGCGTAAGCTCCTGAAGTGACCTGTGTAAAATATAGAAGTTTGATGTATAAGCACCAACACAACCTCTTTTTTTTTCTAGATTATATTGCAAAAAAACAGAGGCAAGAGCTAATGGAACAGGAAAGCGAGCTGGGGCACTGTAGGTTCATTTCCGTTACAGCAGGTTTTTTAGACCATAGGACAAAAAATAGGAGAGTCCCAGTATATATGAGAACAGAAAGCTCACTATGAAGGATCATGTGCCAGCACATGCATTTCAGATTAAAAGAAATCTCTCCTTGGGAAACTTGGGATAGAAACCCTTTCTTTTATACACGASAGCATCAGATCACAAACCAAACCAGGCCGAGTAAAGGAGGAAGGAGAATGATAGTATAGTCTTTAAGAAGCTCTTAGGGGTGACGATTTAATGCAAGAGTCTGAATAAAATAAGAAGTTGTGTTTCTTATAAACTGCCMAGCCAGGCTCATAGATTACTCATATGTCAAAATGCTGCCTTACAATATTTTGGCACTGAAGAGCAGCACAGACCCTCGCGCTCTCCTCCTGTGCCGCAAAGAAAATACCATTTCTTTGCGGGAGTGACAGGGGCAGTGTCTGACAGAGGATGTGTCCGAGTGCTGCCGTGTGAGCCCCTCAGCTCTGCAGCGATGAAACCAGCACGGGTGGTTACGAAGAGCTGGGTCAGAAGGAGCTGCAGGGTCTGGGGCAGAATCGGGGGCMGACCCAGCCCTCCTTCTCAAGGGACCGGTCAGGGACTGACTCGACGCTGCCTTAAACATACCCRTGAAGGGCAAAGTCCCCACTGAAGACAGGCCCAACAAAAATGTCATTCACTCAAACTAACAGAGAGAGAAGAGGTCAGACGTGGGCTTTCCTTTGTCTCTGAGTTTTTCCAAGATATATTTAGTTCAAACACAAGCATTACCTTCCAATCACGGATTTATCAGGAGTATGACAAATATAACTGCACATGCAATCAAGCTGTGACCGGCACATCAGTGTATCATGACTACTATGAATATCTCTCTCGAGGATTAATTTTTATCATTTTGATTTCCTTTTATATAGCTAGCACTGATTTGCATTTTAAATCACTGCTATGTGGTTTTCATTTACAATTCAAAGAATGGACCCTATTATGATGGTGCGGCGTTAAGGTTTCCTGAACATGGTGACTGAACACAACTTACTGCACAAGACCTTTGCGAAGCCCCGAGGCCTGAGGGCTACGGGATGGTAGGGTTAAGTGGATAAATTATTGCGTGACCKCTGAAGTCCATGGGCACGGTTGAAGTGGGCTTGGAGGAGCAGGCCCTCCTGCAGGCACCGCGCTGCACACTGTGCAGGAACCCGCCGCGTGCAGCGCACGGGCAGCCGTGCGTTACGCACCGCCGTATTCCTACRCGTAGGTCAAAAGACAGGTTGAGAGCACTTTAGGGTTAAAAGTCACTGATTCTTTATSTCCTCTATAGGTCACCTTTAGAAATGAACTGATCCAAGGCTAGAAACAGAGAAAAACCACTCATTCACCAGGACTTGTTCACTTGTAAAARAAAATAAATAGTTATTCCATCAACACCAAGGGGATGCCACTCAGAATCATTCATGACTGTATTTACCATTAATATGTCTTGAACTTATAAAGGAAGATACGTGCTATCCGTATATAATTTATGTGTTTGAGCTGGAAAGGTTTGCTTCACAACAGCCTTGCAATGCTGAAAACTAGACTTTCCCCTACTCCCAACTGATAACCAAGCCRGGGAAGTGAACCTCCTTACACGTATACGTGATTGTGTTTTATTCTTTTTGGGTGAGAGCTGTATGGGAAAGAGGTTGCTCGGTGCCTTAATATTTTGTGCTCCCTTTTGTGCGCTGCGTTGCTGAGGTTTGTGTAGAGATTAGACTTGCTCCTGAACACTGCTCCCAGGGAGAGAGACACCGGCGCAGAAGCGCCGGCTGCACCCAGCAATGCAGCCATCTCAAGCCTTTGCTCTGTTCCCTCCAAGGAAGGCGCTGTCGATCTAAGGGTGTGCTTGCGGCTGTGCGGGTCGCAAACTCATAGCGCGCTTTCCGCAGGCCCCGGTTGGCATCAGCGGGGAACTCTGAAAGGTCCCTGTTCTTTCCTATAAAGTTTTGCCTTCTACATGGTCGGATATCTATGTGTTTTCCCCAGTTACATGGAGATAGCTCAGTTAGTGCCTGTTTATCCCAGAGATTATCATCTTCTGCTAGCAAATTGCAGTTCTTCAGTATGCTCACCAAGGTATCTATTATGTAAAAGTAGTTATTTTGTATAGAAACATTTACRTAGTGTTTTAGGCAGACTGCAGGAAAAAATAAGACGTTTTTGCTAATTTCACCATCATGAATTTTCTAACTTTGTCAGAGGTCCATATGAAGTTCTGCTTCCCTGATCAGATTTTATCAAAGTGATGGTTAAGAAAATGCCTTCATGGCTAGCAAACAGCCGCTATGAAGATGAATGTATTGAAATAAAGGAGATTTTCACATAGTGGTGACATGGRGATGAATGAAGTGAGACAAACTTGAAGGTCAAAATTGTCCAGATTCAACTTTCAAAAGTCTGCTTTCATCGTCAAGAATGAATTTGCTAATTTTTTTTTTTTTTTTTTTACATAAACGTCCTCTTCTGCACAGTGAGGTCCCCTGTTCTATTCTGCTGAACCAACTGGACCACGTTCTCAAGCTTCTCTCTGCAAATATTTTTCATTTCCTGCATATTTGTCTCTCTCTTCTGCCATCTTTGCGGCATCGCATTCTTTGATAAAACCTGCACCAACGGCACACAYGGCACTGCAGTATCTGTCTCAGCGAGCTCTCCGTGTTCCTCTTCCTTCCCTCCACCCCGCACAATCTCAGGACTTCCTAGCACACGTTTCCACGCGGCGCCCGCATGGCCAGGACACAACCAGAGAGTGGAGCGGGGCCGCAAGCGCTTCCCGCGCCGCGGTCCTTGCCCTCCGCCCGCGCTGCCTCCTGCCTCCCTGGGCGCCCGGCGGCACCAGCAGAGCCTGCTGACGTGGCACCGAGGGCGGTGCTGTGCCCCTGCTTGTCACATAAACCCCAACTGTCACACCACTAGATCAAATACTAGTAACGATCGGTACCTATTGTATGTAGCTTTTCAGACAAATCTCAGAAAAGAAGGTAGCTTTGAAAAAGTTATTCCCTCCCAAAACAATGCAAAAAATACCACTTATCTTTGTTRTTAATTCACTAAATCCGTTGTTGGATTTTTCCATTTTTTAGATTGTCTAATACTATCAAATAACAACACCTATAGATTGGAGATCTTCCCAACCGAGTCCTGCAGCACTTCAAGGTTCAGCGCGTGCAGTTCTCGTGGCTTTCAACGCTTCTCTTCCATGAATGCTGTTTAACATCTGCTCCGGTGAGCATTCGGCAGCTCCCAGGTGACACCAGCCTGTTTCTTTCCAAAGCGGAACAGTTATTTATTGAAAATGGCAATAATGATGTAAAAAGAGAGCCACTTTCCTGTTTCTTTCCGGTAAGGAGCCCTTCCTATTAAAACATAAACACAGTCGGGATCAGCTACGTTTTCTACATTCASCTACATGAAAGCAGTGTTTGCTTTACCAAGTGTAAGGAAAACTTTCGTAAATTCTTATTTATTTATACAATAACATTATATTAAAATGCTCCAGTAATCAATATATTAAGATCAAATGTAAAATCTTATATCCATCAGGAAAATAAGCTTTCCAATGAAATGTGGCGTGACCCTCAACTGCTACTATTCAAAGAATAATCTATATTCAGCCATTCATACATATATTCATAAATTCAGCATTCATAAATTACTGGAGAGTGATTTGGCTTTAGTGAATGCTGAATTCTATCGTTCAGTTATGGCCATCTATCGCAATAAATATTTGCTAGCACACCCATAGTATTTTCTTCAATCCCCATTCATTTCCTGACTAAATGAGGGTTTTTTTCATCTCTAACTCCTATTGAAATGTAAAAGCGAGGACAATCTAGTAAATTAATTATCATTTGGAAGTATATTTAGCATCTCGTCTGGGTCCCCTTGTTGAAATCATAGACTATTCTCCTTTCCCTCTTCCCAGCCGTCCGCTCAGTGGCTAAGGCCACCGGGAAGGGCTACGCAGCCCCGCGCGGACACCASCCGTCCGTGTCCGGACGGGGCAGTGGCCGCATCTGCAGCCAACAAACATAACACTAATTTCACATCTAGAAGTACTTACAGACACTCATCTTCACGGCTGGTTATTACTATAGCAGCCCCAACACAGGGCACCCCGCAACATCTATTTATTTATTTATTAACAGAAGAAAAAGAGGATCCAAAGCCCAYGTCACTCCCGCATACCAAAAGCATGGAAGAGGTAATGAAGGAACAAAATAATAATGATAAAAAATACATAAGAATTAAAAGAGGATGGAGACAAGTAAGAAGATGCTTTGAGGAAGAGTACAGCTYGTGATGTTAAAGCTGGCTGACAGATCATAAAAAATGAAAACCATGTTTTGACAAACTCTGTCCCTCCTCTACCTGTTCAGGTTTAATCCTACCACAAATATATTATTTGTCCTGACAATATTCAGTAGCTTTGAGATACTCAGGGCTGCCACACAGCACTCCAGAAGGGTATCATCTTCCCTGGTGTGCTTTTATGGGATAGACTCATTTGTCTTGTTTACAGTGTCAATATCAAAGGCTACCAATTAACAAACAGCTTCTGGAGCTACAAATTGTTAAAGATACAGACCCACCCCACACAACATACTCATATTTCAAGGAGCTGGATCTCTGTCTGAATGTATTTGTCTCTCTGATGATAACACTACCTGGAGTCCTAATTGAGGAACCTTAATTAATCTCCAGCAACGAAGCAACGTGATTCCACCTGATCACTGGCCTGCATACTAAGAGTATTGCAGAGCACATCTCRCCTTCATGTTTTGTTTCTTCTACTGTTTCTTACAGAAAATGACTATACAAGGGAAAAAAAGGAAGCCCAGSAGCTTCACATAGCACATTTAAGCAATCCAAAAATCATCACTGCTTTGAAGAACTGCAACATCCTTTAGATGTTTTATAAAACTAGAAAGTCCTGGAGTCAATTTCAAAAGTAGCTGCCTGTATGCTGACAAGTACTTCTGGGMGGAACTTACTGTATATTGGAAATGAAAGTTGTTGCAGTTACCGGCATGGCTTGGACTGAAGCACCTTTTCTGGGCGCTGTCATGAGGCTGGGCTGGTCAGCAGGTTCCCAAAACCCTCTTTTTCCATTCCAGAAATGACTCAGACATGTGCAAATCAAAGCACTTGGGCTCCAAACTGCTAAAATTGCTTGGGAAAATACGCTGTAGTCCCTCAGTTGCTTAGATCCTTTTCAAGGATGATCAYTGGTTCTTTTACCCAAAGACAACTTTTAAAAACACTTTAATGGAATTGAATGGAACCAAAGTGAACTCACGACAGGCCTATGGAAAGACAAACAGAAGAAACAAGTTGTGCTGTACATAACTTCTCAGCCAGACTGCCAACCTCTCCAATATGTCCAATGYTCTGAAAGCATAATTTATAATAAAGATGAATTGTGTGTTCTTGTGACGAGACACTAACAACAACCGTGCAGGAAGCAGGGGAGTGAATACGTTTTGAGATGTTTARTATACATCTATCTAGGAAGAGTGTTCCTAGCCATACTCACTAAATATCCTCTTGATATAGATGGTAGATAATTTAAACTACTGGTTCTATTTTCAAAACAAATCTAAAATATTCTTTTAACTTCTGTATAAGATTGTCCTAGAAAGAGGTGCTAATGAAACGAATTTCAAAGTAAATTTATAAAGATCCCGCATGGAACCTCTCCTGCAGAACTAAGCACTAATATGATGCATCCCACCTCTAATGTAATGTAAAACAAACTTCTATGCAATTTTTTAAAATAGATCCACTGCAAAAGAACTTTTACAGCACTCTGTTTAGCATCTGTGTAGTCTCCATCCAAAAAGACAACCTAGTGGCAAAGAAGGACGTACTTGAAACTGAAGTTAGAAATAGTGGGTTGAAACCAGCCCTATGGTTGTCTGCAGGTAGCCAGATGCAAAAAAGCTGTTTTGACTTCACGGAGGCAGTTATTCAGGAAACAGCAAATACAATAACAAATACTATGACAAATTCTTGTCTCCATGTGTTTTGGTTGTGCTCTTCATGTAGTCTTACAAAGACTTTAAATATAAGCCAAGCTTTATAACTTGAAACAGTACTGGAATGGCTGATAAAATCAGGTTTTCCTGCAGTGCGTTATTGCTTCTGCCCTTGACTCCACCAAGAACTCTGCTTATCCAAAGAGAGCAAGAGGCACCAGGAGGAAACGAGTTCCACAGAACCATCAGCGGCCACACCGCAGCTTGAAGGCGCTCAGCGTCTCCCACTCCCGCGCACAGGGAAGCAGGAATCATGCAGGGAAGCAGGAGCCACACACAGGATGCGGGAGCTGTGCAKGGAAGTGGGAGCCATGCAGGGAAGTGGAAGCTATGCACAAGGAAGTGGAAGCCACGCGCAGGGAAGCGGGAGCTGAGCAGGGAAGTGGGAGCCACACGCAGGGAAGGAGGAGCCACACAAAGGAAAGCAGGATCCATGAACAGGGAAGCGGGATCCGCACAGGGAAGCAGGAGCCATGCAGAGAAGCGGGAGCCCTGCACTGGAAAGCGGGAACCATGTGCAGCAGCGCACTCCATGAGTTTCCTGCCCAATGCTAAGGCCCAGCACTGCACGGGCAGAACAGGCAGAGTTCTACCAGACTGCATCACCTGTTAAAAGTGGCCACAGTTACACTTTAATACCGCCAAGGGCACTTACTGGTTAAGTGTTTGAGTGGTTCTCCTTATTATCACCTAATTAATCAGTGCACAAGGTGGCATAAGTCTATAAACTAGTTGACACCTTCAGTAAGTAGGGTAATGAATTTCCACGGCTAATTTAGATGCAGATGACAGATGCTTTCACAAATAATTCCAGAATATCTGAAGGAAGAACTTGCTCTCCTGCATGGTCAGATACCCTGCTGCCTTTTCTCTAGCATCCGAGGTCCAATGCTCTCTGCCTCAGTTACAATAATCCTTTGAGACATACAAAGGATCAGGGTCCTCGGAGCTGTGGGAACTYGCGACTCCAACGCGGAGCAGCCCCATAGCCCGGGGAGCACCAAACAACCGCTCCCCTCTTGGGACCCACCACCAGGAACCTCCTCGCGCTTGGCCAGAGTCCAGCTTGGCACCTCCTCGGTTCCCTGAAACAAACRCACTAAACAGCCTTAACGTTACAGTCCTTCTTCTTACACAAGTATTCCAATCAGGAACGCTTCAAASCAGTTTTCCCCGCGATCCTTCACTYGGTTATGTGCTCAKAAAGGGTCTAACAGACAGAAGGTTTTATKTGTGCTTTCAAAAGATATATTTTCTAAGCCACATAAAAGAGCATTTGCTAAGTTTTGTAAAAGGAAAATTTATTTTATGTATCTGATGTAACTGCCTTTCAATGCAGTATTTCTAGAAAGACTGTATTTCATCATGAAATAAACTTTCTTATAAAGAATCCCTCCTTCCTTTTTCACTTTGCTCATAATATAAAGAAAAAGCAGGAAACAAAATGGCCCATAGAAATGTGACGTTTCCAGAATTATTTGAATTAAGTTCCAAGTCCCATAATTGCAAATATGCTATGTTCAAGATTATGACCATTTCCATTAAAAAAGCAATATATTCCCTAGCCATAAAAAGTTTCTTTAATGAAAYACATAGCAAGAGAAGCCTGGGCACAGGTCAGGGTGCCCGTCCTGCYGGCATTCCCATGCCAGCATTCCTCTATTCCATTCCATGCCTCTGGCRTTTCCAGTGATTTTATCAGTGACAAAGGTGTTACACAGAAACATAAAAAAAGTCACCATGAGATATTTTGGTATAAGACAGGGAGGCCGGGCATGCAGAGCAACTGTGCCAGGTAATCTGCAGAGCAGCACGTGGTCCTTCCCGGTGCAGCTCCAGGCGCTGGACTCGCACATCTGCACGTCTCGGCTAGCGCTCACCAGCCACACAGCTCTGCTCCACCAGTGCTATGGGTCATAACTTCAGAGCAAAGTCTCTTTGACTAAAGTGGGCTGGGGGAAAAACGCATTTTATAGAATTTCCTGGTAAGAACATGCAGTTGTATATAAAAAAAAAAGAGAAAATTCAACTACCAGATCTATGCTAAGGACTCTTACATCTCCTCTACTCCACTCTTGTATCCTAAGACTAATTTAAAATTCTGAAGAGTACTTGACATTGCAGAGATAGGCACTCACTGGCTCAAGGTTTTTCTTCTCCTCCTCTGCCCTCACTCCTTCATGTGCCTCCTCAGTCCCTGCAGACAGCCCCGATCCTTCTGCCTCTTGATCGCAATTATGAACAAAGAACTTCTCACTGTGTTCTGCGCTAATTGCTCCATCCACAGCACCACTGCAAGACTTGTCTCACTGGGGCAGATGCTACTCAAACACACTCCTTTGCAGGGTCCTCTCAGGCTCACACCACAATAAACAGCACTTTGAAAGCCCACACAGTCCATCTTTCAATTAATTTTGAGAGGTTAGTTTTCTCTGCAGAATGGCCCATAACAACCACTTTCATTATCCGTATCTTAAATGCACTCCCAGCCAAAACCAGGACGCCACAGGCTGTCCTTTGTGCTGGAAGCTGGCCCACGTCCACAACGCACCAGCTCATCTACTGACCTGAAAGACGGCCACAAAGGACAAGCGAATCCAAACCAATCCAGCCAAAACACCTCCGAGATCATGGTGCTGCCTTCAATTAACTCGGTGAATGACTGATATTGCGTAAGAGACATATTTTTACTGTTGCATGCATCACACAATAAAGCGTGGCACAAAAGAAAACAGTGTGTGAGCAATGATTTCACCTTCTCACCATTCAGAGCGACAACGACAGCACACAGACTATGGAAACCCTTCAGGAAGCATGGATATTTAAGGCACAAATGAATAACTAAATGCATTTAAGCAGCAGCAGAGCTGCCTCATTAACCATTGCACTCTCACACATGCCACGCAGTGCTTGAGAGRAGTGCTGCCGACCTCGGCGGACAGGAGCTGTGGGTCCCCAAGTGCTGCGAGGGCTGCGGGCCAGCCGGGCGCTGCTCCTGCCGCCGCTACCAGCAGAGCGGCACCGTCACCATTCCCGTGTCGGCTGCAGCAAGCTGGGCGCTCGCTGCTGCTCACGCACGGAGACGRGAGGGAAACGAGATCCCCCTTCTTCAGACGGCGTGCCTGGCTGTCACTGCAGCACCTATCAACCACGCGCGTTGCCACCMCTGCGAGCACCGCGACTGTTTCCAGCAATTCCCTTTCGGACGGAARTTGCCTGCTTTGTCTGGCAATTGCAAAAGCTGAGCAGATTTTATTAATGCATATTCTAAATTTTGTTGCACCAAGAAACAGATTGTTGTTCTATTTATTAAGTAAATTACAGGGCAAAGAGGCTCACTGAAGCCGTGCATGTCAGTAATTTATCAGAATGTGCCCAAGAAACACCCACGCTTTGACTCCCCATGTGACTCGGCTGCTCTCGGCGCTTGGCGAGCGTGCCCGGCAGCTCTGCACGAGCCCGAGCCCGGCTCCCGCGGCCAGAGCGTCCCTCGGGCTTGGAGCGAGCGCAGCCTCCCAGCGAGCGCGCCGGCCTCTCACCCGCGCCCGCAGCCAGCCCGTGCACGCTGTTCCGGACGGCGATAAAACCACCCCCGGGAGACCGGCTTAATAACAAACACTGACGCCTTCAAGTAAGGAATGCAAGTGCAAGCATAAGCGGATGTGAAACAGCTACCTACAGGATCATACCTGCCCGCAGGGCTACGAGACCGAACGCCTCCCCGAGGTACTGAATTGAAGGGGTGGCCGGCAGGCTCCTAACCGTGGCTGGTGTCCCTGCGGAGACAACGTTGGTCTCCATGTTAGGAGTCTCTCTCCACCCCAGATCCGTTTTTCATACATCCCGGGCRCATCCATATGAAAGTACCAAGCTGAAGGACTTGGCAGTACTAAGCTGAAGGGCTGGAATCAACTGTAAAAGATCATGTTATGAGAATTTAATTTGCAGGTCATTTCTCATTTTCAGCACCTACATCTCCATACGGCTAGACATATAAATACCTGCCAATGCAAGTAAAAAAAAAAGTCCAAATTAAACACAATTAATTTAAAATTAAATTTAGCTATGTTTAAAACACTGCACTAAAAAACTGGAACTGTGACAAATGATGTATTTCTTCCTCCTGTCTTTTGCTACTTAATGGTCCTCCAATGAAAAAGTTAAGTACGATTTTCTATTATCAACTGTCCCAGCCAAGGGGAAAACTGCTTATAATAATTAGGCTATTTTCATAATGAATTTACTCATCAGTGTGACCAAAGCACAGCACTGATGTATTCTTAATGACTGATTATTCTCTCCATAATCTTCTCCCCTCTCGTCTAATTCTGACCTTGCTATGTACGTGTTCCAAGTCGGGGACCACACGGGAAGTGAAGGGAAGGAAGGAAGTGAAGCTGCACAACTTCGCTTTTCTGGGTTTGCCGGGGGCTTTTTGATATTGGCACGCTCAGGTGTGGTTTGCCTGTCAGGGCTTTCTTGGTGTATACTGGGTGATCCTGCATACCTAGGGTCTGGTGTGAAATCATGGGACTTGCTCTCCTTTTAAAGCTTCAGAGCTTAGGAGGTCAAAAATCCGTGTGTAAACATGGGCTGCACAGTGAAGAGGCACCAGGAAAAGAATTAGCACAACGCCAATGTGGTTCCCTTTGGCTTCCCCTGAGGAGTATCTATTACTGTGTCACTTTCTGTTACCACTTCTTTATTTGCTCTTTGTACTCCAGAAGGGAAACAGAGACCCAAGTAACTGTCTTTGGCTGGAGAAGCAAAGGAGAGAGTATCTGTACCCTGAAAACTTGCAGTCTGACCAGCCTACGAGGATACTTATTAAACACGACCTTCCATAAGACCTGTTTGCATCCTAAACAAAGCTTGTGGTTTTATTTCATCCTTTCGCTTGGGAAATTGTTTGATGGGCAGTTAATGGGCGATTTCCCAGGACACAGGTGCCTGGCAGTGCAGAACCGTCCCAAAGGGCCCCCTCCACGTTCCACCCCCGGGTCCAGACCACGAGCTCTGTGGGTAAGAGCTGGCAACACGGGGGAAACTTCCCGAGCAGGTCAGTACCACTGGCGTGAGCACCAGGATGCTCCGGGGAATCCTCCGAATCCTCCGGGAAATCTCCCGGGGAGCTAAGTCAGGTCCCGTAGCCGAGTTCCCCTGAAAGCAGAAACCACAACCTAGGGTTACTTGTAAAGAGAGGAGCAGCTGAAACATGGCTGCAGTTTGTGAGCTACTGTTTTGATCTCGCTGAAGGAACACAAATTTCCCATTAAAGAAAAATATACACATAAAACTGCTTTATGTGCAATGCAACTAGTAAAGCAGGCAAGGAAGAGAGGACTCACTAAAGTAAACTGAACAGTAAAATTTTTCTGTCGAGAGGAATATAATTTCTATAACAGAGAAACGCAAGCTTAACTCTGGTATGTTATCATAGACCRTAAGTAAAGCTTTTGAAGATCAGAACAGCCCCCTATACTCACTGACCCACAGTACCTAAAGGACTAGGACCAATCGTGAAAAAAGAGATTTGGTATGAGAGGCCCTTAATATTTCAAAAAAGAACTCAGGCTAATACCTTACTTTTGCTGTTTATATTAGCATTTCAACCACACTTTTTTTWWAAAAAAAWTTCATTTTAGATTTACTTAATAAACGTGCTGAAGGAGAATTATAACAGTGCAAAATTGCTGAAGTGGGARCATGATTAGAATTTAGAAGTGGCCTGGCGAGTCCAATCATAAGATGTCTTAAGAGCAGCAATACAATTTAACTTCTACTGAGGCAACCTAGAGCACTAGTTAGATAGTGAATCACTTTAACATTTCTAAAAATACTACACATCTTAAAAGTAATTTTGCCAGGTTACCCATCTAATTTCTATGAGAAAAGTGTATTACTGAAGATAAAAGTTATGTCAGATAATGCATCAAGATAAATGCATGCATACTTTTTAATATAGTATAAATCAAGATTTTGTAAATATACATCTTACAGTAAATATATCAAAAATGTTAATTCACATAAATGCTTTTATTTATTACATTATTATTTACTTCATTCTGCATTCAGTAAGCAACATAATAGCTGCTAAGATAAAGCATTTTTTAATTTGCTCYGGTATGAGACATTCCATCATGGACTTTAATAGATATCTCAGTATTTCATAAATACAAATCCTGAAATAAATCAATTTTACAACAGTTGCGCTCATTTTTTTAACTGATGTGGTTAAAAATCTCATCCAAAACCCTCACTAAAAACTRCTATAATATGACATTAAAACCAAAATTGGCTAGGTACAGAACAATTGAAATAACTGCTTTTAGACCAGACAGAGATGCCCCCTGAGCCACTGAAATTTTAAATAAAGCTGGAATAATTTATCATGTAGAAATAACCTCAACCTTTCAGATTCTGTGACTGCGCAGACAAGCACTGAAGACTGTGCGTTTACTCATCTGTTTATCTTTGACAAGACATCCATCCTCATGGCTTTCTTTGAAAACTTACTGCTTCAGTTCAGCATATCCAATTAGGCGGGGATTTTACTTGGAATTGCATCCAAGACTTTGCATCCTAAAGACTTTGACCACTCAAAATCTGGGAGAGCTTCACTTAAAATTTACTTCAAAGTGAGTKAATACTGTTCAATGTCTTTCAGGACAGTTTCCCAACTACTGTTATAATATAAGCATATACCTTGTTTACAATTAAAAAAGAAACTAAAAAGCTCCCTGAACGTCGTATTACTTCATCATTTCTGTTTGGTCTCTGAGACGCGTCGGTCCCTCRGGTCCCCAGGCAGGACGCTCCTGGTACCGGCTCCGCAGCAGGCAGGTCGCTGTGCAATGCACAGACCCGAACGGCACCGCGTCCTGTCCCTTTGCGTGGGTAGCCCGAGAGCTCGGTGTGCTTGCTGCCTTCCATCGCCACTTCAACTCTGGCCTTACTGGAGCAGGTAGAAGTCTATATGGAAAAATAAAACCCATCCTTTTATCTTCACATGAAGCCTATSAAGCTATGCTGTGTTCTCCTTCAACCTCCCACAGGTTGGAGCAAGGAAGCTATTCTTCTCCTCCTTTCTGGTGTCACAAAGACATTCGTGACCTTTATACGGCCAATTTGAAGAAAATTAGCAGTGTTTCACATCTTGCTGAGTCTTCAGTGCAGTACTGCCTGTTAGTTTGTGCTTCGCGGTGTGCCATACCTGTGTCTTTGCAGAGCCTCGTGAGGAAGGAGCAAGCTCCTTCCCTGGCTGGGAACCGCCAGTGCAATGGACGCTGAGCCAGGCAGGCAGCAAAGAAATGCACGAGGAAATGGAGCGTCTCCCCGTSGAGCCTTGGCGTTCATAGGAGCAGTGGGAGCCGTGACCACATTCCCGCCCGGCAGCACGGRCTGATTCCCCATCGGCTTCCAGCGCAGGCGGCTGCCCCTCCCGAYGCAGCCACTGTGGCCCCCAGCCTGCGCGGGACACGCTCCTCCGGGACAGGCAACCTTGGATTATATTTCAGTCACGTGGCTCTCATCTAAACACAGAGTATCTGATCTGGTAATAAATTCCATCTGTAATTATATACTCTTAATTTTGAAACACGCCGCATTTGACACAAGATATGTTTATCCCAAGCCTCCAATATACCATTTAGGAAGAACACAAGCTTCAATACTTAACATTTTCATTTTACCATCATGTATTTACAGCTCCATTTTAAAATTAACTGACCCCATAATTTATCCAAATCTGAGGTTGTGTCTGGAGTTCCAGTATCAGATTGAACATTTTTAAAGGGGAGCATCCCAGCCACAAAGAACRGGCAAACATAACGTGCAAAGTTATCCTCTCCACCATTAAGCTCCCTTCAAATAATTGAAAACTAGTAAGAGAACCAAAAACCAGTCCAAAAACCAACCTGCAGGAGCCCTGTTTCTTTTGGAGAGTGTCCCGGGCAGCTCCTCACACCGAGGTGCGGGCAGCACATCTGGGGAGCGGGCGCCTGTTTCAGATGGGCTCTCACCTTGAGCAGAGGAGACCCCACCAGCTGACAACTGGCAACTGCAAAGCGCTTTTCAGGSTAGCAGGATGTCGTGAAGAAACATCACCAAGTGCTGACGGAACAGTGACCCAGCCCAACGTCTCCAAGCGAGAGTGTCTCTATTCGAAAGAAGTGACTAAACTTTGCTGAATGAGGCAAACTATGAAAGCCACAAAAAAACAGCCTGGGTGTTGATCCCCTAGAGAGGCTCTGGTGCTTCTCATCCCACCCAACACGCTCACACGTTGTCTCTGCATAAACTTTCTCCCACGTCTTTAATACCAGAACTTCTGAAACGGACGTTAAACCCGGGCCTAGGGGACTGCTACGGCTGGAGCCGCTGCCGGAATCGCCGTCCCGCGCGCAGCACGCAAGCGCTGTGCAGAAAATGCACGGAGCAGCTTTCCAGAGCACCCTCTGAACATACGGCTGGCAAGCCACGTCGAGATGTTAAAATAACAAACGTATTTTAATTTATATGGTAAGAGAAATTGTCAAGGACTACATGAAATTAACAGCTTTAATATAAAACTCAGCACTAGTTCTATAAAAATAGATGAGAGCGTGCATGCATACACACACTTACATACAAACACACACACGTTATTTTATATTATTCGTGCTTTATTCTGTTTCATTAATTCATTATTACTGAAAGAAAAGCAAAGCTGTCAAGTGCAGTAGCAGACACATTTTACAGCAGTTTGCTAACTCAGTCACTCCATACGAGTCCATTAAACTCATTGCAGTCAAAGGACTTCCTTCCATATGATTACTTTAGTCAGAATAAAAGTCAAATAAAAATAAGGCATTTGAAAATGTGTTTACAATGGTGAATTATATTCTGCTTTGACAACAATTCAAAGCATTTTTTAACATGAACCCAGTGAAATATCAAAGGCATACTTTGATATGCTGTAAATTATGTATGTCTACATCTTCTAGAGGGAATAAGGTCCCTGCATATTTTTGATAGAACTGCAGTATGTAAATTTAACAGGTATATATCACAGATGCTGTACTCAGCTGGATAATTATCTTGTTTTTGTATATTTAAATAAACATTGGAAAAAGAACAGCATATTGTACAGAAAATATATACTTCCTTCATATATATTGAAATTTGCACAACAAAAACTACTGGAGATTTCTGCAGGAAATGTTGTATGTTAATTAGATCCTTCCAAGACAAAATTGTTAATGCCAGCAGTTGGATACTCTTTGTTTTAATTGTGCGTGACTAACGATAGCTGTTTGCCTGTTTGACCAGCAGATTTGCTGTTGCCAAAGAAAAATCTTTCTCTAAATGACTGTTTTCTTCTGTTATAAAACAGGACATATTCCAGTTCCTCTTTCATTTTTGCGGTGGCTTCGCAGGTATAAACATCCACACTCTACCTGTTCGCAATGACCAAATCCTTCGCCAGCGGTCCCCACGCCCGCGCCACGCGGGTGCCCGTGGAGCAGCTCCCTCCACGCAGCGAGCGCGGCGCCAGCGGCCGCGTGCCCCACGACGCCAAYGTGCGGCCGACCACCCGGGAACGCCACCCGCGGCAGGGAGGCCCGCGACACCCGTCCTGCGCTYGCGGAAGGAAACGGAGGCCAGCACAGCACCGCCAGCCTGGAACGGCTCTCCACGGAGTCCGGGAAAGCRGAGACCCAGCAAGCTTGGGAAGTTATTTCCTCCGCTTCCAAGGGGGACCTTTCTTTTTTGGCAATTACAACCAACCTGTACTGACCATCTGTTTTCAAAGGCTAATGGAGAGAGAGAAAATGACAGACAGAACTGAAGAGGGCTCAGAACTCCAGATCCCMAACTTCTGCCAAGAACAGTTCCCTAACAGAGCATCATTTAACAAAACACTATTCCCCCGTTCTTCATCAGGATTASCGATCTCTAAGGAAGTCAAAGATTTGTCTTCCAATTTTAATTTTCCAGATAATTTTGGTTAATAGAGGAAGTAAGAAGACCAGAGCTCTGACAGCAAAAGTCTGTGGATGATTATGATGAGAAATCTGACTGATTTTTAAATCTTGAATTATTAAATACAAGATTTGTTGCTTTTACTGTCACCAGCAAAATCTAAAATCTCACCAAATTTATCCCAAACTGTGGCTAGCCTGACTAATCTATACWTGCCCTCACTTAATTGCTGACTTGGACCTCTCCAAATCAACAGGCCAGAGGGAGAATTGTTTAGTCTCAGGCCCCTCRGTTCCTCTCTCTGCACCAAAGCAGTATTTCAAGGGACAAACTAAGTTTTCCCTGACTGAGCTGTGACTCACTGAGCTATTAGGACAGTAATGAGAATTCTGCACATCAAATTGCTTGTTTCATTATTCCAAAGAAGGGCAGTCTCATCACTGAAAGGGCTGAAAGAGGGTGATGCCGTCTTTGAAAGAACRGCCCTCAACACAAAAATACTATATWGTCCTTGGAGAGCTGTYGCTGGCTGGGGCCAAAAYCGTGCCGAGGGGGTCCCCTGGTGCCTGACAGGTCCCCTGGTGCTGGTTGCCCACACGTTAGATGCCGATGTGCCCAGCTGCACCTGCTGCACATGGGAACTCTTTAGCCAAGCGCAAACCTTACAGCACCAGTGAAGCCCAAAGAAAGAGCTCAAACGTCTCCCATCTCGTTYGGCGAGCCTGCTGTAGCAGAGCCTTTAGTTCCAAGCACAGGGCAAATCTGCCGGGCCAAATGTCTGYCAGGAGCTCAAGTGGCAAGGCCAGCCTGCGGGTCCGCGGCCTGTGAAACAGCTCCATGCGAACCCCCCGAGATTACTGCGCCAAGACGTGGCTTCAACCAACTCTTTTGCAAGATGACAAGAAGAAAGTAAATTAAGTCTTTTCCCCTCCCTCAGAAGAGCAGCTCACATCTTATTTGGAAGCTATTCTGTTTTACATTCCTTATTGATTCCTTATTTCGTTCCATTTCCTCTGCATGACATCTGAAACRTTCATGATGGTCCAAAATGATAAATTATTTTAATTTACTCTAAAATTATTTATTTTAACTGCAGAGACAAGAGGCAAGTGCCCTAATGTGCTCATTTAATAACTGGCAGGGATTTGAACATGAAAATCCTGCCTAAACAACATCTTAATTTTACAGAGTTGTGTGCACACATATGCCTATATGTAATACAATTATATTTCAGAGGTCAGACAGAGATCTGAGAGATTTCATAGCAAAATAATGATCTTAAACTGTACAAGAATATAAAAAGAGTATGAGAATCCAGAAGTGTATCTTTTAACATCTTTAAATCATAATTTAATCTTTAAAACATAATGCAAAGGCAAATGGAAATATTTTGTATGAATTACACCTCTAATCTCCCATAGACATATATGTATACAACTATAGTCAGCACTGATATATGGATATGCATGATAGGGACTCTAACATTAGAAAGTATCTCTTAAAATCTAAATACATCTTACACACTTCATATTCCGTGTTACTCACACTACCAAGCTTTCATTCTAAATGCTGAATTCTCAGCAATATGAATATGATGGACCTAAACGTTGGTTGATGGGTCAGTGACTCTCTCTGACTATTCTGGCTCCTCTGACAAAAATTATTAGTTTTGAAGTGTTTTTCTTATTGGAAGAGAAGCTGTGAGGTAAAAGGTAAAAGTGGCAAGTGATAAAGTCCTCAAAAATAACGGGAGTCCCTTGACGACTTAAAAATGGATTAGGCATCGAAATCCCCAACACAAGTGGCTTAGGAGTCAAAGACCGCTTGACGTGCAGCACGATACAGGCTCTCCATCCACTTCAGCACTTCTCTTGATTTTGACAAGAGCAGTAGGATGCTTCTCAGGGCAATTGGTATATGAATCTGCAGGATTTTACAGCTCCAGAAGTATCAGTAACGAAGCCCCACAGAAGAAAAAACATGGTGTTAACTATAATTCTGTCAGTTTTTTTCCTGAATGCCTGGAATCAGAAGTAAAAGCAGGAACTAGATATGGCCCCATCAAGATTTCACTTGGACAGGAATCCAGTGATACAACAATGATGTACTTTATGGGAAGGGTGAAGTCAGATCTGAAATATGAAATGTTTTTGAAGGCTGAGAAATGGAAGACATGGATTAAGATGCCACTAACAAACTTCTCTGCCCTATGAGGAAAGGCTGAGAGAGCTGGGCCTCTTCAGCCTGCAGAAGAGAAGACTGAGAGGAGATCTGATCAATGTATATAAATATCTCAAGACAGGGAGTGAGGAGGATGGGGCTGGCCTCTTCTCAGTGGTGGCCAGTGATAGAACTAGGGGAAACGGCCACAAATTGAGGCACCAAAAGTTCCACAGGAACTTGAGGAAGAATTTCTTAACAGTGAGGGTGACAGAGCACTGGAACAGGCTGCCCAGAGAGGAGGTGGAGTCTCCTTCTCTGGAGATCTTCAAAACCCGCCTGGACAYCACCCTGTGCCACATGCTCTAGGGGACCCTGCATGTGCAGGGGGGTTGGACTAGATGACCTCTACAGGTCCCTTCCAACCCTAGCCATTCTATGATTCTATGATTCTATGATTCTCATGCCGAAATAGAATTTACTCCTCTCCTCGCCTCTGATGCAAGGGACCCGGTGATGCCAATAGAGTCAATAGGACCAACAATGATAGAGAAAGAAAGAGGCGAAAACCAAAAGTAGCATCCTCATAGCAACTACCTGCAGCAGTCAGAATCCAAGCTGATGAAGAATGGAGCAACCAGTGATCTTCACAGAGATTACCACTCCTCAAAGTGTGTATTAAACAGACAGAAAACTGCAAACCTCTTGCTTCAAAAAAGCCTGTGCTACACTGCTGCAACATTTCACCCCTGCACACAACTTCAGGAGGGACTTCAGAGATGTTGATGCTAAATTGATTAAATTCTTTCCACTAGAATTTATTTCATTTACTTTGATGACTTCTTTGTACAGGGCTTCATGCTCCTATCTGGTATAGAATTTCTCATTGATTTCTCAAAGAGCCAACACAAGAAGAACTCACTTCAAGTAAAGTACCTGAACTTTAGGTTAGAAAAGAAGATATTGTCTAGATATTGGGCCATACCAAATATTCACAATTCCTCCTTTTGGCTATCTTATGTCATACCTAACATGAACAGCTGCATTGGGCATCCATAAAGGAATCTAGTTTAGAGAAATGTTAGACAGACATTTCCTCCTTGAGCTGCAAGAAGAGCAACCATGAAAAGCAGAGAACACTCAGCTTTCTGAGAGAAGCCAAAGGGAAGACAAGCAGCCAGGAAGGTCTGTTTGAACAAGTGGTGAGAACTGTGATCTCCACGAAGCTGGAGGCAGTCTCCGTGAAATAAAAGTCATCAGTGCTGCGCAGGGAACAGCATCGCTCTAATCCGCCGCTTTGGAGCGTGGTGTGCCTCCCCAGGAGGTGTCCCTGAGACAACGCTCGGGAGCTCTCGGCAAGCAGCTCTCCTGCTCCCTGGATTCACAGCTGCAGCTTTCAGGCTCAAGCAGCAGCTGCTCTAAACAAGGACACGGAGACATTGAAGAAGTCAAGTTCTTACACTTATACTCGAGCTCTACCAGTGGGAAATCTCTGAAAAGGGTAATAAACTGTAAAAGCAGCCACCAGAAGGAAATGATGGAGTCTCGGATCATTTGTCCACTATACAGCCAAACCTTTTAATACCAGCAAGAAAGGCAGGGATGCCAGCTATGAGGAAAGTGGACAAACTCTTGAGCGAGATGCAGAGCTCCCAGGCCTGAGCTGCACGGCTGCTGCCTCATGATTTCCAAGCACATCCTGGCATGAGCAAACGCCAGCTAGAGGTAGAGCCTGTCACCCTGTTAACCGGCCATGTCCTCACTACCGCCTCCTCTTGTCCCCTGCACCCATGACTATGCTCTTACACATGAGAGGGGACACTTGTTGCCTACACATGCTCACGTTGGATGCTGTTACCTGTGTGATAACTTGTTATCACACTGCCTGTTTGATGCACTCCTTCCCAGTATCGCAACTATTTGGCCCGCCTGCAGGCCCACACTGCTGCCCACCTTGTCGTTCCTGCCGGATCTCCTGAGGGGTTTAACTCAAGTCTCCTGGGCAGGGCAGGGGGTGACCCCACTCCGCACACACCCAACCCTCTCAAAGGTGTAAATAAAGAAGCAAGGCTACAGGGAAAATCTCAAGTTTAGAAAGCAGTGATGTCCATAATCACCAACCTACGATCCGGAAACACCTTCAGTAAGTATTTCTATCTATGACTGTTGGCTTCTCTATCATCTTGGACAAAATTCACATGGGGAGGCCACAAAGGGACTAGATGTATCAGAAACAAGGATGGAGTTTATTCTACCTGTTAATAACACTAGTTTAGCATATATATTTGATTTGCCCAGCCAGGTCAGACAAGAATTGATGTCCTTGAACTGACTACCTTATGTTAGATAGAAAAACCAAGAACTCCTTGGCTTGCACAGCAAACTCACCACTGTGAACTGAAGAAAGAGCGAACCGTCCAGGCAGCATTCCTGGGGTGTCGTGGCAGGAGCATGAGGAAAAATCACTGCTAGAGACTGCAGCCTGACCACACTCCAGTGTTTAGCTGCTTCACTCTGTAATCATGTCTGGAGTGAATTACCTGCTTTCCGCTTTCATCACTGCTGCGCCTCACTTACACCCTTTGGGAATCCTCACCCAAAAGACCTCTGTTAGATATTTAACTCTTTCCCATGAAAATCTCACATCAGGTTATTTACCTATTCCAGGATACACATCTCACTGAGTATTCCATAATCATATAGAAGGAAATAAACTTTTGCTTATTTTTAAAATATTCTAAGTTCTAAAACTTAATTTATTGTGATTACAAACAATATAAAAATAATAGCATGCATATTAGCAGCTGTTATTCATGAACTATAAAAGTAACGTGCAGGAAAAAAAGCCTCTTGCTAGAAAAGTCATTTGATCACTTTTGGATCTGCATATTAAGATATTTCAAGGGGATTTTGTTTACAAAATGCAGGAAAGGTATGTAGGGACTAGCAAGAAACATAAACTATTTTCTTGGATGCATAAAGGCAAGAAGGCCCAAAGCACAAATCAGGCACAGAGCAGACTGCCATCAGTACAAAGCTTGAAAGAGAAATGCTGCTGTTCTTGTGCAAGAGCCTTTTGTTGCCGGGCTGATCAGCAGCTCTGCAGCTGCCTCCGAGCCGCACRCGGGAGCACGGGCAGGGCGAGGGACACGCTGGTGCCTTCCCACCCCCAGGAGGGCGAACCGCGCTCGGGACACGGCAGAGGAACAGCTACCCTCGCTCCCTCCCCGCCAGTACAGTAATCCTCACTTAACGATCAGGTTCTAATTCGTTGTCTTTCTTAAATTGCTCATGTTCTAGCAGTGCCACTCCACTAGAGGTGCCAGGTCACCAGAGAACCACAGTTCTGAAAATTCCTGTATTTTTAGCAATTCAGCAATCTACTTTATGTAATAAAAAGGATATACTTGTATATCTCCTTCTCTCTTCCCCTATGTATTCTCACTAGATCTTACTGATTATCTAGGAAGAATCTAGACAAAAAAAGTAGGACAGATTCTATCCTCCAGAAAATGTTTCTTTCTAAAATCATTGTCTCATACAAAATATCATCAATAGTGATGGAGTTTCTTATAACTTCAATAAAAAGTGATATAGATACTGCAGGGACAGCATGGATGAACCACTCATTGAAGGAAATCAAAGACTCATTTGTTAAATACTGAGAACACAGACATGACTCATCCTCAAAAAGAACATCTTGGTTAACGGGAGTTTTTCTTTCAGAAAAAWTGTAAAATTGTTTCCAAAACAAGAGTGTGTTAATGTATCTGCACTCCTCAACATTTTTTTTTCTAACTATTTATTACATAAATATATTTAGAGATTAAAAGAATTGTGGAACTTCCTTCTGTAAAAGCTGATAATTATTGACCAGAGGTAGAGGTGTTTGAGTACTGGCAGGCCATGTCATCCAGAGATGTCAACTGCAGCATGCTCAGGGTTGTACGAACTGRAAATGCACTTATCTCAAAAGAATGCGGCAACTCAGGATGGGAAGGCCTTGTAAAACATACAGCCCATCCCAACACACTCTACAGGGAGCAATCTTAAGAGCTTTGCTTCACTGCCCAGTATCAGGAAAATACCACACTTGTGTTTGATGCAATATTGATTAAATGCACTCTAATATGAATTAGCTATCTGGAAGGAAAAAAAAAAAAGACACAGTATTTGGTCTACATCATGTTAACATTTACAGCCTTTTATTTGAAAATAGTCTTCATCTTTTAACAAAGAGGGTGACAGCTTCATGTGGCACTCGGGTACTCTGCCCGCCACATGCTCACTGAAACACTCATTCATTTCTTCACTAACACCTCGGCTCAAGGCAAGACTGGCAAGTAAAATTCATTCTCTGTTCAACACAGGAAACCCCACTTATACACACTCACTGCAGACTACAAAATGTTCGTCTGTGTGCAATTATGCTTAATGGCTATGGAAAACCACTGAAACCCAGTGCCACAGTCCTAAGGAGCAGAGCAGGGATGTGTTAGGAGCCCAATGCCCAGTCCTTCAGGCAAGGACCCACACAAGCATGACAAACCAGCACAGTCCTTTTACAGTTTGGAAAACGTTGACTCGTTACATGAAAGACTTTCAGTCTGTGTTGGTTTATTAAAAAATAAATACCGTATGCCTTAAGCCAAGTGTGTTCTGATCTTAACTAGCAAAGCAAGGAGTAAAGTTTTTGAAAATCTCATTCCTGGGGAAGAGAGGAGGTGGGGGCAGCCTGGTGTGACGTGGGAATGGAGGGAACGGAGGTGCCAGGAGAAGGGAGGGCAGCACCCAGGGGAGCTGCACACGGGGCTCTGCGGGCCTCGCGGGAGGAGCTCCTTCCCCTAACGCCCAATAGCTGCTGTATGCAGCTCACGAGCACTGGGACTTAAACCCGTCAGCTTCCAATACGTGAGATGCTAATAATTCWTTTGACATATATTTGAAAATATTTATAAYATGAATATTCAGTGAGGAAAATTTYAGGAGGAGCGCTGAAGAGTCGCACCAGGAGAGTCCAGATAAACAGCTCTACGTCTCTTCCGCCTGCCCTTTTCAAAATGTTCCCCCACAGTGATCCTACGTGTCCCTTTTCAAATCATTTTATTCGCTGAAAACAGAATATATTCCTATTTGAAAAAAGGGCCATAAAGAATGTGAAAAAAAAAAGAAAAACAAAAGTTAATAATTTACATCACAGAGACAGATGAAATGAAAAAAAGAGATACCACACATGTTATTTCAACATGCAGTTGCTTCGTTCTGCGGTTCTTCATTCTGCGGTTAAGTAGTGCTCCTTAACAGCACTCTTATTCCAAAACGGATACAGTCCCAAATAATCTTTTAATCTCAAAACTCACATTTCCTTTATGTAACCTATCCGGCTGCAGAGACACTGAGTTTTAAACACAATTTTAGGTCCAGGAAACTGAACGTATTCTAACCACACTGAAATCCACCAAGAGGCAACCTTAGAGTTGAACGAGATGGTTAAATGTGCCTGTGCACGCACACACATGACTTAATAACTGCCAGCACTGGCCAAAGATCTGTCTTGAACAGTCTCCAACTCACCAAGCTACCTTCTGTGCAACCTCTTAATCTGGACCAGTGCAAATAAGACACATCTTGTTACTTTATTTCCTTTGATTCCCTAGTTCTACAGACAGAGAGCTGGAGGACTTCAGGGCAGCTTGAAAATACAGAGTATGCCTAAGGTGTACGAGAAAAATATCCATCAGCTGCCCTACATAGACATCTACTGTATTTGCAACAGCTACTACATCCAAAGCAACCTGGCTTGCTCTGAAACAGTTACAAATTTCTACTGAAAATATTTCATGTAATGTTTTTACAGCAGACTCTGAAATTGTTAGAAKGCAAACAGCTAAAATACTCTACAATCTGTGGACCCAAGTGAGTGACACCCTAAAATGAGATAATACAGCCCGATAGCACGCAGCTTAAAACTCCTGCCCGTTAAATCCAAGATTTGCCACACAAAAGAAGGATCATCCTAGTGCAACCGTATCCCAGAGAGGGATAAAATGTATTTCCCTTAAACTATAGCAACATCCAGTATCACGTGCAGTGTAGGAATAAACAGTTAAAAATGCAAAAAAATTCAAGCGAAGCCAGAGGATTAAGGAGGGGGAACCAGCGAGGGGCATTCGGGCGGGCGGAGCGCGGCGCAGTGCTGCTGGTCACCCCGGCTGGGTGCCCGGGCTCGGGCGCGTGCGGGAGGGAGCCCCGGCCTGGAGCGAGCAGCGAGCGCGGAGCGGAGCGGAGCGGAGCGGCCCCCGGCGCAGGGCTGCGCTCCGCGCGCAGGGCGCACCGCGCGGCCGCGCAAACCCGCGCCGCGTGCGACGGCGAGCGCGGCGCTCCAGCCGAGCAACGTCCTGACAGCGAGCTCGGGACTGCAGGTTCTGCGGGCAGCGCTGCACGCCAAAACTTACATAATTCTTTCACGCAACACCGATTTCCAAACTTCCATAAACAAAGTTGTTATTCCAAAATCAACTATATACCTTTTGCAGCCATAAAATTGTTACTGCAAAACGCCAGAAATTTCTCCGAAAACAACACGCTTGCTTTCCGTAGCTTCCTTCAAACACTAACCCTCCGCCGACCATTACCTCGGAATTTATAAGCGTATCAGCCTGCGGGTTTAAACAGCGTTTTGCTAAATATAAAACACTGAAGACGGGCAGTTACTTCCCGKGCACACGGGACCGGCAGAGGGGAGCGCGGCGCAGAGCGAGCGCGCACCACGCCCAGGGCAGCGGCGCTCGGGGGCCGCCGGTGCCGCCGG
>PTEX01000316.1:284350-373192 GCA_003342815.1 Eudromia elegans
GCGGCCCCAGGCACAGCCCGCGCGGCGCCCGCCGCCCCCGGCGCTCTGCGGCGCTGGCAGCGGCTCGCGGCTCCCGGCCCGGGAAGCGCCGCTCCCGGCGGCGCGGCGCAGCGCGGCCCTGCCCCTGCCCCGTCCACCCGGTGCTCCCCGCTCCCAGACTGCAGCCTTCCTGCTCCTGGTGCCGCCGGGCGCCCCGGACCCCAGCCGCTCCCTCGGGCACCCCCCTGTACGTCCTCCTCTTGGGGCTGACGAGAATTTGCCGCTTGACAAACGCCAGCAAGACAGAAGCTGCTTCAAGGCAGTGCTGCTGAGGTTCGCACTAACAGCTCCATGTAGCAGCTTCTCCCTCCCTTGAGGAATCTGCAGGAAATAGTCCGGGCATCCCTGGATACATGWTTAGCCACCCCAATATCTCATTCTCAAACTGTTACAACATGCCACCAATTTAGGATTTTTTCTTTTTTTGCTTGGTTTGTTTACCCAAACATGCAATTTCTAGTCTAACTGTTGCACAATAGGACAAAAACTGTGCTGCTGTGATCAGCCATAATCTCTTGCAGGAATCCCTCTTGCCAGCGTGAGGGAAATTGCATAAGCAGCGCGCTGTTACATAACCGCTGCGTGGTCCGGAACCGCTCGTGGGAGCTCCCGGCCGGCAGGATGCTCCGGCTAGCCCTTCTGCCAGCCTCCTACAACAGGCAGCAGGTTCTGTGCGGGGTTTTTGCTTTCTGCACTGCTGCACGCTACCTCTTTTCGGGGGCACCATTTTCCCTGCCCTCGACACCCCTGGCACGCCCCCCCCGTATCCTACCCCATCGCATCAGGTCCTTCCAGCTGCCAAAAACGCTCCTGGCGTACACAAAGGGCAGCGCGTCTTCTCGCTAGTCCTGGGGCACGTTACCCTGCTTTCACAGGATGCTATATACAGGTTTTTAACTATAAGGAGAGTAATCTGAAAGGCAAGCACTCACCTTACAGATTTTGGGTACAGAAGACTCTATCACTATCAGTCTGTCGCTGTAATAGAGTGAGGACTTTCCAGGTGTGAGCTACCCACTCCACGGCGAGAGGAGACCAGCCTTTGTGCTAGCACACGTGCAACTTTGAGCCGTCCTCACTATGYGGTACCCACTACTAGGACCAAGGCCGTAGAAACTTCCTGCAAGCAGCAGTTGAGTATCTAGTATCACTAAAGACTGCTAGGAAATATTTCTAAATAACTGGTTTCTGAGGAAACAMCGTGTTTTTAGACATGGATTTCTCACCAGCTCAGATTCCAGATTAGGTCTCAGCCACTTACACTGGCAAGATTGTTTACAGCAAGAGGAGCCACCTCGCCTCTCCCACTATAGCCATACCCATCCAAATATACTGAGCACTTCCCTTCAGAGCCTTTCTAGGCCTGTACCCCCCTTCTGTTAGCACTATCAAAGCCCAGCAGCAGCAAAGCTCGGCATTCCCAATGCCCTTGCAGTGTATTTTCACGTCTGTGTCGCTTTCGGGTATCATTCTTACCATCACTCATGGAGCTCTTCCGTCAGCAGTGCCAAAACCTTCCCCAAACGCCACATCCTCAAAGCGCCTCTCTCCAGAAGTTCCCCAGCACCCCAGTGCTGCTGGTCACTGCTGTTTCATCAGTATCTCACCTGTGGCAGCATCTCAGTTGAGCAGACATATTCTGTCTTCAGCGTAATTATTAACAAAAGAGTTCCTCATGACATGACAAGCAACTGGTGCGTTCTCTGCCAATCAGAACATTGGCAATCAATTTATTTTACAGCCAAACACAACGTTTTGCTCCGTTCCTGACCCTAGCACTGTATTTCCCCAATGCTCACACTCAGGCTTGCTTCCAGCACCTGCTCCCCGGGGGCACGCTGCTCCTCTGGCTGGTGTGTTAGGGCACAGACTGCCTGTGATGCTGAAAAAGAAGTGGAGCTGGCCCAAGTGACTCCGTACTGGAACTGCCATAAACAGAGGTTTTCTGTGGCCTCATGATTCCGAGTCAGTTACCAAATTGCCATCATCTTCATCCCCCTCTCAAGAACTGCTGAGCGAGAACACAATGCAGAGCGTAGGTATTCTCAAACAATGCCAATTTTGATTCAAGGGTCTCTTACTTTTCAGAAATCGTCATTGAGCCCTCTGCTTCCTTTTCAAATAGCTGGAGTTCCAAGCTGAGATCCACATCCTCTSTGCACAGGAAATCTGATCTGAAAAATGAGTCGGTTCGACCTGACCACAAATGGGTASCTAGATGCGCTGATGCGTCAATGTACCCTTGTCACAACAGAAGCAGGAGAAAAGATTAAAGCATGAAGAAATATTCTGTAAAAAGGTTTTCTATACCATATGCAGAAGTGACAAACACACCAACATCTATCCTACTTACAGAGGTCCTGAAGATCTATCAATTTTCCCCACACTTCTCCCTCCCAAGGTTGCATTCAACTAAAGAGCTGACTCCTTTATGCAGCTTTCATTCAGCTGCTCTCTAAGAAGAGCATTTCATCTTCCTGCCTTTTCCCAGACTGCTTGTTGCAGCGGCTGCTGGCGAGGGAATTCAGATCCACCGGATCAGCCTCATACCCACAAACTCGCAATCTGAAGTGAAATCTGGGTTCTTGTTTAAGGGAAATATAGAATATTTCTACTACAGCTGGTCAAACAACATTTGCCAAATCTCTTACTAATTATGTTTTACAGCATTTGAGACAGAATGTTTATGAATGTGTTTATGTGATCATCAGTGTTATTTCTTAGACTTGGGGAGGAAATTCTTTGACTTTGGGTGCAGTTTCCATGTACACGTTTGTTTGCTTTTGAGATACAAATTTCTAAAAGTGTTCAAGTATTCCCATCTAGATGCCAAGTGAACTGTCTACTTTGCTTCAGTCTCTTCCAAAGTACCCCTAGACTAGCACTAGATGAGACTTAGATTTGCGCTATCCATAGTGTCTGAATGCCCACCTGAGGACTGGTGTGAAGCAGGAGTGCCCCAAGAATAAGAGTGTTTGTTTTTGTGTCTTAAATACAAAAGAATTGTGAGAAAACACTATTTTGTGTGTCTCCTTTCATATATCTGTTTTCATACTAAAAATATAAAATATTTTAAAATATTAAATACAAAAAAGTTCTTGTACTGAAATCAACTCAAGCTTCATAGTAAATATGATCTCTTTCCCAGATAACTTCACAGTCCATGGTGGTAGCATCATTTTGCTGAAAGATTGAAAGCAAACATTGACATCTCCATAATATGCATTTCCCATTTTCTGYGTACTCTGTTAAGTGACTATGTACAGAACTGCTTAGTAAAATACTCTACAAATTATTTCCCATTCTTCAAAAATGGGAGAAATCCTGACGCACTATYTTCTGAGCGAGCTTCTATGAGCTCTAGGACAAGCAGCATTCTGAGCATCAGAACACATGGGCTCTAATTTCCGTAGATTCAACACAACAGACCCACAGAACAGCCCAGCCCATATCAGGCATTGGAGAAGGCATGTGACAGGGGAGGCTCGCAGGCAAGGACGAGTGCATGAGGGGCCGTTTTTGCAGCACGAGCTCCCATTACACCCTTCTCAGAGGTGATGCTTTTGTACCACTTCTCTGTTGATTCATTCTACGGCTTGCACCGTGTTTCCTCCTCGCAAGGGAAAGGAAGACACGGCACATGTGCAGTAACACACACTGAAAGCCATGAGGTGCCACTCATCATCCGAGCCTGGAGACGCAATAGTGCAGAACAAAAGGTTSAGCATCTTCTTCAGCCTGCACAGAGAGAGCAGGAAAAGCGGTGCCAAACCAGGGCCCTGTTAACCAGCTCCCTCAGCCCACGGTCCGTGTGGGAATTCTGCACACACACAAGACTTCGTTCTGGTCTCCAGGCTCTTCTGCTTGGCAGGAGCACACATGTGTCTTCAGGTTCTTGATTTTCAAGTTTAACCARCCCATGGTGGGGTAATATCGCACACAGTACAAGGCTATCAATAAAACATTAGTCATATGTGGGTGAATGAAAACATTTTCTTTACCATATGGTATACTATGGAAATAATTGCCAAATGACAGAAGCTCACTAATATTGATGCCAAATACATAGATAATACTGTCAACTTGCGATCAGCCTACATTTTCCTATTTTAAGATATACAAATGAGTGCAGTTTGAAAACATCCAGAAGAAGCTTCATATTGAGGAACTCTATAAAGAAATATACTCCAAATAAGAATATAAAGTAGCTTTTAGAATCCACTGGAACTTTTTGAATCACAAAGTACTGTRTTCACTGTCTGAAAAGTCAATTTTAAATACATATACGCAAAAAAAGGTGAGTGGGAAAACACAAGCATAGTCCCTAACTTAAAATATGTCTTCTTGTGGCTGCTCTTCTTTGGGAGTAGTATCTTGTTGTGAGCCAAAAGAGGAAAAAAAATGGAGCTTGTGGTGCAATAATTTGCAACCCTACACTCAAGATAACTAAAGATACTTATTTTATTAGGGTGATGTAATGCTAAGGACTGTTTAGTATTTTGGAAGTGCAAAAATATTTTGACTTTTTGATTTCTTTGCTGGTTAAAAGAAGGCAGTTTTAAGACCTCCATTAGTATATTCTAAGAAAGGATAGATAACAACAAAGTTTGTGAGGCTCTCACATATGACTTACAAGACCTTTCTGTGCAACTAACTCCGATGCGTTCATTTATAATTCCTTGGAATTATATAAATGCATACTCTCCCTAGCTTAACTTKCAGACTGGATGTGTGCAGAACAGCCATCACCAGACCCACCAGATTTTAAAATCACATTTCCTAACCAAGATATTCCTATCATATAATAGCTTGTACTGGGCTCCCGTATGATTACAGGGAGCTTGTAACTTGGACGAGACAGGATGTGCTATATATCAAAACTTAAGAAGTTTGGACAATTTGTGAAACAAGCAACATCGTTCTTCCGTGTTAGGATTTCCTTCATTCATCAGAGAGGGTTTTACCTAAATAATTTCTGACATCACACAGTGGTGTTTACACCTCAGGAGAGGAGCTCTTTAGGTTCATATTCCCCACAGGACGGAAGCATAAAGATTGCATATGCAAAGCATAGGACAAGAAGAGTTAGGATCCTATCTATAGGATTAGAAGAGCTAGGACACTATCTCCATTTTTTTGCCTGAAGATAAACCCCCCTGTTTTGGACCTAATAGCTGGGCAAAAGTCTGCTATCATCAGTGCTGCAAGAACCATTGGTAAGTTACGAGCTTTGGTAACTGACACTGCTCCCCATCTGCTTAGAAAGGGAACTTTCCTTTTGAACAAAAAATATTGGCCTTTTTGCTCAGAGCATAAATGGCACTTTATTTCCTTTGGGACGRTAATCATCTACAGCACAGTATTATGGAACCTCCTGTTTTAGTCTGTGAAAATATGGCACCGGCACCTTGGCATATCGAAATTGCTCATTTAAAAGCATTATTATTTAATTATTTAGGATAATCAAATTAAAGGCAAATACTTCCAGTCTAGATCCATCCTGGCCCASAATCACTCTTGTTGTTGGTCTTCTGGAAGATCTCTACAGTGCTTATTGCCCCTACTAGCTTGGTATCATCTGAGCACACCTTATTCTACCACTCCAGCACTGTAACCCCACCTTCAAACGTGGCCCTGCTCTGAGCAATGGACTGGATTAGACACCCTGCAAGGGCTCCTGCCAAACAGCACTGAGCTCTGGTTTGGACTGGAGAAGCACAGAACCATCAAAGGCAGGCTTACCCAAGGCGCACACGTGGTAAATCACGTAGACTGCAGTGAGTGGGAACTTCTGAACCATCATKAATACATTCCACATTAGCTTTAATCTCACTATTGTAAAATGCTTTGTTGGGAAATATCACGACTTTGTAAAATCAAATACTTTTCCACTAATGTATTTGCCATATTCATGGAGTCTGTTATTCTGTAACAGAAAGAAAAGTAATGATAKGATTTTTTTTAAAGTAGGSAATGGAGAAGCCTTTTTTTTTGTCATGCAGCACAYGAAAGAACATAAAGACCATTGATCATATCATATCAAATAAACCAATTTGATAACTGATTAATGTGCTGATTTCATACTATCACACGTTGTTCTCTGTTTGATTTACATGTATAATTTATCTTACTCATTTAATCTTGTTAATAAAATATCACATTGGAAGTCTGTGCACATTGCGTGTTCTCTCCCCAGGTATTAGGATTAAAAACCTGAGGAATCTCTGGATAGTCACTTTGTAAATCTCTGAGAGATGGTACAAAGAAATGCCTTACAGCAGATCCATAACTGATGCTCAAATCACAACGCAGTTGGAGTCTACAGGAATCTATTTGCATATCAGTCAGTTCCTTTGACTAACAACAGGGGTTTCGGCGCTTTTGTGGTGGATATAAACCAATCATCAGAAACGTTGATCATTTTCCTGAGAAATCCATCTCTGCTTCTCACAGCGTTGTTAAGTGAAAATGCACCTGCTCCATTTGGATTCAATAAGGCAGCCAGTGTTATGACATTATTAAGAAAACATATGAATAAGACAATGAACATGAGCTCTACTTTGGCCATGCTTGTGATCAAGAAAGGAAATAAAATTTCACGGTCACGTTAATTGARGACCAGCTACCCCTCTGAATACTAAAGATTTTGTATGAGGAGAGATTAACACAGAATAAAGCCAGAAACAGCTAYGAATTGTGATTTGTCTAACCAATCCTAAGCAGGCAGGAAGGCCCATATTTTGAATATTCACACTCCATTCTCAGTGCAGGATGCTAAAATGATCCTGTAGCTGTCAAATAAATTGAAATAACCTCAATAAATGGACTGCAATCTGCTAATGTATGGTAGAGTTACAAAAAGGGTTATTTCATCAAAAAGCATACCCTCACAATGCAAGTACTCTACAATGTAGCTACAGGTTTTGTTCCAGTTCAGGGTGATTACTACTGAAGTTGCTATAGATACAATGTATTCAAAAGGCTGAATTCCGAATAAAAAACCATCAACATCATTTCAAGATAATYCTTATTACATACTCAAGCAAATTTGAAAGATCATTGCTGTAAAACCTGCCAATGGAACACACATTCACAYGGTTTTCAGCAATTCAAAAATCAGAGGAACTTTAGAAAATTAATCAGATGCTACTGTTCTAAAAGTGAGAAATCTCCATTGAATTGCAAAGATTTTTTTCAATTATTATTTTTTGCGGAATGAAATATGAGTAAAATAATTTCACCTGACTGTAGCACCTGCAATATGTATCYAGTATAATCCTGTTTAAGCTACAGCATATTYTTTAACCCGGTTTCTTATACCCTCAGGTATGTTTTTGTGTGCCTGGCTACCATGAGCTGCTTTAAAACTAGTTGGTTTATTTCAATTGCAATGACAAAAGACAAAAGTCTAAATGATAACATGTTTCTACCAATATCATGAAAATTAGTAACCAGAAAGACTCTATCAATGCCTCCTCTTGAGAAACTACAACATGCGCTTATCCTTTTCTAACAAATCAGGAATAAAGTCTTGAAAAGCAAAATCTTGGGAAACTAGAATTGCTTAAAAAGAAATTCCATCTTTATTCTTACAAAATAAACAAAACCTATATGGTARTATCAGATACCCTTAGTCAGGTTAGTCCTGCGAAAAATTTCAAATATTTAAAAAAAAAATGCAGGGCAATTTAGTCTGTTTCTACTATTATAAACCTTTGATTAAACAATGATGACATCATTAGACATCTTTCCTGTGTAGCTGCCAGTTGGCAATCACCTCTTCATCTTTATCTTAAAAAAGTGCATAATTGCAAAGGCATCTTCTCCAGATCCTGAATCATCCTTGTTGTGCTTTTCYTAAACCTTTCCCATTCATCAACATGTATTTAAGATTACTGGAACCCACAGCCTTCCCTCTTCCCCCGGAAAGGCCACCAAGGCACCGGCATCGTGACGGYTCTGCTCGCGCCGGAGACCCGTCCCTTTGCAGACGTTGCACTCGCTCCCGCCACGCTCGGCGGCCGTGCAGGACGTGTTTTCAGCACGCGTTTGCAGCGGGGAGAAGCCGTGGGCAGCGCGGGAAGGCGCCGTTCAGGGCTGCCCACAGGGGCCCCGGCCCTGGGAGTCCCGTGCTTGCTCCGCCCGGAAGCTCTTGGAGCTGTTACCCGGTTATTGTCTCCCCTCCTCCTCCTCCCTGGTGTATGTTTAACTCTGCTGTTGGTTTTTCCATGTATTGGGAAAAGATTCTCATTCTTAAATTTCTGCCGCCTCAGTTGCACCGCTAGTATTCGGTGTGGAACACTTCAGAGGTTTATTTGCATTGTGGATGGCAATTCAAGAAGTGAGAGTAAGCTATSAGGTGGACCTCTTTAAGAAGCTTCTGCTAGCATGTCTGTATTTATGTGTCATGCAAAGATAGTTCTGATTTGGCTTTCAGCTACAAGACAAGGATGATCAAGATGAAGAATTTCATATAATATTATAGCATCTCTCAAACACCCAGCGTGTTTTTCATGCGGTGAACGCAAACCAATGAAATAGAATATTCTATTCCCTTAATTCTAGAACTAGGTAATATTTCATGCATTACAGTAAACAGGAGCCTCACTCGTGCTCACTAATAGATGGCRAGTGCCCTCCGTGCTGCACCCAAGGGGCCCTCCTTGGTGCCCCAGTCCCGCCGAGAGCAAGGAGATACCCAGCCAACCATCAGGAACCCGCAGGAATTGTAAACTCTAAAACTGGCTTCTTTCTGCTTCTCTTTCTTGCTCTGGATTTCAGAATATTGCGACTGCTTTTAGCCAAAACAGGCTGAAGCACAGATGTATGGATTTTATGCGTGCAGCCGCTTGTACAGTGGGTGGGTGGTGGTGGTGGTATTTCTGAGAAGAAAATATTATTGTGAAAAGAAATCCAACACACCATTTGACAACCGAGCATTTTTGGTCAGAGAATGATTTTTTTAACAAGTGCTTGAGTAGTTCATTTGTCACAACAGTCATTTTGTTCAGAGAAATCTCTTTGAAAATTAGGTTTCAATCCAGTCTTAAAGCTGGCTTTAACTATGTCACCTACAGGGACAATCTATTTAACACAGCTTTTTTTTTTTTTTTTTTTTTGAGAATTACATATTTTGAGTAGTCTTGTATTTGTGTCACCCATTACATTGTAGCAGCTCTGTGTGCTGATGATTTTCATCTTTAGTGGAAAACACGAATAACATTATTTTACCCTGTGGATGCAGGGAAAGGGACATTATTCCTTATTTTGCTTGTGGTGCTGAGGAACAAGGTCAAATTGGGTACGAAAATTTGTTCCAGGCCTTCTGAGGGATTTRAAAAGCATGAAAATCTTCTTAGCCWCTTGAAGTCCCTTAGCTTTTTCAGAGTACTTCGTTTATCATAAGGAGCAATGCCCAGCCCTTTGGTATTCGCTGCTTAGCTACATGCTCGTGTCATGAACACATCAAGTGGGTGGCGCTGGAGGGATGCGACCTGACGTGTCTTCAGCAGAGTGGATGCAGCCTTCAAACCAACTCTGCAGCTAAGCCTCATCCCTGCAACGGGGGCAGCCACCTGATGGCATTAAGCACATTAACTGACATTAGACTGGGACAAAATTTGAAACAAGAATGAGGAATCCCCTCAAAGTCATAACATCTCATTTCCCAAAGTACTTCAGACATTTAAAATTGCACCACTGAGATCTGCAGACATTACAAGCACTACAAGGATGTTACCAAGGATGTTACAAAGAGAGTTGCGGCGCTYTTCTGAAGTGGCTTTTCTCCTTCAGCAATTGCATTTTATTTATTGCTGTTGTTTCTGTTATTTGTCTAGCACTGATGACATTACAGATATTTGAGAAAAATCCTCATGGAARGGCCTCCTGCGTGTAAACCTGATCAGAAAGAGAGATGAGGCTCGGAACAAATACACGTGGACAGCATGGATTTATGGCAAGGCAGGAGCCAAACAGATTCAAATCATTTCTCTCAGTAAAGTTTCATAGTATTCCACTTTACCAGTGACAATTTTGGCTTCAATACTGGAAGACTACTACTCACATTTTTTTMCTGTAGAAATCTGCCAGATTCTCTGAAATTGAAGCATGTCATTTCCTCTGCCTCTACTTGGAAAACTATGCAAATGCAAAAGAGTAACATTTATAGTTTGCATTTTGCTGCTGACTCACTCATATAAGCATATCAATCACACATATTAAGCTGTCAACACTTAATTTAAGGAGAACTATTGTACTACTTAAAAAAGAAAATATAAATACCATAACAATGTGACAGAAGAATAAAAAACAGTATAACTATGATCTATTTTTAYGGTCAAAGAAAACATAGGCCTTTCTCATTATTCCAGTCAAAAACGAGAATTAAGTTGTTTAACATTTCAGTTAGAAAAATCTAAAGCTTATTTGGTAGGAGATTTAAATCCACCTGTGCCCTACAGAGGAATCCACACATTGTGCTGTACAACCCCAGTGACTTTCAAATGCTACATGTCACTTCATCACATACAGACAAAAGCTCAACATCTTCTGTATTATGATTTGCGTRGGTCAGTTTATTTTGCTGTATGTTAATAGCTTCCAAAATCTTTGGTGTTTTGCCTATTTATTTTTATTCTGCTCCTGAATTGATATGTTGTGTCCATCGTCTAATTAAATAAGCCATGTTATGAACCTGGGAATGGAGTTCCTTTTTGTGCAGCCAACATYAGCTTGTGATAGGCTCTGCCCTCTATCACCCTTTCTATTCTTCCAAGAGATCCTTGCCAAAGGTTTCTAAGCAGTAAAGAGAGCATATGGAAAACTACTGTTGCAATTATATTGTGACTTTCATTAATTTGGGGCTGATATCAAGAAAACATTTTGATATTCCAGAGCAGGTAGGTGTTTCCTGCCTGAAACATAACGAGTATATGATTACCCTTCTGTGAAGTACTCCGAATATCAAGATCATGGTAAAACCCAACAGGTCTCAAAACCCACAGTGAACTGGTGGAGGCTTCGGGTGCCTCTGTGGGTCGGCAGCAAGTGGCAGATGCTCCATAACTGAGTTTCAAAACTGATCTTCACCAATTCCAGAAAGGTTTTGATCTTTGTGGGATGAGTGGCATCAATACGTAATTCAAGAATAAATAACTGATAAAATTCAATGCCTTCACTGACCCATTTAATAAGCTAAGTGCCAAGTGATTTCCTTTCACATGCTGGAGTACCTATCCAAGCTAAAAATGTTCTATAAAAAAGAAAGAAAAAAAGAATCTTATCCAGTGATTCTGATTATATCTTTAAAAGCCAGGAAAGGATCCTCACTGACTTTTCAGTAATGGTAATTATCACTTTAYTCAGCAAGTATCCTAATGAAGCAAACCTAAAAATAGTAGAATTTATCCCAATACTATACTCAGTTCAGCACTTTGATTGATTATATTTTCATTGCAGGGACATCCAATAAATAAAATAAAAAAAAAATCAATACAGAGTTGTATTTTATTTTTTTGAAATAGTCCTTTTTAAAAAGATTAGCAGAGTTCTGAACGTGGTCAGATTCTCTGTTCAATGCCAGGAACACATTACTTGCATGACAGGCGATAGATCAAAATTTCTGAAATCTCCTGTTTTAGAGGACTCTATAAAATGTTGATGCTGTAAATGTGGATAACAATCTCTTAATTCAAATGCATTAAGTACTGCATTCTTCTAATTGCTATGTCATTTCCAGGCTGGGCAATTAGAAAAGGAAAAGCATTAGTCCCAGAGTAAAGCGTATTTAGACATGCGAGGCACATAAGTATCTCTCCCTCCCAAGGCAGTAAGGCCAGGAAGAGCAGGGCTGGGATATTCAGACCATTGTTGCCTACAAATATTCCCATAAAAAAAMCTCTAATACAATATATGTGTGATACTGGACAGGCTATATCTCACTCTTCACACCAAACAGTTAACAATCTTAGCTTCTTGGAGCAAATTGTTGTGTTGYATTTTGCATGTTTTTAACAGACTGCAGTAACAAGGAAAGCCTCTCTAAGGACTGTTGCAATAATCATATTTCTTTGTAAAATGGGGAAAGAGTTTCTGCGGAAACCATACAAAGAAATCTGCGTAAGTCCTGCAATTGCACAGGGCAAAATGATTTTTAAAAAGAGCACAGAGAGAAACACCTCTTTCACCACTCAAAATAATTAAAGACCACTTCACAACACCATCACATATTTTTTGCACAGCAGAAACAGCAGAACAATCACAACAAGACAGTTCGGAACTGATCTGATAGCACAGTTAATATTAGCTGTTAGAGATTAATTCTATATAATTCAAATCTAATTTGTTGGCCTTTATTGACCAAGAATTCAGTGATAGGTGAAGCATTGCAAAGCAGACTTCTTAAACTTCTTGTCATTAACACTGTCTTTCAGAAAGCTAACTAGGCAACAAGCACATCCTCTTATCAGATGCACTGAAAAAAAAGTAATTGCTTGGCAAGACAGTGTCTACAGAATGAAAGGTCAGATTTATATTGACAATAATGCCTTTAAATTATARTTAACAATAATTTAACAGTTTAGCTTTCCCTGAAGGGCAGGGGTACGATTAGAGAGTTATAGAAATGTGTTTGTACCTGTGATATGAAAGAGCGGGCACTGTTGAGCCCAGAGGAGTTTGAGGGGGCAATCTTATCAATGGGTATAAATATCTGAACATGGGTGTAAAGAGGACTGAGCCTGACTCTTTTCAATGGAGCCCAGCAATAGGACGGGAGGCAATGGGCACAAACCGAGACACAAGGAAGTTCTGTCTGAACATGAGGGAAAATTTCTTCTCTGTGAGGGTGACAGAGCCCTGGAACAGGCTGCCCAGAGAGGATGTGGAGTCTCCTGCTTCCGGAGAAWCACAAAACCCGCCTGGATGTGACCAGGTGCCCCGTGCTCTGGGTATCCAGAGCTGGAGCAAGGGGTTGGACTAGATGGTCTCTAGTGGTCCCTACCAACCCCARCCATTCTGRGAYTCTGTAATTCTGTAATACTACATTTCCAGTGCTRTTTAAACATCCAGATAGCCTAGTACAGCCTTTGGCTGTTTTAGACAAAACAGTCCAGCCATGCATTTAGCTCCTACGTGGCATTTTACAGACTGGGCATGTAAACCATTCCCATAGGTTTCCGCTGGCACCTGGCGGATGCCGGCAGCAGGGCACATCCCGGCCACGCTCCCCTCTGGCAGGGCTCCAGGGCGCTGGGGAAAGCTGCACGCCCGGCTGCAGGCCAGCGCGGCCCGGAGCGCGCCGGGCCCTTCTCCGGAGGGAAAGGTGGCGTGGGATCATGGAAAAGCTGCTGCACTCTGGCTGCYCCTCGGAGCAGCCTCTCGGCGCTTCACTGCACTGAATGATTTGAAACAGGGTTGAATTTAGTCCCAGAATCCAGGGCTTGCAAAGGTAGCACAGACCTTCATCAAATGTAACTTGGCAAGATTTGGAGGAACTGAACATAAGGTAGAATGCAGATCTTTCATCCCTGAGACATTTTCAGCTGAAGGCCGTATGTTTTCAGTTATTTTTCATATGAGTAAGATGTCCTTTGAAACAGGTTGACTGTGTTTCCATTCTACAGCTTTCCTGCATTTCTAAGACTCTTAAAATACTAATGAGYCTGTCATTCCAATTGCCCTAATACTTAATCTGTTTAGGGTGTCGGGCATAAAACTCAGGGCAYCTTTGACAAGATGGTTTTTGCTGTCATACAGCAACGTAAAAGCCTATCCCTAAAGCCTAAGCGTTTGTCAATATGATAAACAATGGTATCTCTCAGAGGCTGAGTTGCTTACTTGCTCTGATGCTATCAGTGCTTAACAGAGTACTAACAGGTGGAGTGAACAGAGTGTTAGAAAATAGATCAGCTTGTATTAGGTATTTGTAAAGATAACAGTTAAAAAAGCATTTACATTTGCAGATATTTTAATAACTGAATGTCCACCCATTCTAACAGAAAGACACCTCAATTAAACGCAAAACACAAACCATCTGCATAGCTTTTGCATTACTCTAGCTTAATGCCATCTCTCCTCTGAGCAATTTTGCACATATTTATTAAACAAACAGAAATGTACTCATTTTTCAATTGCCTTATGCAGCTGGATAACAGGCAGCAACAATAATTGCTCTCCTTCAGGCCTGGGTGTTTTGAAATGCCCATAGCTATGGGTAGCATGACGACCTTTCGGGTGCTCATTTATGCATACGGGGGATAGACCCACCCTTGGTGCAGCTCTGATGTGACGTGTTTGTAGGGTGAAGTAAAGGAGAATGTTCAGCTCTTCTCCCACTCAAAGCAAACGAAAATCACAGAGGTAAATGTGTAGTTGAGTTCTCCAAGGAGCTCCCTATCTAGATTTGGAACAGATAAGAAATCGAAAGAAAGGACTAAGAATGGCAAAAGTTTGAGGGGGTGAATGGTCGAAGAGATAGTTTTCAGCAGCAAAGGTTTTAGGTATCTTCATTTGTTCTGGATGTGGAATCCAGTAAATCTGCTAGAGGACAAAGCTGTCATACTTTGCCACTTGGAACTCTGTCTAGACTTTCAAAAGCAGTCTGTGTTCAGCAAGAAGTAATCTATTGCCTCCTCTACACTATGCCAAAAAAACATTACTGTACATGAATCACGAAAATAAACCTGGTCACTAGCAGTTTGAAAACAAGTTAAATGAGGCCATACCCAGTGTACATCTAAACTTCTTGCAGACAAATTGTGAAGGAAAATCATTTCAATACCAAGGTATTGACTTAAACAACTAACCCTGAAGAGAATCCCCCCCACTTTCCACTGAATCAGACTGTGTCTGGAATACATTACGTGATTAAGAGCCGAAAACACTCCATCATCATCTGCTGCTCTTCTCCTTTAACCTCCAATCCAATAGCAGTGGATACTGTATTCAGACAGCATTAAAATGCTGGTCTGTAGAATGCATATAATTGAGTTTGCACATACTGAGCATTCATGAAGGTCACATCGTTTTTAAATGTTAAACATTTATGAATATGTTTTTAGACACTTTGGCATGATATCTAAGAGCATGAATCATAAATTAAGCTTATAAATCTGAACATCAGGGAATGACGAGACAGCTCCATAAGCGAGAGCAGATACTATATATTTACTCCCTTTTCTGCTAGTTAATCATCTAACTTTTCCGAGATTAGAAATAGCCCTCATACTTATTGGTTTTGTTCTTCAATCTTACAGATAGTATTTAGATATGATCTAATCAGGTTCATATCACAAGCAGGGAAAACAGAAGAGGCTTTTCTGAAATGATAAGGGCAAATACAAACATATTTCTGGTACATAATCATGCTGAATAATACATAATAATAAWAAAAAAAGATTTATAACAATGCCTGAAGCCTCTGAAAGGGACCACACTGTCTGACCTCTATTGTTTTGTGTTGTGCAGCATGTTTCAAAGAAAGTCCGTGTGAAGTATGAAATTATCCATTATATAAGGCTGAATCCTCATAAATACAGATATATTTATTAACACTTTTCATCTGAAAATCTCAAAGCACTTCAAAGAAGAAAAGGACTTTTCACTAAGCACACAGTAGGGGTGGTAAAATGAGACAAAAACACTTAACCAGATTCAGATGAAAAGTGTCACTCAGCTATAAAAAATCTTTACAAACTTGCCTTCTTAATCATCAAATCAATTACCTTATTAAAAACATATGCAATTGATGCATCTCTTTGTAAGCTTTGTAGCTGCATGGACTGGAGATCTTTTAAGCAAGTTCCTTTAGGTTTTTATTAGAAATCACACTGCAGATCTCTGTTTTATTGTAGATATCGCATCTCTCTCCTCAGTATGGCTGTGTGCTTGCCAGTGACTGACAGGTGCTTTTCCTATAAAACTCCTTTGCCAAGAGTATGCTGCAAATCCTTTGCTGGTTGTAGACAGATTGACTCGTAGACTTGTTCTCCTGCTTCCTGCATTAAACATTATGTACACCAGCAGTATGTTTGCTAGCCACAGGCAATTCCGCATGTGCAGATTACATTTTGACTGCAGTAATGAGCATGAAATCTACGTAGTCATAGGGAAAAGGAAAAAAACTCCTAATAAGCAGCAGTTTTTCTAGATGCTGGATTTGCCCAAAGCAAATGATAATTTTGTTCTTATCTCCAAAAAATTCCCAAATATTTTATTTTCACTTCAGTACCGCTATGGAAAGAGTTGTGACAGTGTCAAAATTTGGCAACAAGCTTTTCAAGAAAGTAAAAATCCTGATCATATTTATACTTTTCCCATGATATTTTATCTACTTACCGACTTTGTGAACTCTAAATCACTTAAAGGATTTGAAGTCAAAAAAAAAAAGGATAAAACATATCTTTTTCCTAGCAGCCTTCAGTCATTACCAATATGCCGTAGGCTTTTAATTTGGATATTTTGGATTTTTTGTGTGCGTGTATACATGCTCACATAGACTTAATCCGAAATGCAGCTATTAAATGACATCACTTAGCACTTTTCATCCAAAGAAAAAAAAGCAAAGGAGGTCACGGCTGAGCTGCCTTCGCAGCTGCCTTCGATTGGCTGGTTCCCGCTCGCTGCAAATCCCTGCCTGGGGAGGCAGGGAGGCCCGGGGGGAGGCGGCCTCCCCACCCTGGGCCTCCAGGACAGACGGAGGCTSTCCTGGGTGCTGGAGGGGGTGGGGACGACACAAGAGGTGCCTTTGCTCTCCGGAGAAAGCCGCCTTTCAGCGGAGGGAGGCGCCTGGATTTCTTCCTCTCCCAGGCAGAGGAATCTTTGCGGGATTCCGCAGAGAAGCAGCGCTGTCGGAGCCTGAAGCCTGTTGCTACCAATGGAACATTTTGGAAGCCTTAAAACTTAAGACACATTAAAGCACATTGATCTCCTCTAAGGGGAAAAAAAAGAGTTGATAGGATATCTTAGCACCCAGCTGCAGTTAAAGACATTTACGTTCTTAAATGCATATATTCAAATGTAAAACTGATTTTAAAATAATGTCTATAGCTACTGACACTTGTACCTGAGCTACATTTAATAATTTTACAAATGGAAAAGATAAAAAGTGTAAGAATGCTCCCCATGCGGCAGGTTATGTAATGAACCCTCAGGAACACTGTTTATAGTAGCATTTACTGGCTCACTGGTATTTACTCAGTAGCTGCTTGGTGTGTGCAGCATACTAAAATTCAGGAACAAAGTCTGCGCCTGCTGTGAGTTATATCATGTGTTGAAATGCGAATACATGGTAATCCAAATGAATCAGTTAATTGGAGCAAAGACTCACTTGAAGTCTGGTAATTAAATGCCATTTAGCTATTACAATTAGGGGAGAAAAAGGAAAAGAAACCAGATCTCTTGGACAGGGAATTGCTGTGCCCCTTCCTTGTGGGCAGTGTCTGAAGCAAATGCAAGGAGCCCACTGCAGAATTCAGCCAGTTTGTCTGTGCAGTTTCTACTACTACAGCTCTGTGATTACTATCAGTTTGCAGACTTTGGAGGTGTATAAATGTATCAGTTTATTTAAGATAAAGTTTAGTGCTTCATGACAAACAATCAAAAAGGCTACCAGTGAACCCTGAGAGAGGTATGAAACTGAAATATGAAAATGTGCTTTTACATTTTTTAAAAAAGCAACGCTATTGATAGAGACTGATAATGTCGGCTGACTTTACACAGCCCAAGCAGCAGAGATCCACAGTAAGATGAGATTTGTCCTYGGCCACAAAAGAATTAGCTTGCTAGCTTAAAAATCAGAAACATTTAAATATATGAGAGCTTTGAGCAGTATTTTCAGCTGAAAACAATCTGCTTTTCTATAATGTATAACTAGAAGAGCTACAATATAATTATGCCATCCAATTTACATGATTCAGCTATTTGTGCGCAAGGTTTACGTGCTGCTCTGTGAAACAATCACGGAAATGTAAGAGGTCAGAATGGGTCAATACAAAATTGTCAGTCAGAAGAAGGAAAAAAAAATGACTTTTAATAGACTAAGGACTTGCAGGAGAAAAGAGGGTTGGGTAGCTGCTGGTTTGTGGATTGTTAGTACAAGGCCCAGAACATGCACACGGAGCAGAGAAACTCGAACGTCTCTTTGGAAGTTCTCCACGCTGAGAAGTAAGATCCAGGATTCTTTATAACTTCTACAGCTTCTCAAAGCCTTTCCCAGCCATGGCCCTTGCAGCCAAGTTGTCCTTCTAGGCCCTCACCCCGCGGCGATGGGCACTTCAAAGAGATGCTGGAGCCTGAGGGATCTCCATCCCTTTCCCTTCTAATCACGAGTGTTCGCAGACCTCCGGGCAGCAACTGGAACTGAAAAGCAATGAAGAAGTGACCTCAGCCTGCGTGTCTGGAGTCAGCTCCTCAGCGCTGGGAGATTCAAAACCAGAGTGCTCGTTTCTTTGGCTGCCCGTAGGTGGGAATTCCGCAGCACAGGCGTGCCCTCTTACCTAGCAGGGGAGGTGCTGTTACGACCTTCGTGACACACGGCAACTCAATTGAGAAGTTTTGCTGTTATTGGTTATGTTGGGTCTTRTACATCTCTTCACGTACCGAAGCATTTTAAAATAGCTGCTAAATGAACACAGTATCCATCTTTCAGCTGATGGAGGGTATCATTTGTTTTGTTTGTTGTCAGCAGCAACGAGTATCTAAAACATATACACATATGTACTTTCTAAGTCGAGATTTTGCATAACAGACACTATACACTGCTGATCCATAGGCAGGTTTCCTCAGATGACCTATACACATTTTTTTAAAAGGAATCACCTACTCTTTATGGATTTCCTTATGTCAGGGATTCCTCTACAACCGCGCTGCTGGCAGATCTCAGGGCCAGTTCAAGATAAGACTTCCAGGTCCCTCCACTAGCATCAGAGCTGWGACCGCTCGTGGTAAGGGTTCTTTTTTCTGTTAAGTATTTGGAGGAAAGTTCTTGATTCATAGGATGACAGACTTGTCAAGGTTGCTCCCTACGTCTGTGGCAGAGAGCCTAGAAGGCCTGAATCCCGTTCCTGCGTGGAGATGCTGACAACCCTGCAGTAGGCAACGCGTTCAGAGCTGAGAGGAAAATCCAGCCTACCRAACCTACCAGACTGCCTGCCAAAGAAACACCAAATTCCACCGCAAAATTGCACTCARGGGCTGAAATTAAAGTACCTCAGAAGAATCATTTCTAAAAACACATCAGCATGTATTTCATATGTTTTGTCTCTGYTTTAGGGATATTTCATTAACATTTGAATAATTTCCATTCACATCGCTCTGTTAACAAGTTTAACATGCATTTWCACTTTTGTAATATACAATGAGTTTTAAACACAGTGTTTAAGACAATTTCAGTAAACTGAGCTGAGCTGAGCATCGTCTAGAATTTTCAGTCAAGGAAAATGCACCTACATGAAGGAAATTTGCAATTTTATTTTAAAATTAAATAGCTAGTAATAGATTGTTACTTTTTTGCAGTATCCACTTATCTGATTTCTACAGGGAAATAGAAAATAAAAGTTTTAATCAGTTCACAGAATATGGCTTAGCATGCTCTACACGGCTAGATAAGGCTTTCAGGTGGTAAGATCAATTTCAGAAGGAAACGATCCTTTTGCTTCTACAGCCTCAAATAGATCTGAAGAAACACAGATGATGAACATCATATGAAGAAATGATGTCAATTATCATTCAAGAGATCAAACAAAAATACTTCAGAAGAGTAGGGTATAATGCACAATCAGGGAAGTACAGGCAAACTGTACTGGCACTATAATGCAACAATTTGAGTCTTGCCACATTTACATAAATTGGAAGAAAAAGATGATGTTAAAAGTCTGTCAGTACAGATGAGACAGCCTACAGGCTAAACCCATGACAAATTTGGTTAGAATTTTAATGCAGTCCTCTACTTTTGTAGAGGCTGGTTTGCTTGTTTGTTTGTTTGTTTGTTTGTTTTTCCTTTTCTAAAGTGATCCAAAGGATTATTTTTACCTATGAAAGTTGGCTAAAATTGCCAAATTCAGCTTTTCAGTAAGCAAGATGATTCAAATAATAACCAAAAGCAAATAAGGACCTTCTTTGAGAACCTACCTTCTATAGGCAGGCATTTCTTAAACCTCAGCTGCCCTGTAGCTAATTCATTCAGTATTGTCCATGTGATGGACATGRCCCAGGCCATTAAAAAATTGCTGGAATCTGAAGTCTCAAGTTCTAATATGACAAGTTCAGGATAAAATGCCCAGGCAGATTAAAGTGGACAGCAAAAGATAAGGRAGATGGATTTATTCTGATAGGAGTGGCAGCTTGACTGAAGACATAGGAGCATGAGGAAGGCTAATGCCAAGGTGTTCGGGGATATTGTTGCTTTTTTGGCACAGACCTCGTGCCTCGGGAGCAGGAGGAATGCGAGCTGCCCGTGGCCAAGCAGGAGCAGCACGGGCAGAGCCTCGAGGCCGGCTCCCAGCAGCAGAAAGCAGCCTGCTTGGCTGTAATTAACGGCTCTGGACCAGAGGCGTCCGCAGCGGAGCAGCCCTTCCCGAGGCACCGCAGCACCCAGCGACAGGACCCRGGGTCTGTCCCAGGAAGCAGCTCCGAGGCTATCCACGTCTCACGCCGCTCCGCACAACTTCACTTCAAGGACTTGTATTCCAACAAGGAAAGCCTTTCTCCAAAAACTAAACACACACTTAAATGCAGCAAGAGGGATCACATAGGAGAACCCCCCCATGGCCTCCTCCTTGTCGAGGCTCAAGCAGAAGGACAGAAGCCAAGGTCTCGCCTGCAGAAGCTCCCAGCCACAGCGAGTGCTCACAACTGCTTCCATCCCAGGCATTTCTGAGCGAATTCCACAACATTCCTGGTGGGAACACGAGCAGGAACACCTGCCCTTTCCGAGTGAAGCAGCTGCTTGCAGGTGCATGAGGAAACAGCCTTCAGCTCACGCAGACGACCAGCTGCGACATGCGCAAGAGGCCTGGAATATTCCTAGTGACACCTGATTTCAGTGCAATAGACACTGTATATGAYAAGCACAGATAGGCAGTACTACACAGGGGGGGGAAAAACCACAAAAACAGGAATTTTAAGCAGCAGTCACAGATGTACAGTGCAGAAAGAAGAGCCTGAAGTGCAAACAGAGGGGAGGCCTGCAAACAGATACACCGAAAGGAAAAGAAATGAACAACAAGCACAAGGGTTCAGAAGGTTACTGCGATATAACAGCTTTTGTATCCTGCAAGAAAAGAAACCCAGCTGAAAGATGAAATGGGGCCCTTGATAAGTAAGGACAGCAGGAGCCATGGCTGGGGCTGCACAAATGGTCTAAATAGTGGATTTGAAATGAATTGAAGTTCCTGTCTGGACACAGCCAGCCGCAAGTTTGATGGTGACTACAGGACTGCCAGAGCACAGCGCCCCTTCTCCTGCCCCCTCTCCAGCAGTTGTCTTTCCCTTCATGTGCTGCCTATGCTGTAGAGGGTAAGGACACTGGAGACTTGGGGCTCGTATCCAGACACCACCGGGGGATTTCTGTGTCTAATCTAGATCMATTTCTGGCTCCTTTGCACATGGGATAAAACAAATGATAGGATTTGGGAGAATTCAGTGCTGTTTAGGCCTTCTTTACTCTTTCAGTACAGGATGTAGTTGTTTATTCACTGCATTCCTTATTTGAAGTGACAGCAATAAAACAGCGATATTTTTTCCCCATGCCAGTTATCCCAAGCAATGTGGATAGTCTTTGTCTTGAACTTCTTTTCATACTCTGAATTTTCGGATACATCAAACYGTTATAAGGAAAGTGCAGGGTCCTGCACTTGGGGAGAAATGACGCTATGCACCAGAACAGACGAGGAGCTGACCTGCTGGAAAGTAGCTCCATGGAGAGGGATCTGGGAGTCCTGGCTGACAACAAATTAACCATGAGGCAGCAATGTGCCCTAATGGCCAAGAAGGCCAATGGACTCCCAGCCTACAGCAGGAGGAGCGTTGCCAACAGGTCGAGGGAGGTGATTCTGCCCCTCYACTCAGCCCTGATGAGGCTGCACCTCGAGTACTGTGTGCAGTTCTGGGCTCCCCAGTGCAGGAGGGACGTGGAGCTCCTAGAGAGGTTCCAGCATAGAGCAAGGAGGATGATTAAGGGAYTGGAGCATCTACTGTATGAGGGAAGACTAAGCGAGCTGGGCCTGTTTAGCCTGCAAAAGACTGAGAGGGGATCTGATCAGTTTATACAAGTACCTGAGGGGTGAAGGTAGGGAGGAGAGGGTTACTGTGCTACTTTTTATTTTTACTGGCACATGGACACCAAAAGAGGATGGAATACCCACAGGCTATTTTCATAGCACCATGCAAGGTAAGGAGGAGCTGAAATCGGTGGCATTTCTCCTGAGCATCCRGAAGGCAGGTCGTAGGAGGGCATAAAACTCCGGGGCCAAACTCTTCTTGGGGGTGGCCAGTGACAGGACAAGGGGTAACGGGCACAAGTTGAAACCCAGGCAGTTCCATGTGTTGTGGAGTCTCCTTCTCTGGAGATCTTCCAAACCTGCCTGGCTGCCACCCTGTGCCACGTCTTCTGGGTGTCCCTGCTGGAACAGGGCAGGTTGGACTAGATGGTCTCTGGAGCTCCCTTCCAMCCTCAACCGTTCTGTGATTCTCTGTGATTCTGCAGTTAACTGTAGTTAGCCTGATCTCATCATGAGCTGAAGATCAAATAATTTCCCCCATATACGGGCAATCCTAGTATTTTAGTAAATCCTGGAGAAAAGCATTCTGCTCTTGGAAGGCTTTTCTTGATCTACAGCAAGGACGTAAGGGTTGAAATCCAGCAGGATTTTTCAGAATCCCTTCTGAATTGATGAAATCCAGGCAGCTACAGTAGAGCACAGGCATGTTCAGAACAGTGGTAAGACTCCAAGGATTTTTCTTCYAGCTTCTGATTCTGCCTTTTTAATGCATATCTGAACATGATATTGGTGAATTCTCCTCCTATCGAGAACTTATCTATGGCAAAGAGGTGCAGACGTATAAATTACCCTTTCTATCAGATCCAATTTCCAACTTGAAGGATTCTTGTCATGTACTGAAAGTGCAAAGAGACTTATCTGGCTCAAGTACACAATTGCATGTGATAATGCAAACCAGAACTCTCCCAAGAGTTTGAAATGTGAAGAAATCAACACCCTCTAGGTTTTCTTGCTGAATTCATGATAGAAATTGCATAAACCATACATAAAAAGGTCTTGAACAAAATAATTTATGGCTCTATTATCCTATGTAAATGAGACATGAAGAATGGTGTGGAACATGGTTATTTTTACCCAGCWATGCCTCAGTCCTCTTTCTCTGGTGTTAGGTCTCACAGCTTTACTCACAGAGTAAATTCATCCCTTTCTATATTTAAACTCTTGACTAGGCCTTGTGTGTTCACCCTGTTTCCAGTAAGATTAAGAAATCTGCAGCCCACTCAGACAGGAATTTAAAGCTAGAGATATGGAATTATCAGACCATTTAAAGATATGGAATTATCAGGCTATTTCCTTAGTGCATGCTCTAAATAAATATTCTTTGCAAAGCAGCTGAKCAGACAGCAGTTAATTTCACAGGTTTTAGAAGAATATACCCCTACAAACGAGTTATTTAATAAGGACATCAGTGAAGCAGAGCACCAGCTCTTGTAGTCCTATTATAGTAGCATCAATTGAGGATGCTGGCGTTGGAAAATGTAGATGATGAGACTTTCAGATCTAATGTGGTAATGCAGCAGCACGTAGTCCGAAGAGGAAGCAGCAGCACATTCAGGAAGCCCTTTAATCCCATGAGAAGCAAAGGAGAGGATGGCTTTCAGTAAATGTTTCTTCGGTGAAAGCAAGAGGTCTGTGTATTTTTAGAGCGGCCGCTTCATTATGAGAGGTGAAGAGCTCAGATACGTGGACATTTCACCCTTCTCAACATCTCTGGCAGCTGTTGCGCACTGTTAAACAGCTCTAATAGAAGATGAACCATCCTCTGGCTCTAAGGGCATGGAAAGTGGGATTTTTTCCTTTTTTTTTGGCTTCACTGTCTTCATGGTTTGTTAAGTGCAATGTACAGACATTTCACGGAAGCTACCGGACCCCAGCGGGACCTGACAGTTAAACGAAAGCTGTCAGTGGTCCATGGGTAATAGAAAASGGAAAACCTGGAAACAATACTCAAAACTTAGACCAACGGTCCAAACAAGTAAAAAAGATTTAATTAGGTCTTAAAAGTGCAATAGAGAAAATATATTTTCAGGTTTTCTCTTGCTGCTCACTAACTGCTTGGCTAACAGTGATTTACACTGCAGTTATAGCTGTGCATCCATAACAAAGGTTTGTTAAGACAGTGTCTTAGAGTGACTAAATGAAAATTTTGCCCCCTAATAGCGACTGAAAAGGATCAAGAAGGCAACATCTGGATCACAGATGTTGTGGAAAGTTTTTACAATTACGGTTGATTTAATGTAAGATAAATAAGGTTTTAGAGACACTGTTGATTCATATGAAAAGGATTGCACATAAAAAGATTTATTTAATTGCTTTTGCATGTTAAAAGTGTTGGTTACAGCAATTAATCAGTCCGAGGATAGATATGAAAATGTCCTGGTGATTCAAAGCTTGTCAGCTTGCTTTTCAGTATTCCAGGGGAAGACATAAGCACTTCTTAGAACTAGGTTAATGGGAACCTCACATTTAAATTGAAAAGCTGAAAATGAGGTACAGTGGGCATCTTGAATGTAAGATATGTACATGTGCAAACACCTGTGATAAAAAAATATTCAAAGCAAAAGATGTCTCAATTTACCCCTTATATTATACTGCAAACATGATAACTCACCTAAGAGAAGCCCTGCCTAACACTACCCCTCTCTAAAAGGCCTTGGAGGGGGAAAAATCACTGTCACTGCAGGTCTCACGCYGTCTCGGGTCGATGGTTGTACATTGGAGCCCTATTCTTCAAAAGTGTTTTACAGCTAAGGGCCAGTTTGCTTACTTTTTAATTGTAGTTAAATGCAGAACCACATGGAAATGAGCTGCCCTATGTCCAGGCACTTGGGTAGGTATCATTTGTCACTGTGCGACTTGAGAGGAGCTATCCTTACTTTAAAGGATATTTTCTCTTTGTGGGTCCTCATTGGTGTCAACTTGTAGGTGAAACGAGTCTCATACATGCACCTAAAACGCATAACGTGGCATTTYGTAGTGATAGACCACTATCAACCCCTGCATCAACACAAGGTTGATTCATCCTGTAAATAAGAACGATTTTTCTGTCTCAGGCGATATGGACAGTAACATAATTCTTTAGCTCATTATTTCTGGAAATTCTCACTAAAGTAACTCAGCTCCTGAAGCCGTGACAGAACTTCTCCATGGGTTTGCTGTGTTCCTTGGAGAAGGTGAACATTTTTTCCACCTTCCTCTTGGCCTTGTCACACTCCAGTCAGAGGAGACTCCCAGTGTGCTTGAATATTGGGGCAGCACATGATTCTTACAGAATCTATAGCAACTGAAAAAGGAACCCATGCATCCAGAAGTGGGAATGCATCAGCCCATCAGGAGCCACTCCTGAAGTCACTAAGAGCTCTTTCATACACACTCCAGATTAGGCATTGGGAATTCATAGAAATACAGCATTTTGGGTGGTTTGTGTTGTTTTCAAACATTATTACTACAGACTTTAAAACTATTTCCAAAATTGAAGTAATGGTGAACCGCCATGACAGAAGATGGTGATTTGTTGAGTAGGTTACAGCTGCTCCTACTTTTGCTGATGGAATCCTGTCTTTTCCGCCGTGCACCATTGCTGGAGACGGGGCAGCAGTGGGGTGTGTGGGTGTTTGGTAGTGACGCTGATTCTGGAAGATCCTGGCCTGGCTCTKCCATGGGAAGTTAAATTTCCAGAAGCACCAGAAAATGCAATAGCTGGAGGTTGGTTTCCTCATTTGGGTCTGTCTGGAAAAGAGGATTAGTGTCTAGCGAGGGTTAAAATGGATGAAGACTCGCCCGCTAATGCTGAGGCCTCAGATGGTGCTGTAAGTCGGACCCTCGGAAAGTGGGTCACGTAACAAATAGGACCTCTGCTAAATGTAAATAACATCTAGGTCTCATTCTAATCACAGCCAAAGAGCAGCTAGGAGACAGAGAGCTAGCCTCCATTTGGCTCCAGAAGTTAGTCCCAGAAATAATTCAAATATGCTACTTTCTTGTGTGTGTGTTTAAATTAGAATACCTTAAAAGTTTGCCAGCTTAGTTTCTTTATGCCAAATATGCAAATTATTCTGATTACTACTAACTCATTAAATCTAAGATATGTAAAACATTGCCACATCAATTAAATTATAATAAGGAGATAGAGAGTATTATAGTTTTTTCATCCAAATTATACATTTATTTTATGCAGAAACGGTTGTTTCAGAAAATGTGCAAAGCAAGTTGTGATATGCATTCAGRAACATTTTTTGCTCTAACATCAGTATGTAAAATTATAATAACGATCCTTATTTCATATCCCATTTTGTTGCACAGCCACTATCCTTGACTGTCACAAGCATGCATAACCTGATTGCTTAATGCRAACCAGATTTTTACAAAATGTACAGACTTGGGAATCTAGGTATTTCACACCACTTCTGACTGTGAATTGTTAATCTGACCAGAGATTCCAGCGCTCTTGCTCAGCTCTGTGTTTGTGCTAAAGCTGACAGAGCTCTGTAACAACTGGGAGAGATTTGTGCCGAAATGAGAGCCAGCGGGTGGGCGCAGGAGGCAGGATGCAGCAAGGGGAGGCGCTGGAGAGGCCTGTCCCTGCTGAGCACTCACTGTTTTTGGGGTGACTCCTTGTCAAGCTGAAGGTGTCGGTCCCTCCYGCGCCCGGATCGGTCTGCTTTGCACCCGTAGCGATGTGGTCTCCRTCAGACATCTGGAGCAGGTCTCTGAAGGAACAGATCCCTTCCTAGAGCTGACAGCAAACAAAGTCCCCCTCTTTCAAATACTGTCACGCTACATCTCCCCTCCCATGCAGCAAAACCTTCAGGTACAGCATGGCGAAGAGGGGAAAACTTGCTAAAATAATTTTGAACACATTCAAGAATCATGCACAATAAAACGTCTTCTGCATAGAAATCCTCTACAATAGTACTTTTAATGAGAAGAATAGAAGTGGTTTTATCACATAAACATCATAATCACAAATGGAAAAAGATACAAAAAGCATTTATTTTCTGTCTAAGAGAAAACCAACAAAGCTTTTTTTTTTTTTAATCAGTATATTTTAACACCCATATTAACAAGAGAAAATTGGATAGGATCTTTTAAGTGTTATTGTCAGGCACAGCAAGTGCTGCTGATTTAGACCAATACCAGTGAGTACAACAGGAGAGGAGATTTGCCTAGGCTGCAGCTCAGCAGGTTCAGTGCTGCTCCTCAGATTCATCCATTCACATGTGGACAAAACCTCTTGTCTAGGCCCCAACAGTATCACTGGGAAGGATGTGAATTGGGCCAGAGTTGCAAAAAGGAAGCACTAACCCTGCAGTTAACTATGCTGTTTTTTTCTAGACACAAATGACTTGAACCAAGATAATCAATAAGGTATTAAGCTGTGGRGAACCTGTCAGCATGTGCTTAACATGCCAGTGTTTGCAGCGGTGCTCTGCAGTGCAGGGAGGGGCCTTTGGTACATTGCACTTCCGTGGCTTAAGTTCTATGATAATAATTCTTGTTTAACAAGAGACGAGATTGACTCTTATCATAGAATCACAGAATGGTTGAGATTGGAAGGACCCTTCAGAGRTCATCTAGTCCAACCCCTCTGCATATGCAGGGTCACCTAGAGCACGTGGCACAGGGTGGCATCCAAGTGGGTCTTGAAGATCTCCAGAGAAGGAGACTCCACAGCCATCGCTCAAAGATCACTCGCCGCCTCTTCTGAGTGCTCCTTAGAAATACAAAATTGTTTTCACGATCCATCTAATCTGCTCTGTTAATAAAAACTAGACAAAATCCTTCTAGCATAATTCATTTCTTGCTTCCACTTTGAAGTGGTCTCTAAATGTATGAAATCAGCCTGCCCAATTAATCACTGTACCAAAAATCTCGAATACTGTGGAGAATGCAAAACTATAGCTAGTTGAAAGTTTAAATTAAATACTCAAACTAAATTAGGGTGTGTTTTAAACAGAATGACTGTGGTCCATTAGCAGGTAAGAGCTCATCTCCTGCCTCATTCCCTTCCATCAGATAATTTCAAGAGAAGAAAAAAAAGTAAACCAGCAAATTGTCAGGTACAGTTGGGCTTTTTGAACCCGTCTGGTGCTGTTCTATTAAGGAAGAAAATTGAGAATAAAGTCCACAGGTAAGTATTTAAGTTCCAATTTGTTTTCATTTACATTCCAGTGACACAAACAGGCTTTCACTTGCGGAGCCACTGCGTTAACTGAATTTTCTCCACCTTGTCCTATTTAAGCACTGTACCGACTCGGCAGGCTCAAGCACCAGCTGAGTACAACGCACCGYGTTCGTCCTGCGGTTTGGGAGTTGCCATTTTGCGCCTGTGGGATCACGTTTCTTAAGGAGCTGTCGAGTTCCGTCGTGGAGCTCACCCAGCGCCGGACAYGTGGGTCCTGATGCTGCTGCAAGGACGGGGGCGTGCCGGGGAGCTGCTGCCCCTGCTGCGCGCCCGCCCTCGCGCTGCACGGACCCGCGGTCCCCGCACGGGCTGCAGCTGCCTCCTGTGCACGTGCAGGCGCCGGACTGTAAACAGCAGAGAGAGGGGTTTGTTATAATACTTACAAATGACAAGCTTGGAAGCTGAGCAACGGATTTGAATCAGCCTTGTGCATTGTGAGTCAGAACAAGATATCTACATGGTGTCTACAAGGCCCTTAATCACCCCCCAGCAAAATGAGGCAATGCCACATTCGTTCTCTCTGCTGACCATTTGAGGATTACTGTGGTCTTAAAGTAATGAAGAACAATAAGCTTGTGCTAAGCTTGGCCACAGGAAAACTCGGGTGGCATTTGGATCGGAAAAGGCTGATGTGCAGTATGGCACTGCAGTTATACACAAAAAAACCCTTCCTTCTTTGGTGTGCGGTAACCATGAGCTTGACAGACCGCCTATCACCYAAGCTGAGCTTTCCATGCCCCATTTGGCAAAGTGTCACTGAAAAAGAGGGAAGAAAAAGCGAACCTGGGATCGCTGCCAGCAATCTTGAGGGCTGACCACAGCCTTTTGGAGCAGACACACATGCCTCGGGTAGCACTAGTCCCATGCAGGACGAGTKTTCCTTGTTCTGCTCGTTGCACCGTTCTCCCTGTGCCCAGCAGCAGTCCCGGAGATGTCTTTATGTCCAGCATCAACAGTGTTCAGCAGAGGAGGCCAAGCAATGCCTAAGTCTYGGCCTTTTTCTCAACAGACTGAATTTGCAAACTCCCCTCACAGAAAGACCCCGGGGTTGGAGATTAAGGGGCCACTTTCACCCCTGTGAAGGGATGCCTTTAGGCACGGTCTCACCAGGAGCCAGTAATTACTTTAATTTTTCTATGAAGCTGGTTTGGATTAATTTATCGTCAGATGCAAATTTGATAGGAATCTTATTTTATCTGCACATAGAATACGGGAGGTGAAATCTTGCTTGGAAATACTTATTTCTTCACTCGCCAGCAGACAGGCTCAAGGTACARGGTCCAGCTAAAGCTAGTTTGAGAACACCTAGGGCCTAGAGCAGCTCTCTCCACGTGGCTTTTAGAAGACGCTTCCGTTCATGCTGAGTGTCCCCTGTTCTGATGCAGTGCCTGTTTCCAGAATGACTCAGGCTGGCGGGGACCTCTGGAGACCATCTGGGCCAACCCGGCTGCTGAGGCAGGGTCCCCTGGAGCCCGCGGCCCAGGCGGGCTCTGCRTTTGCCCAGGGAAGGAGGCTGGGCAGCCTGTCCCAGGCCTCTGCCACCCGCACAGTCAAGAAGTGGCTCCTCAAATTCAAGCAGAACTTCCTGTGCTTGCTTATTTGTTTTGCCTCTAGCATTTACTTAATATTAGTTTACAAGCTGCAGGTAGTAAATGCATAATGAGATTGCTGGGCTAGAGACTGACTCATAAAAGCCTTTTACAGCACTTATTTTATCTTGGAAAAATACATACTTCGTAAGTGAACTCCCAGTAGCATTACACAAGCAGTGTTCTGGGGTATTATCCCTTCTGTTTCTCTGTACAAATGGAGATCTCTCCTCCATGCGGCAAGACTCAACGGGGAAGATGCACACACAATAAAGATGTGTTTACAGAGAGAGGAAACTACTCCGTAAGAAATGAAAAAGAAGATATTTTAATCTTTCAAACACTTAGAGTGCTCATTTGTACATACTTATTCTATTTAGACAAAAACAATCCCCCAGAAAGCCATATGCTAATCCAGAAACAGAAGAACACAAATTGAAGCCCTTTGCTTCCTGCAACGGTGGTGGGAATTACCCTAGCATAATGACACACAGCTTATGTATGCATTCATAGAAGACACTAGTAATGTACCAGTTATTTATTTGGTAGGGGAATGTATTTATCTTTTCAAAAACAGCGCAGAAACAGACATGAAAATATCCAATCATTTACATGCATTTCGGAAGTCATCTAAGAAAGGTAGCTAGTGTAAACTGTAAGAATATGGACAGCTAAAAAAATTGTAAAATATATGGAGATATTTTAAAAAGACATCTCTCAGGAACAGTTTGGTATAGCTGATCATGCCTTAGGGCTAGACTAGGTGACTTCATGTACCTGCTGGGCTTATTTTCTGTGAATAATTTATAAAACTTATGTAATCCAACAGTCTGTCTCACTAACATGAACGAAAATTTAGGAGCTGAGACCCACTTTTCTTTAAGTTTTCAATTTGCAGGAGTTATATAGCTCTCCTATTAAAAAAAAGAGAAAGTAAACGCTTTTAAAATCTAAACCATTGATGCAATCTTTCATCTCTATGATAATTTAAAATAAAAAATAAAGTCTGTTCTCAGAAGTCTGCAATCCAGTTAAGCATATGTTTGGGAAATAAGTTTAAGTGGGTTGTTCTACTGATCTGCCCCTCCAAGCACAGAGGTCTCATTTTGAGCTGACAGATAGGAAAAGCAGGGATGATGGTTAAAAAATCTCTGTGTTTCCCTCCTTGAAACCAAAGTTCTTGCTCCAGGAGTCTTTTAAAAGACTTGAATCGGATCTTTTATGCCCTTTAGTGATTTCCTTGATTTGTTTACATGATTCAGCTCCTGCCACAGCAATGTCACCCTCAGAACGGCTCAGCCCACACGTTTCCCTGAGATGCCCGATGCTGCTGTATCTGCAAGCCCACAGAGCAGGGCTTTCAGAAAGCCTCCATAGAGCACATCCGTGAGCCTCTGGYGGTTGCACTGACCTCCCTTTATTTTGTAGCTGCAGTCCTAAGGGGACAGAATAGAGATTCAAACTGTAAGAGTTTGAGGGGAAGAGGAGAGATAAAGGCACCCAATTAATGTCATCCTAATCCACGTGTCACCTACCTAAAAAGAAATTTTACTGAATTCCATTCACTAAAATTCACATTCATGATTATCCGCACATCATGTAGCACAAGAAGTGGAGAGGATGGTTAGAGGCAATAGGGAAAGAAAATCTTCATGTACAATTTATTAGTGTGATGGCATTAACTGACCATCCTCCAGTAGCAGATACAGCGTTCCCGACTTACATACTTGTTTCAGAACTGATGTTCTTCCTGACAGGACAGTCACTAACCATACTCACAAACAATTTTTAATACTTTGAAGCATGAACATTACTAAGAATATATCATAGTTAATTCTGTGCTTCACAGTGGTTCCTAAATGTGGTTTCCTTTGGCAAAAACTCAGGTGGTTCTGAAGATGTTCTGACATTTTCATGCATATCCATTTCTCTCCTCCTGACTCCTTGTAATTCAAACCCAATTGACTACAGGGTGTGGGGAGGAAATCTTTACACTGATAAAAAAGAAAACCTCGTTATGCCAGAAACTGGTTTCCCTTGACCTCAAAATTACCACCGTAAGTAACAATGAGGATAATACATGGTTGACCATGAGCTCTGCTTATCACATTTAATTATTAATATAATTTTTCCGTACCTTTCTCCCTAAAGGTCCTTTCTAGAGGAGCTTTATGAAGACAATTCATGCAGCGATGAATTGCACTTCATGAAACTGTACATTTTGCTTTAGCATCCAGATGTTTTATTGTTGATTTTGAACATAAATCTTTTCATAGTTTTCCTTAGCACTAAAGCCTTTAGAAAATCATTTTCATAGCCAAAATACTGACTTACTTAGATGGTGTACATTTTGTATGAAACGTGAACAAGGAAGAGCTATTTTCCTGTGACATATCCTCATTTGTTAACATAATTTTGACAGTCTCATTCCTGAGTGCAATGCAGTCTGAAGACATAAATGCTAAGCGGTGTTATAATTAGCATGTAATTTGCTCTAGACTTCTCGTTCCAAAATAATGAGATGCACAAATGAAACAGCTGGACTGACAGAGCGGGTAGTAAATATCTTTGATAAGGCTATTGGCCATAGATTAAATCTCTCTTAGGCTTTGCAGAGCAGGAGTTCAGGAACTGAATGTGAATTAACAGGATGACACCCGTGTGGAGTCCTGAGAATGCCCAGTTTTAAACCTGTTTTAAAACAGGATAATTAGAGTCCTAATGTACAGAMTCCTGCATCATTTCAAGTCAGGTGATCTGGGTGCTGTAAGAAACCGACTGATAGGACTGCCCCTATGGTACCTTCAGGACTCAAAAAATGCAGAGAGACACTGAACCGCCAGCTCACAARTACCATGCTCAAATTAAACTTCTCCCTATACCAGCAAATCAAAAACACTCTCATAATTTCCTTCCCAGGCCACTGATATTAGGCACAGAACATAGGCATTTTGGGCTTGTCATTGTTTTARTTCTTGCACAGAAATGTAGGCTTTCCATCACATCCGTCTTTGAAGGAGGCCTCTCTGAAGGAGAGCGGTTGGAATTTTCATGCACTGATGGCTCGTACAATTCCTTGATGGACCACTTAAAAATAAGTGGTCTTTAAGTACAGTCGCACAATGTATTCACCACGAATATGTATATCTCTCCATATACATCTGGCATTCATTATGCTAAATTTTATGGGCTATTTTATTCAAGCATCAGTTGAAAGCCCAAAGATCAGAGGGCATGATGTGATTCAGAAAGGCTCCACTCCACTTTTCACTGAGCTCTGCACAGTCTAATGCAGGCACTTCGCTGTCAAGCCTTTAGTCAGCGTGGTCTGTTTTAGAAGAATTCSTTGTGATGTATGACAGTCCCTCAAGTCCCCAGGCTTTTGACTCAAACCAGTTGTTTACATCTAAATTGCTTTCTTCATTAAGCTCAAACTTTAATTTCCAATATATTAAATTTGTGTTGTTCAGAACAATAGAAGGTTCTTTTTATTGGCTTTGTTCCTACAATTATTAGATTAAGAATGCCATTAAAAAGTAGTTTATCAAGATTTCTTGTAGATACAGTTTGACATTTGTAGTTATGAACAGAGTAGATGTTTACACCAATTTAGAAAGGTTAAAAAAAAGGCTCTGCATTTGCTAACCCCGTCCCACTCCTCTGGGCACACCGCAGGGAGGGTGCTGCTTTCCTGCGGGGGGAAGGGGCCCTGGGCAAGGCTTGCAGCGTGCAGTGCCGCTGTGAACAGAAGCTGCTTGCTGTAAAATAGCCCAGGACCACCTTTTTTAAAGAGTTTTCTCATGCTCAAGAGGTCGTTAATACCAAATGACACAAACCCCCAGCATTCTGCAAGCCGCRAGAAGCCAGCCTCTTAGCCCTCTCATTACAAGAGTCAGCTTCAGCTCAGCAAAAGCAGCTCCCTGAACAAGGAATGGCACAACCCGTCCTGCAAAGGACAGGTCCTACCCGGTGGCCTCCTCAGCAGCCACTAGCACAACACGCTGCCGTCCCCGCTGCAAGGAGGCAGTGCGAGGGGTGGCACCCAGCCCCGCAGGCTGCGTCCCCGCTGCCATTGCTGCCCGCTGTAGTGGCTGCACRCAGCAGAGGCGGCGGGAGGGATTCTGTGTGTCAGGGTGTGAGGCGGGTGGGAGTATCCTCGTGTTCTATCTCTGAATGCAGGAATCCTTGCTATGTGCTCATATGGAAATCCCTAGAGGCCCTAAGATCTTTAGGCCTGATTTTAGTATGCAAAAGCACTGCATGCACACACTTTTTCAAGCCAAGTGACTCTGCCTGATAGGTTGCTGCAGAGGTAAACCGAGCTAATTTATATGCAGTGAATCTTTATTTTCCTCTCTAAAATCTTCTAACTAAAAATCAGGCTTCAATGTACGGGATGAATAGTTTGACAAGCACCTATGAATTTATGTAATGGATTTGTGCAAGATTATCTGTACGAGACTGACAAACATTTTGYCTTTACTGTAGTTCCGGGGCTTGCTTTTCAAAGGATGATGCATTCACACGAGGTGACAGTGAYGGCAGTGCTGAAAGTGAGCGTCGAAGGAGCACTTTCCAGCACGCACGCTGGCTTTGACGACAGTAAYGGACCCCATTGCAAGCACCCCGCGCAGTGAAGGAAGCAGGTGGGTCCCTCCTGCCCCTGCCCCAGAGCTCCCTGCTCCTGCCCGCGGGAGCAGCGCCAGGAGGCTTTGGAAGATCTCCAGAGCAGGAGACTCCACAGCCTCTCTGGGCAGCCTGTTCCAGGGCCCTGTCACCCTCACAGSAAAGAAGTTCTTCCTCACATGGACATGGAACTGCCTGGGTTTCAACCTGTGCCACGAGGCTCCCCAGCAAAGCTATTGCCCACACTTCTCTGCAGMAGGCACATGGGATGTAGGGGAGCAATCCCACCTCTCCTGGCTGCCAGGAGCAATTACATGTGCAGATGCTTAGCTGAAGCCTACGAAAGATGCTTGGGATCAAGCACTTGTAATATCAGTACGCATCCAACCCCATCGGTAGCTGCAGCCGGCTCTCCGAAACAGCCTGGCTCTGCCAGGAGGAGGCCGCTGAGGAGTGGAAGAAAAATCTCATAGTCCTTTTTGTTCAGTTCCGAATAAAATGGTACTCAAGAAAGAAAGGACAAGAGCTACAGCTGAAAATTAAAGCAATATACTTATCTTCAACTGCCRTGCACTACAGATGAATACCTTCATACTATTTTGCACTTGAATTTTGACCAGGGCAAAGTTTTCCTTTGAGGTAAGAAGCGCACAGCAACCTCCTCATTCTTACTCAATTAGAGTTTTTATTAAGAATGGCTATCAGCTCTGAACTATTTGTTAATCTAAATGTCATACTGTGTTCATTTTAAGAATGACCTCTGACAACTAATCATCTGTGTTTTACACTAATTAAGTTTCAAGTGTCTGAACATGAAAGGACAGTAATATACAAGGCATCAGTGGGAAAGGAAAGCTCAATTTGTTTCTTGCTCCTCCATCCAGTGAATTTTGTTTCAGAGTTATTTAAAGTATATGTATTTTCTGTCAATAATGACAGACCAACTTAAAATATTGAATTTCACAATTGAAAGATAACATTTATAAGGCTTTAAAGAGAATTCTGCTAGGGCATAGATTAGAACTATTCACAATCTTTCACATCTGTGGTYGATGCCAAGAACTCAAGGAACAAATATGTGCCAGAAATGTACAGCTCGGTGTCCAAGCCCACGTGCAAAAAGCTTCTTTCCTGCTCTCCAAACAAGCTTTCTAGGCTGTTGTCATAACCCCCAGGGTCTCACAGACATCATAAAAACAAGGTCAAGTGTATTTGCCAATAAATTAATGTTTATGGAAAAAACAAATCTGAAAGTGATAACTTAGCCAAAAATTTTCATTCTCCTCTCTTCTTTCTAGCAACTCAGATTGCTATTGCCAATACGATGAGGACATTTCTCTGCCAGCCTTGCAGTTTTAAACTCCATTCACACATATTAGGCAAGAGAGACCACACAGGCACTGTACTTGACCTTCCCATAACGTGGAATTTTATCCAATGATCCCCAAATCAAGCCACATAATGACTCTTTTCCCCTAAGCAYTCTTCTACCATCTGTGAAAGGTAGATAACACATAGACTTAACTAATAACAAATGAATTGTCAAAGTGTATCTCTCCCATCCCAAATGAGAGAGAATATTTTAGTGAAAAGAATAATTAGATGCATGTACAGAATTTTATTGTAGACCCTCTTTCGATGTAGATCCTACCTCCCAGGTAGGAAGCAGATTGCTCATTTGTTAAGACAGTTCGCTGAGGCTTATTTTGTTTTTTAATGGATGCATTCATGAAGTCTTGTGGTTGATAACGGGGGCAATTTGCATATCTGGCTGGGATATGGAGGCTGCTGTATCCCTCTGCAATGCAGACYGCTTCGGGCGTTTATAAAAGCAGAACACAAGTGCACGGAGCAGCACTGTCCTACCCCAGAGAAAGGTACACAATGCTTTTTATAAAAATGTATATTGTGCAACACTCTCATTAGCTGATAAAGCACGGTTGTTAGAGACACTCTCGGCACCTTTAGCTTCTTTGTCTTCAATCACTGAGATGTGTGGCATTTCAAAAAGTCAAGTGGGGGGATTAGACTCGGCTGAGAAAGATATCTTTGCAGAGAGATTGCAAATACCAATTTGAATGGAAAGCACATTTACAAAGAAGGGCAAAGCAGAAATCATTCTGTCTTTATTTCCATAATAAAAAGGAAGAGGACCTTAAGCACCATGTATCAAAACAGAAAGACTTATCTGATGGCAATCAGGGACTACAAATAGTTTTGCTACAAATGAGCACGCTTCGCCAGAAGTGACAACAGCCTTTTCTGTAAATAAGTCATTAATACCTATTTTTCCCGCCATTTGCATATTTTAATTGCAGGAGGTTTGTTGTCTCTATCTGACCCAGGTTAGGGTGTTCTGGCATTAGGGTGTAGGCGAGCTGCGCATCCCCATGCCAGGCCGGGTGCATGAGGAAAAGGAAAGAGCCTCTCACACCCAGGCCTGATATTCACACGTGAGTATTCCCAATAATTACCTGAGGGCTTTTTTTTTTTGCATTAATGAACAAGGGAGAAAGAAATCCTTTGAAGCTGTGAAAACATGTGCAGAAGAGTAGCTTATACCCAATGTTTCAGTCTCAAAATGCTGGCATCCTTGTTATTCATCAGTAACTGGGAACCAAAGACTAGAAACTGTTCTTGTTGTACCTAATCCTCAATTTTCAGTGCATCTTCTTGATATTAGTTATTTATCCTTCTTGACCTCCTCAAAGTAATGATTAAGTAGATCTTATAGCAAATAAACACTTCAGTTGGTATACCCTTGGAATTTCACCAGTTTAAATGAGTAGAGAAGCGGGCCTGATTTTTGCAGTTTTTGCAGTAAACTAATAAATGTATCAGCTGACATATTCTGGCATCCTTGAAATATTTATATAATGCTATCATATTCCTAAAAATAGCCTTAATCCTATTTTTTAAAAAGGTATACAGATAGTTGTCATTTTATTTGCATCTCTCAGGCATACATACTGGAAAAGGTTTCCTTCAAGCAAAGACAAGACTGTTTTAACATTATTCGTTACTGAGAATCATATAGAGTCACTAGACCAGACCAGCATAAATACATAGACATATGTACATGTATACATATATAACTATATAGCATTCCTCATGGAGAAATTTAGCAAGAGCTTTATTTCTTCTTCACATTTGCATATTACTCCAACATAAATGAAACAATTTATTACACCTTCTATTGGTGGTGTAGTTGCAATATCCAGCAACTACCCAACTCTGTGGGCTGAGACACTAAAACAGGAAAAAATACACTCCTCTCTACCTACTTAAATAAATAAATAATAAAAAAGCAGACTGTCCTGCTTCTTCTGCCACACTAATTTTTGGCACCTGGGGTAGTTTAAAGCCACTTAACTTCACCTGATGCTTTGTGGCTTTATCAGTAAAAGCAGCAGCTGTTAATGGGGTAGAGTGAGAAAATCTGTCCTTGCCTGGTCCAGATGCTCTCATTTAACCAGGGCATGAGGACAGGGATGGAAGCTGAGCATAGGAGCGGGCCTGTCTGGGCAGCCTGCTGTCTTTGTTCTGGAATGGGTCACATTAAAGTTACTGCTGGAACTGTGATATTTGCCTCCTGCTGACATATCTTCCTCCTGCCGGGAGGCAGGGACTGAAGAAAGGGCTGGTTTGGGTGCCCTGTAGCTCTGCTGCTCTGACGGGCTCCCTTGGCGCTGTGGAGGAGAGTGGAGCAGTGAGCTGGGGACACAGAGCAGCGGCAGAGGGATCACGACGCTGCCCAGGAACCGGCACGGGGGGTGGCAGCCCCGGTGAGTCCGGTGCTGCCCCGTTGGCTCGGGGAGCAGGAAAGCCAGCCCTGTTCAGTTAGGCACAGCTTATGTGTTCAGAGCATAACACAGGTGAAGGAATGGTAGCAGGAGTAAACTGACTATAGCAGACACATGAAAGAGTTAGCAGCTGTCACGAGTTACACTTTTTTACGTGTCCTGAGGAGGGGGGAAAAAACCCCCTATTATTTGGACAGTGAATATACATGGCAGTGACATAATGCTTCTATCCTCTTCTTCATTAGTGATGAACACATTACACAGATGTATTTCTGGAGCTAATTAGAATGATCCTGTTCTCTCAGCTTGCTTGTGCAGCTTAAAGAGGAGTCCTGTTAACTCAGTTGTTTTCTTAATCCTGCACTAGACTTCTGAATTCTGTTACCGTTCACACAGCAACRACTTCAGCCTGAACAGACTCCATAGACATGTTACTATATTGTTAATGTGATTTAAAATCTGGTGTGTGCATCTTCAGGATTTAATTTTGCTACTGGTAGGCAATTTGAAAGGGTATTACTGAAAAGGTTGAGCTTGCTGGAGAAGTAACGTAGCCATCAGAGGAATGCTTTTCCCACAGCAGCGCTGCAGACCAGCTGAGCTCCCCTCRGCGGGCGATGGCTCCAGTCCTGTGCCAAAGGTGCCACCGACAYCTGCCCGCTCTACAGTGGGCCCTGCACCACGGCCACTGGCCACAGCAAAACAGGTAAACAGTGCATTAAGGTAATGATGGTACAGAAAGAGAGCAAGTGTTAATTCTGCTGTAAATTCACTGTCATAGAAAGGTGTGGTTTAAACTTTACCCTATTGACTGAATAACACAAATAATAAGTAGGAGGTATCAGATGTTGATGACTTGTAGAGGATTGAACATGTAAAATATATTGCCGTGTGGGTCTCCAAAGAAAAGAAAAAAATATTTTAAAGGTCTTAATAGGTGTAGTAGCTGCATTAACCTTGAACCTCGTAGGCTGCTGTCTTCTCTAATGCTGTGACAGGAACTATGGGGGTGTCTCTGTTTTATTGCGATGCTTCTCTTCATGTTAAGAGAAGACCTAAGCTAAGAAGCGTCCAGCCTGGGCAGGTGACTTCCCAGACAGCCACCCCTGAGGCTGAGGGAGAAGCGGCTGTGATTCATGTCCCTCCAAAGGAGAGCCACCTCGCACGAGGGATGGCTTTCCACCCCTTTACGTGTCACTTCATAGAACTGATGTGGTTTTTCTTTTTGAGCTGGGCCAATAGGACTTTCACAGTCATCACTGGACACTGACTTGTGGTTAAACATGTGTATAACAAATTCTACTGGACTAGTAGAGGCCTGAAATTGCAAAGCTCTGTGTGGTGCATTTCTAATTTTAAGTGTTCTTATTTTTTTCTGAGATGATTGTTTTTCCATCCATTTTTAAACCACTTTCTGTTAGATGTTAACGCTCAGGGAATCTGGTAACATTCTTCTTGATTTTCCTGGTATTTTATTTTTCCTTTCCTGATATGCTGATTAGGACGACTGTGCAAAATTAAAGTATTGCCCCATTCAGCCCTCTGAGTAACACTTTATTAATAGGAAGGCATAGTTCACAGAAGAATTCCATGCTTTTCAAATACAGATGTGCTAGTTGAATAGTTTTAGCTTTGGGAAGCGTAAGATAAACTGAGTTACTTTACAAGGTCATTCAGTGGCATGAAGAATACAGGCACTTTGCACTGCGTCATGCTGTAATTTGTAATTGACAGTTTTCTTACCAGAGCTTCACAGCCAAATCAAGAGATTGTTCTCCAAAGACAGTCAGCTGGGTAAATGTCAAGAGCTCAAAAAGTAAATTATAGTGCAAACAGGTTTGATATTTCTATGAAATGAAAGTTAAGCATATTTCTTTTTAAAATACAGAATTTTATTTAAAACAAGTGAAAACTTTATATTGTGACCTTTATGAGATTCCAAACAGTGACGAATTTGGTCATTACAAATAACCTTTTCCTAGCAAGAGCTTTACCAAYGGGGACTTTCTTGCAGTAATACATATGAATTAATTTCCATCCCACAAAACAGTAAATAGCATAAAAATCTTTTAAAACACTTTATCTACAGTAAATCACAAATGAAAACAGACAAAGCCAGAAGTAGCACCTTAAAGTGCCAACACCAAAACAGTTCCATTAGCTCTTCTACTACTTCAATAGCAAGGAGGTATTCCAGGATTTGCCTTGCTGTTTGTCTATATGATTAAAGTGAAGCTGAGAATAAGATCATTAAGCTGGGATTACTACGTTACTACGTGTGTAGCTCTCATTGTGCCTGTGATACCTTGTTATACTAAATAACAGTATTTCTATCTTCTCTTTTTTTTTACCTTTACATTGACAAGGACCATTCTGTACTTAAAGAAAAATCAGTAGTCATTAGATGAAACAAAGCTCTGAGTAGTTTAACTCGAAGGACAGGGAATCATATCTCATGATATAGCCCATACCCTGATACTGTGCTCTAGGAAACAAACATTACGCCACTTACCAGTGGACACTTAAAATTCATTCACGTCTTTCAAGGCATTAGCCAATGAATTACTATGTAGCATTCTCAATTAGAGCTAATTGCCTTCTATTGCAAATGTATGGTAATATATAAAAACAAAGGCAGCTGAACAGCTGACATGAAGTAGCACCATCAATTACATTATCAGACATATGGCTTAATACTGCCCAGACGGAGCTAAAAAGCACATGTTATTTTTCCTTATCAGAGTAATTGTGATGTTCACTGTACTTTAGATGAGAACTGCGATGTAAATTAAGCTTCTATGTAGATTAGAGTTGGAAAATAYGTGTTTCCCTGCCTGTTTTACCACATATGTAAGGAAAATCCCCAAATGCTTCCTCTTTGACTTAGCTGCCAAGTGACTCCTAAAAATAAAAGTAGTCACCTTAAATAAGCAGTTTRATGAAGAATGCTAGATTGAGCAAAAATAGGTTGGAAGCCCACCTTCCAGCTCTGCCCCTATTAATGGTGATCCCAGTCTGAGAAACCTCCGCACTAACTCCCCTCTTAACTCCTTGCAGAGCTCACCTGACCCTTGCAGAAATAATTTGCGTGCTGTCAGGACATTGCACGAGTCCTACAAGGGAATAGCAGGGTGCAGCTGGCGCACGGAATATTAATTGCCCGAGGATATAAACCCTAATTGTTGCTTACCCACAGGGGTGCTCGGGAATCCAGCTCCCATTGATTCCATCAAAAAGCAGGTATCTTAATACGTTTAGTGACCTTGGCCTTTAGCTTAATTGGACCCCAGACTCCTCAGATGTCCTTTTGGCTAAATGGCACGCCTGCTTCAGTCAGAAGCATGATTTTCTCCAGATAAATCAATCTGACTGCTGTTTTTCCCTGCTTGCAAGTGGCATGGGACATAAATCCTAGTGGATGACAAAGACATAAAAGGGATCTTTGAGGCTGGACAAATAAAATGTAGCTTTCTTTTCTCACAGCCCATTTCATAGACTGAGTTGGTTTCACTCCCACATCATTCCTGATCCTTATAAAAACGGACGTCATTGCCAGTAATATCCAGCCTGATAGGAGAGATTTGTTTTAGTTGCTGAAACGCAACATTTGTCACTCAAATACACCTCACAGCTGATCGTATAGTCAGCTTCAATAACTGAGGGCAGGAGACCCGAATTGAYACCGTTCTAAGTTAGAGCCGAATGAGAAGGAAGGGCTGCAGATGCCTGGGGAGCGATAGCATCTCCTGCCACGCACAGGGTCCTCCCGCCCAGATGCAGGGCGAGTGTGGCCCTTCCCAGCATCCGAGCAGGAAGGTGCAGCTCAAGACTGGCAGGAGCTTAAAGACCTGGTTTTAAAGTGCATACACCAATACGAACCTGCCGCGCACACGGTGTCCTAGCACCCTGCAACACATTGCTATTATTATTAAAGGCCCAGGCAGTATTTTCACATATGATCAYGATGACTTTTTTTTGTTACTATTTTTTTGCTATTGATAGATAGAACTTTTCATTCTTAAACTTTCTGAAATAGCAGAGATGTTCTAGAGCAGAGTTGCTYTTGCATTGCCTTTGGGGAAATACTCATGCTGTGAGATTTGACTTCAGTGCAGGAGATACAGGAATATACCACAACTCTACTATTTAAAATCTTTAATGTTTAAAAGAAGCATAAAYCAATTGAAAAAGGTTACAAAGACCATGAAAGCAGATGCACAGAAGACAGAAGGAGGGCAGACAAACTTACCCTTTTTTTAATGGTCCTTTACAGATAGAGCAACATATTGTCTTTTTCTAAACTTCAAATTGATTTTTTTCACTAAGAAATGATCTAAATGTAGCAGCATATTTAACAACATTGATAATCAATTCTTTCATAGCTCCTACTATGACATAAGTAAGGCCTTTACATTCCTGGATAAGAAGATGCATCATTTACTATTTAATTATATCTAAAATATGAAATGTGATATCTGCTTCATTATTAATAAACATGATATAATGAAGACTAATGTGTTAGAAAGTTTCTGTAATAATTAAATACTTAAGCTTAATCAATTGTATTAAGAGATTAAMAGACTGTTTTCAGGAACATATCTCTACACTTTTACAAAATCAACAGCTCAGATATTCCAGGAAATCATATAGATCATATAGATTTTTGGGCTTTCCCTTTGAACAAAATTCCCCTCTCCTTATTTAGTCTAAACTCTGATGTGATGTCTAGAGAGTCCAGTCATTTAACAAGAAATGGTTTTCTGAATCAAAAATAAAATCAACAGAAGGTGGTGACCTAATTAAATTTGTATGCAGGGGACAGAAATSACCAAGAAAGCCCAGGAAGGTGCTTCTCAGAAGGTGGCTGGAAAGCAATACCTGCACAGCTGCCATACACTGGTTTCACTGCCACATTTAGAGTAACTCTCTCATCTCAGAAAGGAGGAGCAGGTTGACATCTGACTAGTGTTTAGTTCTGCGTGGCTGGTGGTGGAAGTCAAAAGAAAGTCATGTGGAAGTGAAGGAAGGGCCTGAGTTGCCAGCGATGTCCCCAGAGCTGGTTTCCCATCGTCCTTGATGCCGGAGCCCTGCTGGGCACGGGGCTCTCCAGGGCCTCTGGCACAGCCCCTGGCCCATGCGGCTCTGCCAGGGCTCGGCAGCAAGAGGTCCTTAAATAAGATGAAAGAAGTAATCGGTGCATGAATCTCCTCACACTAAGGTGTTGGAAGCAGAAGCATTTATTAAGGGGTAACATGGTTTCTAGCTAGAGATGATGCATGGTGCGTGGAAGACATAACTTGAATAAACATTGCAGCAGCATCTGCAAAAGCAATGTGATCATCATCAATCTGTATTGCAGAAGAATGAGCAATGCCTCTACGGCCAGGTGCTCCGTGTATTAAGAAATCCTTCTATGGAGCATTAAGTTTAAAAATAAACATTGGGACTGTTATATCTGAGTTTCCATCAGTTAGACTAACCAGAAAAATAACTAAATAAAGGCAGGAGCAGTATCAGCAAGCAGTGAAAACTGAGCCCTATTGCTGGAAAAAACCTGAAGCTGTTGGGTTCATAGGAATTCTGGAAAGCACTGGACATAGAGCAAAGCCCTGGGGAAGCGCGTTAACCGAGCGGACACCTCCATGCATAAAATCCAAGTTGAGAATGGCTAAGTAAATAAGAAGAACACTGTGTAAACACAGAGCTCAACACTCCAGCAAGATGTTTCCATTGATTGAGAAGGGCTGCATGATCCTTTGCATTAAACACAGCCACCAAACGCAGGGATGTGATTTCGAGCTGCCATCGCAGCGGGCAGATGAAAATCCGTCTGCTGGGACAGAAGGGGGTAGAACTGCCGAAAYGGCTGCAGCCGCAGCACATGCTGGGGTGCCAAAACTTCCTTTTCCTTCTCTGTCCTYGGAGTGCTGGGAAAGGGTGGCTGGGTGGAGTGGGCTGTCACTGCAGCCCGCGAAGCCACTGCCTTAGCAATTAGCATCTGCATTTGTCGTAAAAACGGAGATTCTTAGGGGGAGCCTTTTGCAGAAAGGAGACGGCATTTCATTGAGGAAAAAAGGGAAGTAGGCAAGCAGGTCACAAAAAAAGAAAAGATTTTAGATTTTGTGCCTTTGTGCTTTTGGTTAAGTTCTCCCATGTCAGGGCTTCCTGAGCAGCATGGCTCGCGGGACAGGGAGGCAGACCCRCAGCTCCGCTCTTTCTGAATGCGGTTACGGCTTCTCTGCTTTGCTACGGAACCTCGGGTGCCCCAGGATTTTCTAATCCAGGCAAGCAATAATAACCCCCTGCCCCAGCAACGAGGAAATTTTGGGCCATTAACGTCTGCTTTGTGGAGCTCGTGAAGTCAGTGCCGCAACACAAGCCACCCCCATGTGAGGCACCACGTGCCGCCAGCACGTTGCTAACTTCCTTTGGAAAGCTYTTCAAAGACAGGTCCGCTTTCAATCGCCCAAATGCACCTGGTTTGTTCTAATGCAAGAGCCCAGGGGCCAGGRTGTCAGTGTCTGAGAGGGGCTGCAGGGGAGGCCTCCCCTCCACGGCCTGCGGCAACACGGCCAACCAAAGCAGGGCCGCGCGGGGCGACGGCGCGTTTGAGATGGAAAGCACTTCGAAACATGCCAGGTTCTAATGGCTTTAGCTCTTCAGAACGCTAAGAGGAAAACTGGGCCAATAGATTTGAAAAAGTCTTTAAGTTTTATCCAAATTACACGTTTTTATTTGTGTCCTATCAAAGCACGAGGAAACAGAGCACAGGCAAAACAAAAGGGTTTGTGTTTTGCTCGGCATCTGTATTCCGGTCTGCAGTAGCTGTCTGTCTCKGTCTGCTGTGTTTTGACTATGAAGGCACTAGTTATCTCAGTAAATTTTTACAATTGGATATGAGAGAAATGTTCTTATTCTGTGTAGGGGTCTTTGGATATTTTGGGGACTAACCTTTGTGAGAGAAAAAGCGCGAAGCCTGTGAGCAAAAAATAATTGAAGTCAAGTTCAAAAAAAGAAAAAAAAAGGAAACTTTTTAAATAGCATAATGCCTCTTGGGGTTGAAAAATTGATCTCCAATTGCCCATGCTTTCCTCAGATTGCTGCTTTGATCATTACAGCCCACTGCTAGGCACTTGCAACCTCCAGGGCTGCCTGTCTAGAGCYGAGCTTGATAGAGGTTTGAAGAAATATGATCACTATTTAGATACAGCTTCTTATTTTTGACTGCCATCAGTGTCCTTGAAGCTGTGCAGAAATAATAAAGGGAACCTTTGCCATGAACTCTGCCACTTCATAACAGAAATGCCAAGATGCTCATTAATTTCRGTGGGCCAGATGATTAAAGAATTGTTTTAGTTTGCTTGTATCATTACTTACTGTTCCCTTATCTATTTCAGTTTTAGTAAAGATTAAGGAAAAGCAAACCTGAATTGAGACATTTCACAGACAAAGGACTTGAGGCATAATTCCCCCGATGTCTGGCTTGGTGCAGTGGTCGGTTGTTTTTGCTTTGTCTTATCTATTATCCAAAAGTATTTCTATAACCCACTAATACCTCTTACAGATGCCTCTCCTTTGCATTTCTTTTTCTAATTCCTTTTCTTATTTTCCCTTAACATTTTCTTCCTCTGTTAATCATTATAATCATGGCAAATAGAGATTTATAAATTGATTTCTTTTTAGTTGTTCTTTTAGCATCATAAGACAGTTAATTATATTTACTAATGTATTGGAAGCTAAATATGTTTTTTAAAGTATATAAATGCAAACATAAATTTTATAAGTATATAAAATATGCTGGAAAGCCATATACTGTTCTTYACCTCAGTTCCCAACTGCCACCATTGCTAGTGAAAAAAAACTCTTAAGATTTGAAGACTGTGGATTTCTTTCCTCTTCTCAAGTATAAAAAGAAAACCGTGTTTAACTTTCCAGTTCAGGGCCTGTGAAAGTACCCCTGAAAGTCAAAAACTAAAAAATCATTTATTCCCATAACTCTCCTTCCTGGAAATTTCCATCCCTGTCTTCTCTACAGGGCTTCCCAGTCACCAAAGCTTTGTGGCATAAAGGCTGTAGGTGCTTCACAATTACAGCCTGCCAAAACCTGGATAATTCTTCTCTGCAGAAAGTCTGGATTTCAGAAATATTCTCATTCCATTGAAATGCCTCATGCCAAAATAAAAACTTAGACTCCCTTTGAGGGAAAAAGAATCACTTTGTTGTTTGTTTGGGGGAAAATAAATACCTTTTTTTTTTTTTTTTTTTTTTTTTCTTAGAATAAGGAGCCTTTCTGCTCAGGTCCCCCTGGGCTGCTCCTTCTGCGGGTCCCCCAGTGCTGTTGGGGTGAAGGGCACAGGGCACCCAGGGCCGCGTGAGGATCCCGGGCTCGGGGGACCCAAAGCCTTTGCAGTCACCAAAGGAATTTCATGGCAAATCCTCTCCCCTGCAGGTGCTCGGCGGATCCACTGGCTCTTCCCTCCCCCAGATGTCGGGACCCAGGGTCACAGAAATATTCTGTGGGGAATATTTCTTTGGGCTGACATTTCCACGGGAACAAAAGAAGTTATACACTCAACTTCTACTGCATTTCAATGTAATTTGGATGATTAATTTTCTTTTGTTCCCGTGGAAATTTCAGCCTCCTTTCATGTGTGCCCAGAAGTCCCTGGAGCATAATTTGGCTGGTTAGACTGTGTGCAGGGTGGAAGATTTGGCCTCATACATACTCTCTAAGGATCCTCTCGAGCAGCAGAGRTTTCAGCACTGAATTTCTCCAGCCACATAACATAAAGCAAACAGAAATCTACCTTTACAAGAATAACAGATCCTGTTACCTGCTACTGTTTGGTGTTCATACCTTTTTATTGCTCATAAAGATTGATATCTYTGCCTCAAAGTGATGGAAGATAAAAGCAGTATCACTGACCTTGTTATAAGTGGTTCAGTGTGGTACCCTGGGAAAACAGGTGTTTGTATAGTGGGAAAATCATCATTAAAGTTGATAACATTCTTCCATTGTTTGACCAAATAGGTTCCTGAGGGCTTATGTGTCAGCAGCAAACCCTTGCTCTGTACAGAGAGTTAGTTAAGGGAGAGAAAAGCAGTGAATTATAAACAATCCAGCAAAAAAGATATAATGGTAGAAAATGAATTAAAATTATACCAGCAGTTTTCATGAAATGGAGTAGAATGCAATGTATGATATAGCTTTGCTCTTGAAAGCAGAAGTGCATTTGCTGTCATTATTCTAGTGAGCTGAGCAGCATAAAACAAGATATACTAATGCCAATGCTTTTGACAGTAGCTAAAATAGCCTGCAGCAGCTTTCTGTACTTTACCTGTTAGTGTTACGGAAAATTAAAAGACTGGCTTGGGGAAATCTACAGGGGATTGCTCCTATCAAACAGGAGTGAGAAAAGACACATTCAGCTAGTTCTCTTTTTCATTTTTTTCCCCTTTTATTTCAGAAGAGAATCCGGAGGAATGCTCCCTGGGAAGAACGTTCATATGGCACTGCTGAGATATGCAGTATCTCCACTCGCTGGAAAAAGGACAGGCTCCGATAAATTATTTATGATTAATATATGATATTTTACCAGAGTAATTTAAGGATAGAGATTTCAGTATTTCTTTACAGGATTATGGAGCAGTGAAAAAAGCCTAAGCAGCAATTACCTGTTCTGATAGTCGTGGGACCCTTTAGGTAAGAAAAGGAAGACACTGCAGAACTCCAGGGACTTATTTGTGGTATCCCATGTGAGGCACAGAGGGAGCCTTGGGATCTGCCATCCAACATTGCTCTCAGCTGCCAAAATCCAGTTTACACTTCAGACTGGATCCATTCTTGTCCAAATATATGGACTTCAGCGAGACCATGAAGGTTAATAAAGTTAGCCATAAAGGTATGGCAAGCCTGGTTTTTCAAAGGGTGACTCATTAACTACATATGTGTGTATGTTTGCTATAAAATTACCTACATATGAACATCTATATGTATTGACAGATGATGAGAAGCAGCCCCCATCTCCTCCGCCTCCTAACCTGACTGCGGGAGTGCGGGATCRCCCGCAGGCTCTGCAGGTTCGGGAYGGGCACTGCGGTCCTTCCCTCCCAGCTCCCAACGCTGGCAGAGCGGGGAACAGAAAATCGGGACTTTTCAGATCTGAACTTCCAGAAAAAAATAAAATAAAGCCCAAATCTCCACAGACATCACTTCATATTAAGGTCAGTGCAGCAGATGAAGCGAGATAATGAGGTAAAAGCAGCCACGTTTATATCCGTGTTTATGTGTTCATTCACACGTGTACCACAGATCACAGCAAATAAGGCTCACAGTGACACTGCTTAGGTAAAGTAATTTCACTTTTTATTCTAACCACCTAATTTGGGTCACTTTTGGGCACAGACCTCAGGAATTCTTCCCTCACAAATGGGCTGGAGCAGCACCTATAGATGGGATCAGGGAGATGGGCAGCTGGAGCGTGCGTCCATAGCCTGCTGACCATAGTTATTTCTTGAGCACTCAATATTTTAAAAAATTAGAGGTTAAGTCATGCAGAGACAAGGTGACCATGCCACTGCAACACAGAAATACAAAGAGTAACTCACGTAGTAGAAGAACAACTACATTAAGAGCTGGTCACTGAGGGGCAAGCACAGATCTGGCTGCTGGTGTCTGGTGACAGGTCAGCTTGGACTGAGGTCTGTGAAAACACCCCGAGCGGCACTCGGGCTGGTGGCAGAGTCTGGATCAACCCTTGACAAGCCGTGGTCCCTTGATGGAAGGTACCCCATTCTCAGCAAAGGTAACAGAATGAGTATTTTAAATATGGTGGATATTGAAGAGAATCTGGCGTGGTGACGTGTGCCCTGAAAGCAAAGCCTCAGAGATTACAGACGAGTGACACCCGGCACGTACGGCGCTACGCCCGGGCCCATGGAAGGTGTACCCGTGAGGCAGAGCTCTGCGCAGAGCAGGGAGCAGCCCGGCGTGKGGGAGCGGCAGGGGAAGGCGCGGTGAGCACGGGGTGAGCACAGCAGCGGGGCGAGCGCGGCGAGGCCGCGGGCGGAGGAGCCTCCCGGGCCGGCCCCTCGGCTGCACAGGAGCAGCCTCGGGGTTACTGCGCTCCAGCAGCCTCCYCTGTCACTGCAGCCAATTAGTTCTGGGGGCTTCTTGATTAAATTTGCCTAAAGGGCACCCTCCTCCCTGCTCCTGTTTGTTGCGTGTGCGGGATTGCTGCTCTTGCTCACGCGGCACACTCTGAGCGTGCCGACGATTCGCAGCTCTGAAGGATCTCATTAAGCCTCCGCGGCCGCTCCGAGTGTGAATCCAGGCTCCCCATCTCCCCTGCGGATCCCACTGCACGCTCCTTGTGGCAAGCCGTTGTTAGCGCTATTTTTAGAGACGTGCAGCTTTTSGATGGTGTCGGTCCCGCCGGAGAGGCCGTCTCGAGCAGCCCGGGAACCATGCACAGCACCAGCTTTGATCCTCCAGACAGCACGAACATCCGTGCCGGGAAGATTTCTCCAGAACRTGAAACAAGAGAAATACATTTAAAAGGGAATGGTGAAATTCTGACCTGAGCGACAYGGCCGTAACTCTGAATGAATTAAAGGAAAGGGGCAGGCCTATTTCCAGGAGCACAGGTTCTTATTCAGACAGTTTGATCATTAAAGTAACTACTAATTACTAGGGCGGATGCACTGATAAGAAGTACCCTCCTCTGCATAATGGCTGCTAATGATGGCTGATATTTCTGAGGCGACTAATTGGTGCAATTACGTGAGCGGCGCTTCCCGCGGCTCGGCGTGAGACGAGGAACTGCAGCGCAGTCCCTGTTGAGGCCCTTTTAGCAAATGCTCCCGATGGGAAGGTGGTTTTGRCGTTCTGAGGGTTACGAACTCACGAAGACCTGCTCTGCTGATGGGCCCAAGCAGGAAACTCCCGCTAGCCGGGTTGGTTCCAACACAAACTGGGGAATCCAAACTGTGAACAAAATTGCAGATGATGAACAAAACAGAGGCTACCTGCCACAGGCTCTACTTTATCTTTTTTGTTTGTTTTCCTTTTTTTTTTTTTTTTAATATGCATTAACAGTTGAAATATGGATCACATTTACATAGTGAAATAATTTCCCATTATTTAAACCCTACTACTCTATCATGCATGTTTGCCATGTGAGTGCATGAATATAATGATCCCTCCTAGCCTTAAATGTCAACAGACGAGCAGGACAGCTCTTCTGCTGGTCTGACCCAGCCAGTTCATTGCTCCTGCCTGTGCATATGTTCATTTTTGCAGCTTTGTCTCAGCCCCATATAACCAGGCTTGTCCAGCTGAATATGAATTTGTCCATTCGTCCAAAATCTGGTATTGGGGAAGTTGTGCATTTGGGAATCTGGGTATCAACTTCTCTTCTTTGTGAAAGTCAGACTGCCCTTTTACCTCTGCAATCAAACTKTGGTTTCTTTCGCCAACATCTGTTAAAGAAACACTTTCTTCAGATCTTTTTCTTTAAAGATATTTTTGGCTTTAAATGTTTTACACAGTCCAGAATGCCTTTAACATAATTTAAATATACATTATAAAGCACATTTTATGAGGAATGGTTTCAATATCTCTTAGTTAACAACTATAGGACAACGCAGGAGACAGGGATCACCTCCTGCCTGCTAACATTATCTGCCTCTTTCCTCAGATTTAGTGCACCGCTCCATATGTGTAGGGACAGGAAAAMGAGCAGGTAAAGTGTTATGTGAAGAGCTGCTGTAAGCTTCCCGTGGAAGCTGCCACGGGCAGAAGCACGTCTGTGAATCTGGACGGGGAGACCCCTGCACGCGCTCCTCCTGCCAAGACGCTGTGCGGATCAACGTGCCGCCAGCAGCGGCCCTGGCGGTGACGGGCTCGGCGCACAGCGAGCAGCAGRGAAGCGCGGGCCCTCCAGCCTCCCAGGAGGAAGAAAAGCAGTAATAGCAATAAATAAACAAATAAACAAATAGCCCAAAGCCAAACCTTAAACTAAAAGCCAAACCTTTTATTAAGCGAACTTTGGAAAACGGTGACCTACTTCGGGAGAACTCAAACCATCGGAGCTGGCTGGCACCAGCCACGTTTTTAACTTGTGCTGTCCCAGTTTATGATGATTTAATAATGTGCATTGTCACATTCTGTCTTTAAATTTTAATTGCTAAATTTCATCTTTGAAGAATATTTTTCAATATCAAGAATGTAAATAGAAATAGGGCTGAAGAGGAATAGTATGAATAATTCAACCTTCCAATATGCAAGTTTTATACTTGGAAATGAGTGATTCACTCCTGCTGTATATTCAGTCATCACAAAGTGCAGACATTAAAATACGGGAAAAAATGTGAATAAGCCGTAATTATTTAATAGCATTGTAAGATGATGATTTTTTAGATTGTTTTTTAATTACAATGTACCTTACGGTGTACATTCTGTGTCTTGAGGTTACGAAGGAGCTAGCTGCCTGCAAAACACGACCTGCCTGGTGTCAGCTCGCTATGACTGATATGTTTGTCAGTCATCCTTAAGTGGGTCATGGCTTTCCCTAACCGCTTCGTATAGATTTCTTGCTGCCAAGTAGGAAATTTGACATCGCGTACAACACAGGTATTTCCTAAGGGAGCTGCAAAGCCATTTGATCTATTCATTACGGTCCACAGACACGGTCGGAGTGTAGAGGTCCACTCTAAGCCCTTGCAGACACAAGGAGCTCTGGGGCACGAGGCAGAGGGCACAGTGGACACTACCCGGCCACCGCGTCCCGCTCCCTGGCCACGCTCGGCTCAACCCGTGCGGGCGCTAGCAGAAAGGAGCAACGCGCGTCCCCGCTGGGAACATCCCCCAGGATTTCGTCTTTCTGAGCAGAGAAACGGAGCCCTGTGCTTGATGCGGCGCCTACAGTTTTACACCCGAGTGAGTTTAATTTTGTGAATACGAGATCTCTAGTATCAGCTCTCTCTGAGGGAGACCTTGCAGTGCTGCTAATTCACAGCCCTGTGATTCAGATCCTTCTCCAGAGAGTCATCTTGTGCAAATTTGGCTTGCAGAGTTTTTTTCTGTCTGAGCATTATCTCTAAATATACACACATATATGGGGGTATAGGCGAACCCTACTGATTTATCTTTGCTGACCTCATTCTGAATGAGGAGCAGCAGGAGGAACTTCACCTGTATGGACCCAGCTGTGTTCCATGCAGATCTCAGCTACGGAGGACCCAGGACCAAAGTCGGGTGCCACAAGTAGGGGTCACCAGGGGCGGCAGGACCAGGACGGCCCAGGTGAGAGCTGGTCCTGTCTCCGGTACCCAAAGCACTGCGGTGAGTGACGCGCTGGTGAAACCRGGGCAGTCCCAGCCCTGCTGAAAACCCTTAACCGACTCGTCTGGCTCCAGGCAGCTGGAATTAATACTCTGTAAAGAAAAGGAGCAGAAAGGCATTAATTTCCGTGGCACATTCACCATAAATCATTAAATGAAAATTAAACATGAATCTAAGGATACAAACTGACTCCATAAACATTTGGCTTTTCAGATTTACTAAAACAGCAGCAAACAAAAGTACAGAAAAGGCCCTGTAGCATGGTCATAAACACAAATATTTATATATATGCATAATCGTATTTATAAATATGAAAGAAAATATAAATATGTGCATTATTATTAATTCACTCATGCATAAACACCTGTTTTTCCTACGAAAAGGGAGACTAGGTGTGTTTTCCAAGCCATTCCAGATTTAGCAAGGAACAGGTTGCAGTTTGGGGAGGGTTTTCTGTCTGAACCAACCCAGATGGAGTCGCTGCAGGTCTTGCTGTGGTGTGTGTATCCTGGGGGTGCGGGGTGGCAATGTCCCAGCCCGGCACAGACCTCGTGGGACCGGTGACACCGGTGCTCCTGGCACCCATCCGTTTCACCCACGCGCCCTCCTCCAGCCCTGCTCATCAGGCATGCCCGCTACCCCAGAAAACACTAATCAAAACACTGTAAGAAACAAATTGTTTCTCTCTCTCTGTACAACAGGAAAATAATTGCTTCTGTGGCTCCCACCGTGATTTACAGTATATGTAAGTGAACACATACCCTGATAGGCAGCTGTTTGATGGAAACTTCCGATAAATATTCATATACATAGTTATACTAAAACGTTTTCTTCTCTACTTCCACTTATTTCTATTTGCTGGCGAGGTAGACATATTAAAATATTAATTTTCCGCTTTACTGGAATGATTTCAGAGCCAAGTGCCGTTAGAGTTCTGAATGTAAATATGAGAAAAGAGGATATGACTTGCACTAATCCTTTTCATTGGCCTTGAAAAAAAGTTTGTTTATTTGCAATTTGTTTTGGAAACTTCGTCAGCTTTTCCCCAAATGCTGCAGAGCAGGTTTAAGCCTGATGAGTATCAGGAGGAGCTGGGGCCCCCAGCTCTGCGGCTGCTCTTCTCTGCCTGAGAGGCAGATGCACGTGGGAATCCGAGGGGAAGGAGTGTGGATTAGAGCCTTCCTGCCTGTCCATGCAGGCGTTACGTGTACCTGGTATTTAAAGTGTGTGATTGAGCCGTTTACCCTGCAATTGAGATAGCGCCTTCTCCGTATATTGTCATTTGCGCTTTTTGTAGCACCGTCTTTGATATGGGAGAAGTAATCTGTCAATGAAAGGGGTAATCTGCTCAAAGCGAAAAACAGGCAGAAGGTTAAATTTCACATTTTCCCACTGAAATTGCACATACTTCCTTGCAAATGGCCAACTTGGTATTTTCATTGAAATATATGCATTCAGCACATTTATTTATTTAAATTCATCTCCTTGGCTGAGCTATCAGAGGATATAGCATTTTGTGACTTCTGAGGAAATTTCAGCTAAACTTGTTCCACCATGAGGGAAGGGGCCCCAGTCATGTTTTGGCCAAGATTCAATGTTCAAACTAGTGAAGTTCAGTGTTTTGATTTGGGCTCAGCCTTCGTGCAGTGATTTGATATTGGAAAGTAAAGTTGAGTGTTTTCTTTCTCTGGAAAAAAAGAGCAGATAACGGTACTTTGAGCAGCCAGCAGGGAGAAATAGGTTATGAAGGCAGACAAAATATGTGGAAATAATAATGTTTAATTCTAATTAAAAGACAGCATTTCTGGAGGGGAGTGGTTTTTTAATATATTTTGGAGTCATAATGTAGGTTTTTTGTTCATTTTGTGGAATTTAGTGTGATATAACTTGGTTTAGGCAGGGAGGAAAAGTATCTTTGGAACTGTTTAAGATAAAAGAACGCTGCCTCTCTTTAAAAAGTCCAGTTCAATCACTATTGAATCTTCTTCTGGTAAATACCTTGAAGAAATTAGGTCTCCTAGTGTTTGTGCTCATGGGCCAAGGCAAGGGAGATGAAGTCAGATAGTCTGCAGGTGAGTAAACAAACGCATCTTTTTTATTTCCAACCATGCACAGAGTGCTACCTGAGGCCCAACAGAGCAGCGTGAACAAAAGTCAAGCGCGCACATATTTATCCAGGAGCATGCAAGGGCAGCGGGGAAGTGGGAAGAACAGGGAATGCTGCAGGCACAGCCGGAGCAGTCCCGCTCCCGTTTTCCCGGGATATCCGATGGCTACGGAGCGGGCTGCAGGGCCCCGCAGCCTCCAGCGGCCTCCGCTCGGCTCCTGCGCTCGGGAGCCCGACACAGGGCCCTGCTGCTCCCTCCGGCCCTGCTGCTCCCTCCAGGCACTCGTACCAGTGGGACGGGCTCTCCACGGCGTCCCCCACGCAGCAGCGCAACCCCCGGAGCCCCCAAAGAACAGCCCAACAGAACGATTATAACACCAACACAACGGGCTCCAAATACTACTCAGTGCCGTAGCGATTGTCACAGGCGACTCTGGCAGAAGTTTGCTGCTATGGCAAGAGCACATTTAAAATGTTGATATCTGCTCTGAAAGGGCAAACTCTGCCTGTTGGCAAATAACACRCGGCCCCTTTGTATTCTGCTCCATTCTTATCCATTTGTCATGCTTTTGCAAGGTGAAGCTTTCTAATCAAGGAAAAGTAGCATGGGCAACAGCAGATAATATATTTTGATGGAGCTTTGTAATGAATATGGTATTTATTAAGACACAAGTCATTAAAAGAAGCCTTGCATGGTTGTTTCGCATTATTTTATTGATTTTTTTTAAATGCCTGAATCAAGGCAAGGATTATACTTTGCAAGARACATTTCTGTCTCTAATCTCTAATTTGTTAATGCACCATCGTGTTTGTTGATTTGTGCCACTTAAGGGTTGTTTTTTYCCCCTACACATGCTGTGAATTCTGAACCCGATGCAAGCTTTGAAGAGAGGAYGCAAGCGGTACTGATGGGAGGCTGGAGACTGCATCAACTTTGCTGGCTTTATGTTCAGTCCTCTTTCTGCATACATGCACAACCARGGAGATTGCCTTGCTCTCATGCATTATATTTATAATAACATAATATTTTGACATCATAGTTAAATAATACATAAATTATATATAAATTATAAATAAACTTCACATATGGAATATGTGAATAAACTTCACAATGGAACTTCAATGGAAWATGAAATAAACTTCACAATGGCTTATGTATAGAGAAGGATTTTTCTGCATAAGATTTTACATATAAATATATATGTTAGATGACATACCCTTATGCAATATAATATTATTTACATATACTTTTATGTATTGTGCATACGCAACCTGTTTTCAGTGGAGCTGCAACATGAGCAGTGCCGCGGGATRGGGTCGGCATGGTTGGCACTTCACGTGGGCAGGTGACGTTTGCTTTTCTTTAGAGATGGGCACAAAGTTAAGCACTAGGAAGAAMGTTGCCAGCACAGTTTCAAATGCATTAGTTGGGGATGGTAGCACTTGAGCAGGCTCCCGCTGGCTGAGCTGCGTGCTRTCTGGGAGTGAATGATACACTTCAGGTAATCTATTACTTTTATCCTTGGAGACTCTGTCATTTCCTCACRGAGCTCCCTGCTTTTTGTATCTATCCATCTTCACCAATTCCTAATATTTCTCAGAATAAAATTTAGGGGTTTTCTAAGGCCGCGGCCATTCCTGGAATCTCGAGGAGAGCGAGGGAAGCCAGGAGATCGGCAGGAAGGCCCTGGAGCGCGATGGCACCGATGCCACATGATGGAGAGGCTGATCCGGTCACGGGTTTTCCTGGTGTCCCCCTGCAGCAGTGTGACCTCGGCTGCAGCACGGCRTGCCGCGGGAAGGCCTCTCCTCTCTGGCATCAGAGGCAGCGTGAACGTCTGCTGCAAAGAGCAGCCCTGCGAGGGAGGCAGCTACGCTCCGGACCCGCGGCACCGCTCGGGGGAGCGCCGGGAACGCCGCGGCCGCAGCCGGGCACAGARGCTGGAGTTTCCCAAGGAGAACCACTAAATATACAAGCTCGCATATCACCAGCATGCCATTGCTTCAATAGTTTCTTATTTCAGCTCTCTGCTTCGGCATCGCTACCACATTTTTATTAGTTAGGGGAAAAAAGCTAAAGAGCAGAAAACACACGTTGTTGCAKTTGGAAAAGGCAGGGAAGCAAGGGAGCATCACTGGGGTCAGGACAAGGAGCCTCCCACTTCCTCCATAGGGACTGGCTGGTGCATAGTGGCAGCCACGTTAAGCTAATGTCTTCTTTAACTGCAGTCATTGATCATTTCTTCATTAAAACYTTCYCTGGATGCCAACAGGAACACGCACRTGAAGCGACGACCCGCTGGAGAGCTGGATGAGGGCAGAGCGGGCGGCATTTGTGGGAACCCACCGGAATTGGCTGCTTTGCTGCTCGYGCCCATGCGGGTCCAAACCCACCTGCAAGGGATGGCGCTGTCCCCTCAGGTTGGGAATGGGATGGGGACCCAGGTGTTGCGGCTCCCTGTCGGTGTCCCCTAAAGGGCCCCACTCCGCTCTGCGGGCTCCTGCCCCAAGCTGGCACAGCTCTCTAGAAACTGTTTTCTCACCAACCTGATTTGGACAATTTACTCTTCTCTTGCTTTACCCCCTCCCTTAACCAGGCGCCCTTGAAACTCCCCTCACCATAGCAACACACTTCATTAAAGCACATTGCAAATCAATTTAATCTAGCAAAAGTGAGCACCTAATTCTGGACCTTCAGCTTGCAACAAGGGCTCGCTGGGGCTCGGCTGCCCTGAGCGCGGTGCAGCCGGGGGCCTGTTAGAGACGTGCAAGCGGAGGCGCATCCCGTGGCCGTGCCGGCGGAGCAGCCCCGGCAGCATCCCCGCTCACCCGTGCAGCCGGYGGCTCCGGCGGCTTTCCCTCCGTGCCAGCCACAATCCCGTTTGAATTTGACATTTTCAGGCATTAGATGGGAATTGATTGAGAAAACAGCAATGGTCAGATGCCATAGAAGTCAAGGACCTGTACATGAGAATGAGTGATCTTTTTTGAGGTAAAATGGACAAGAGCACAGGAAAAGCAAGAGGGCAGCTGAATGGCAACGTGTGTGCACCCTTGCCATCTGGGCAGACCTCGGTGAGCACTGTGAAACATTTCAGCTAAACAGGGATTGTTTATACGTGAAGATGCTCAAAGGCTCGTGATGCAGTCACAGCCATCCGGGAGGATCCCGGTGACATCCCAGCACACTCTGAGCCGGTGACACATGAAGCTTGTTTCATTTTCCCTGTGGATTTCATCTAAACATCCTGATATTCAGCTAATCATTCCACAAAGGKTTTTGCATTTGTTTCACTGTCCTTCCTCACTAGCCTTCCTCATGTGTGAGGAGGAAGTGAAACGATTTTGGTTGCAGTTCTCCCGGAGCCCCGCTCCTCGTCCTGGCGCGGCAACGCGAGCGCCGTGCCCGACCCCGAGCAGTGCTCTGCTAGCCGGCGATAAACCAGAGCAGGCAGCGAACACGCTTTCCTCACYCGGAGGCAAGTGATGATTGTATCGCGCCGTAGCGCAGAGTTATTAATGATGTTTGCTTTGCAGAATAGGTCACGAYGAGAAGGAAGAGGCTGCGCATGAAGAATGTATATTATGGGCAGCTTTAATATTATGAAACCGTCTAGGGACTTTTGTTCAGGAATAAAATTAAAAYGTTCGCGTGTGCTGCCCTGGCTCTCTGTCAGCTGAGGCCCTGTAAAAACGGGCGGGGAAGGCAGGTCAGCCGCGCATGCAGGCTGCATCAGTCGCGTTTTAGCTTTATTTAGGGCAGGAAGTGTCAAGCTCAAGTCTCGCTGTCCTTGCCGCCAGCACTGCGAGCAGCAGCRCCTCCTGCACCGTGTCCTCAAGGGGCAGACATGGTCCCGGTGAGCTGAGCCACCCGGCACCGCTTGCTCTGCACCCGGACCATGTCCAGAGCGGTACCAGCCCCGAAACCCTGGTACTGCGGGGCACAAGGAGCTGCTCGGGCTCTGCTGGGCCCCTGCTGCAGGGGGAGCGTGACCATGGTCGTGACCTGCCCATGATGCCATCCCGGCACGGAGCAAACCAACCTGCACCGTCAAAATAGCACCAGGARGTGAGGAAAGTGAGAGAAAGCACCACAGCAGTCAGAGCGCACCCCAAGCTAGCAGATGGGGAACGTACCCGTGTCCGGAGGGGGATATTTCTTCAAGAAATGCAAAAATCATCAGAATTGACTTCATGTGTTTTAAGCTTAAGGCTTGGTCTATACAGAAGACTTTAGATAAACTCATTCAAATTATCTCTTGACCCAAGTTCACCAACTGCCGTTAAAATTCTGCGTAGAGCCCTGCTCAGACTTCAGGTGGCCTTTCTCTAGCTCAGCCTGATTTAATTCCGCAGTAAATTATATTTAATGGTACGACTGCACGGAACTGAGCAACTTTGGGATTTGTGCTTGAATAGCTGAAAAGTGCTTTTTGTTGTGCTGGCTTTTGTCTTGATGGTAAAAAGAGTTGGAAGGATTAATATTTAACTGAAAATTGAACTTTTACTTTAGAAACCCTGACTTCAAAAATTCTGTGTTAAATCAACATATTTTAGATTTTCAATGAAATATCTGTGCTGAGAATCTTTCACTGTAAAAATAAAAAGAATAGACAATGTTACATTTGTTTAATTTGTACATACTTGAGAAAAAAGAAAATCMATCTATGCTACAGGGCAGTGCCCAGAACCATCTTTTCACTTGATCTTTTACTAAAACTGAATTTTAGGGACTTCATGCTATCACATTTTATAACTGAGAATGGAATGAGAATCTCAATATCTGCAAGGTCARAGTTGGTCAGTTACTTCTGGAAGATTTTCTGAATTTTATTTTTCTCTTAAATGAATCTTCAAATTTTTGCCTATCATACCGGGAAATTTCCTTCTGAAGACGTCTTGCCTAAAAATAATTGCAGCATTTAAAAGCAGTTCCGTTGTCATAGGGACTAGAGCCCCGGGTGGGGGCACCTCGTAAACAGTCGGATCAAATTGTTACRTTAATAGAATTTTTAAAAGTAATTAGATCGCAGAGATGTTTTTGTCTTTTCTGGTTCAGAGCACAGTATAACGTTACTAAACAAATTATTGTGAAAATAATAACTTGTTTATTTTAATCAGATATCGTTGTCTGAATACCTTATCGGCTATCTTACAATTTTCAGTCGTGTTCACGCTGCAGAACTGGCTGACGTGGTTCTTATCAAGCCCGATTAATCTGATGCTCCGGGCGCTGCRCTCGGGCTGCGGCTCGGCTGGGTGGCGAGCTCGCCACGGAGCGGGGACAGGCGGCCCCGGAGCGGGTGCTCCCAGTACCGTCGAGGAGGGAAGGGGCCCCTTGTGGGTGAACGGGTGTGGAAATCAGCTGCTGGTTTTCTCATCATTCCCCAAGCATGGTCAGGGTGCCTGGGGGCCCTGGGCAGCCTTCAACAAAGTGGCAAATAGAGGTCGTTAAAATTGTTTTGAGCAAATAACTTCAGTTGCACAAACCTTGCAGGCCCACAGAGCTTGAGTCCGGTTGAAGTCACATCGCCAGCACTAGGTCAGCTTCACKTTGGGTGAATACAAGGTATTTTATGGCATTTGTAGTCTGATTACAGCACTTTGTGCTTTGGTGGACACCCAAGCGGTRCTGGTGCTGAAGGCAGCCCTGTGGCAACGTGCAGCTCTGCGGTGCTCCTGTGCCAGCGCTCGGCACTGCAGGGCCCTGGAGAGGGATTCGATATCGAATTGAGAGCGGCTGCTGCTCTCGGGTGCCCTGGTACRGCCGAGGAGGGGCGGCTGGTGATGGCCTGGAGTGCAGGGCCTGGCTCAGTGCAGAAGACTCGCAACTCACGTGGCCGAGACGGAGCGACAAGCGTCTCCGCGTCGTGGTGCCRGGGAGCTTTTCAATACCTTCTACCAGTTGCTTTTGCAGCAGGGAAGAGAACAGGTTAAAAATGCAACATTAAGAGAAGCTGAAGTAAACCAAATTATCCTGGCTGATTGCATTGATAACTGCCTTTAGTCTAGACTGTAATGACTTGATTAATACCATATAATGCCTTACAAAAAAGCAGGCAAAGGGAGCAACATGTTGCACGCAGCCCCTTCTCCAGCCCTGCTGGAAACAGCAGGGGGGCAGCACAGCAGGGTGCTGTGACGGCTCCGACTTCGGGATGAAGAGGGAAATGTGCAGGGAGAAACAAGGATGTGTGAGAGAGCAGCTGCCTCTGAACACTTAAAATCTCCGAGCACCCCGACTCCATGTTCTGCACCCCAAATCCGTGCCAGCATCTCAGCTCTGGAAAGGGCGGATGCCAAGATAAACCGCTTTATGCAGTGTTTCGTGTTAGGAAGAGGTGGGCACGTCCAAGGAAACCCAGGTGCTCTCCCACCCTGGGAGCAAGGATGACTCGGGCTGTCATCCTGGGGTTGGGCAGATGCTGCTGTTGCTGATCCAGCTAAGTACTGGTGGCCTGTGATGTCTCCCGGTGAGAAGATCCTGAACTTCAATGCTAGGAAGATACCCCAGAAACAGGCGGCTCGACTGGATCTCATTGGAGAGGCCTCRCCAGCCTCGCTGGCCAGGAGGGCCACAAGAAAGGGACACACAGGAGGAAAGGGGTGCCCTTCCCCTCTCCTCAGTTTCACGGGCAGCCTAAATACAGATCCTTTGTATTTTATGCACTCAGCAGCACTTTGATAATAAAAAAAGCTCCACCAATGTAGAGGGAAGTGTGAAGCTGCAGCGCACGTGGTAAATCCAGTTTCGCTTTATTGGCCGTCGCAGATTTATGGAGGCCGGCAAGCACCGTTACTGCCTCTAACGCTCGGGTGGCAGCACTAAGGCAGTATTGTGGAAGCTGCTCCGCGGTATCGGCGGGAGATTGTTATCGCACAATCACCATAAATCTGCTCATTTTGCAAAATGTTTCAGGAGCTGCTGGTTTCCTATTGCAGCAGAGAAACCCTGCCCTCTGTCAGCAGGCCTCTGTGGAAGGCCCAGCTTGCCACGGTGCGATCAGCAGCTCTGAACTGCAAACCTGCTGCGGGGTTTTGCGTTTTGTTGGGCTCCGTTTGCTCATTTTTGGTTAAGTCTTTTGTGCTTTCATGTTTCCTGGGTAGAAGCAGCCACGTGGGTGCATCTGTGGGCAGGAGCATCCTCCGGCAGGAGCATCCCAAGGCATCTTGTGCCAGGGAGTCGTCGCTTCCGAGAGGAACGAGGGCTAAATTAATGCTAACGAGAGCTGAGAAATTACTAGGTTTTAAATGACAAGACCCATGCTTTATGTCACTTTCACTTGGCTGCAGAAGACAGGCAGATGGCCACATTGTCTGTCTTCTCAATAGCAAGGCGCCTGTTTGTGCAAACCACCCAAGTTTCAGCAATCTGCAAGCCCCATGGCTGGGGCGGCACGGATCCTTATTTGTGCAAAAGGCTCTGTGAAAGCAAGCAAAATAGTACAAGCTGTGTGCATTAACTGTCAACATTGCTCCCCTCGCCCTGGCACATATGCTGGGTATTTCCAAGGATGGGGTGAGGGAGATGCTGCTAAGGAAAAACCCGCAGCCATCCCAAAATCCAACAGCCCTATCAATTAGTGTTTCCTCATCAGAGTTACCATTAACCTAGTGGTTAAATTATGATGTTTATTAATAAAAATACTAAAACACACATGCACCAAAACTGTAATGACAGTGCATCAAATGAGGAAAAAAAATAAATGCTAATTTCAAGTGAAAGCGATAAGAGGTCAGCAGTATTTTATCCTGTTATTCCTGCCTCCTCCATATGGTTATATTTTTCACTTCTTTTTTTTCTTTTTGTGACAAGAAGTGAAGACCCAGCAATGCGTGAACACCCTTAATTATTGGCAAAGAAAACTCCTCAAAGCGTAAGTTTGGATGGGAAGGGAGGGGGAAGGCCCTCCTCCGGAGGGGAGGCAAGTGAAGGAAATGGTAACGTCGGAGCGGCAACGTGTCGGTACCGACACTGCTCGGGCTGCTTTTCCTTCACCGAATATTGAGCAGTGCGAGAGGAGAGGCTTGGCTGGGACGGCCTCAGAGTTTCTGKGTCTTCACAACGTGCAATATTTAAGACAAAGTGTATATGGAAACATGGACAACATCAAGGAAGACCACAGGCATTCGCAGCAGGAAATAATTTTGTGTTTATTAGCTCCGGCTGGTCTGGGAGAAGGTAAGGAGCRCCTTGCCATTTACTCAAACTGACACCATTCCCAAAGCAATAGCAGCCCTCGCTGGCTTGCACAAAACCTCCTCCTGGGGAATGAAAAGGCGGATCCTGCTCCGTTCCTTCGGCAGGTGAGGCTGCACCCCACCGAACGGCGGCAGCGCCGGGTCCTCCCGCAGAGCGGCTGCAGCTGCCCTTGGCCATGGCCCGGCGCAGCCCTTAGTGGAGAGCAATGAGAGGGGGAGCCGGGGACACCTGCGCCGGGGGCAGCTGGAGGGCTGTCCCTCGCCCCAGYGGACCCCACGGGCTTGTTCCTCTTTTTCTCGTTACTCCATAATTTTCCTCTCTTCCAGCAGACATCTCTGTACTAAAATGACCCACTCAACACTGAAGAACGCTTTATTAACACTCGAGTCCAACCAGCATAAATTTTCAGCAAGATACTGAAAAAAAAAGTTGTCACAGGGAGCTGGAAAATAATATTAAAAATCTTCTATTCCTTTCACCATTATACAGCATACATAATACAGCACACATGTTTATATGTAACACCCCAGGATTTATTTTCTGAAAGATGGAGTTCTTATCCATATTATAATTTAATATGCTTTATTTCCTGTAAGAATCCAATTCCATTCACCCCAGTAAAATTTCCCGTCACATTTTCAATGATATTTAATAATAATGATGAGAATAAAAATCTGGTCACATACACTGAGTGGGATGCTAACAGAGATGTAGAAAACCTTTAGGGAATGTGACCTAGAAAGTGGAGCCTTGCTGGGAAGAATGTCAGTAGGAAAAGAAATCCGGTGTGTTTGTGTAAAAAAGTTAATTTACTACATAAAAGAGGCAAAATAAACACATACAATAAGTGCTATTATTTCCACTGACAATGAGGTTAGAGCTTTAAATGTCTACTCGACGAGACGTTCTCAAAGGYATTTGTATATGGGAGAGATACTCATCACAGCCCATGATGGTTATGGATGGTAATAGAATTAAAATGAATTAAAACTTAGCTGTTATCTGTATGCAGGGGAAGGGGGAAAAAAAGCAAGATACTAAAGTGAAAAGGATCAATTTATGCCTTACTAATTGGAAATTCTTAGTATGAGAGAAATTATGCAAAACTCACTAACCTTTAATTTTCTTTGGTTTTCAGCACTGTGGAGATCCAAGAAGCTCCAGTCAAATGTAATTGGGACTGGCAGTGTTACCTGGGAAAATTGCTCCTGAGCCCAAGGAAGGGAGACACGAGCCCCCAAACACAGGGAGAAGCCCTGTCTTCTTGCAGGGTCCTATACTTGAATTATGAAAGAACTGAGGAGATGTATGTGCCATTAGGCTGGGTCATGTCAAACCAAACCAGAGGTAATGTATTTTTTATAAGGTTCTTTTTATACCTTCGYAGGTATGTCACTGATTAAAGACCACTCTTAGCTTCCCAGTTTTTCTTCCTCGAAGYTGGGTTAATAGTCTACCTATAGAACAAAATATTGACGCATGTACTTGTGAGAAAAGGTTCCTTATTCCATCCCAAAGCTAATTGCGGGTTTCATGGCTCTTCACGCAGTGAGTACTATTAGACTGGGAGGTTACTACTGTGATTATTCGTGCTCTTAAATTGCAGAATAACAGCTAGAGCAAGGTTGTCTTCAAAGTGAAAATTAGATCCACCCCTGGCAGATCTAAATTAGGAACGTTTCTCCTTCTTTTTATCATTCTTGTCCTTTTCCCCAGTGTTCTATGTTTCATTCAGACTTGTTATTTGTTCCTTCGAGGGAACTGAAGAAATGCACAGCTGAATTTCAGAGGGCCTGCTGCAGCCATGTGGGCACGCATGTTGGGCATCTGGTGAGACTGGGGTCCCTTCTCCTCCTTTGAGTGACTTGGGTCACTGGAAAAGTTCACATTTGCAGGAATTGCTCTCTCAGAGCAATGGAAAAATATATTATTATGGATAGTTTGCTCCTTAGTGAAAACTATTTACCATTCTGATGGATTCTGCCTTTAGAGATACAGATACTTACCTGAGTACATGTGCCTGTAGTGAGATACAGAGAGATAAGTCTACATGAGAGAGGTGCAGTGATTTCAATCTCAAGAGAAAAATAYAGAATTAATATATCATTTATGAGCATATTAATGTCCTGTTGAGACACTCTGGGTTGTTTGTGGTCATTCTTAATCCAGTGAAATATTCTGAGTTTTTATCTATGAATTTAGAATATGATAAAAAAAAATGACTTGAGGAAACTAAGATGAAAGGCTTCTTTTTCTGGGCTCTCTCTCCAAGATGCATATCAAATCGCTCAGAGTAGACATCAGAAGATGTTTACTTCTGTCAGTCTTGTGAATTCAGGTCAAGTTCTGAAAGCCCAAGCTGTCCTTCTGCTGGGCGGGTGAGGAGCGCTAAGATAAAACGATAACGGGGACGCCAGCAGGATCCGGCGTGGGGCAGCGAGCTCGCTCAGCGGTGAGAAGCTGCTTGTTCCTCCGCCACACAGTAAAAAAAAAGAAGATTYGGCCAAGAAGTGAATGGCTTTCCTTGGATGGCCCAATATCTGCCTGGACCAGTGTCCTCTCTTTGATACTTGGTGCACTCAGTGTTTTCTCATAGCGCTTAGTGCAACTTGTGAAGAAACATTTTCTTTCACCAGCTTTTAATTTGCTGTCTCTCACCCCCGCTGAATCTATGTTCATTTCTGAACATGAGAAAAAAAGAAAAGCAGCAAAATCTCTCATGCTGTTCTCTAGGTCATCATATATACTAAGGAAAGACTTTCTGATCAAGGCATATAAAATATATAATGACCCCTAATGGAGATTTTGTTTTGACCCCTAATGGAGATTTTCCCTGGAAGCCAGAGCACAGGATTAAGGGTTCTGGCACCTTCCATCTCTGCCTTCCTTGTGGTTGCATGCTGTGAATCTGCTTCGTTGACCTAATTTCAGTTTTCATCTCCGACACCCAACATGTTCAGCTATGTCACCAAGGATGGAAACCAGTGCTCCACTTCCATCTTCTAGCAGAAGCAGAGAACACCCTCTGATCTCTATTTTCCATTCCATGCAAATATGTAATTTTTGAATTTTAATTAGTTTTTAATGAAAGTGTAAAGCCAGAAGCATTTTAGTTTTTATTCTACTTCTCTGTCCTTTTAACAGAAGAACAACCAGAAGTGGGGATTCTCTCAAAGGACCAAAAAACGGGATTCACTCTTCCAGCAGCAACATCCACTCAGGCTGATGGAAACAGACTGTGGAATGGCAGCATGTTCTCAACTGCTCCAGAAAGCTGAAACTTAATAGAACTTTACRCAGTTTTAAAAGAAAAAAAAAAAAAAGAAAATAAGAAGAAGGATCAATGTAATTTGTGTTTCCTTATACTCACAATATGTAAAAGTAATGGGGAAACTACAAACATGGTACTAATCAGAATTGATTACAGATTGGTGATTTATCGCTAGTCAAGCTAATCAGAGCTAAACAAGCCTTTTGTTGCTAGGGACACATCTGCAGCCTGTCCGCTTATTTTATTCCCAACGAGGCTCTGAATCCTCCCTGTGCTCCAGGAACAGGAAGGTGCTGCAACCGGGGACTGGTGCAAGGGTGAGGCTTGTGCCGGTCCTTCTTGGGAAGGAGGGCTGGGAAGACGTGTCGAGGAGGCCACCAGGCTCTTTCCCTTCCCACCTGGTGCTCCCTGCTGAAGGCCGGCTGTCCAGCTCCRTGTCCAGCTCCTTCTTGCCTTTCCTGCAGCTCCGCGGCTCCGGTTGCGCTGCTCCCRCGCCCAAGGTCGTCGTGCTCACCCTACATGACATCCCGGTCTCCTCAGTAATGACAAGGTCTCTCAGCTTCGTGTCATCAGTAGATTTCATTAGCACACTCCCACTTTCTGTGCCAACGTTGTTAATGAAAATAGTGAATGACTCATTAAAGAGCCCTGAGGAGCTTCCCCAGCCACCCTCTCCAGCCTGGCATATTCCCACAGTCGCTCTCAGAGTTGCCAATTACCTGTCACTGAGAGTAATATTTTACCCACTCTCACTCCCATCTTCTCCAGCAATTCTCCATGTGTTGTTGCATCAAATCCCTCACCAGACTGCAGGCAAATGAAGTCTCTCTCGCTTCCTTAAGGCATTCAAGACATTAAAATATCAAGATAGGCACAAAATCAAGGTTTGCTTGCMTTTGTCCCTCTGTCCTCCTTTAATCAATCAACTTGTAGTCAGAGTCACAAAATCCAGTGAAAAAGCTCTGCCTGGTGTGAGCTCAGACCCAGGCAAGAGGCTAGAGTGCCGCATCTTGGAGGTTTGGGCAAACCAAGACAGATTAGTCCCGGTACCAGCTCAGGCAGACCCATCAGTGTCTTGTACAGATGGAGGGTGGCAGCAGGAGAGAGGAGCTCTTCTGTTCAGGCTCATCTGYCTGGGGCAGGCGCAGTGCTAAAGTCTGTGAGCTGCTCCTCTGGAGGACTAAGACTTTCCAAAACTTTACTTCTTTATCTGCACACTATTCAGTAGCACAAGACACATGGCTGCTCTGCCACTGCTTCTCAGGGGTTCCTTTGCATAAGGATCTTGCTTCCTTCAAGGAAGGCCGTGGTGGACTAGACTGAGGGAGGATGATCTACCCTTTCCTTAGCAGAACGGACGTGTCCTTCCTCATGGTACTCCTGCTGCTGTGTAGTCTGGCTCCGTGGTTCCCATATCCATCTCTTCGCCTCGCAGAAAGGGCCCCTGGCGTCTCCGTCTGGGAAAAACAAGAGCCGGAGGATGGATGTGCCTGGCTGGTCCCTCCAGCAGGAGGGAGTCACCTCCCACTTCTGTCCCCACTGGAGTTGGACCAGCCTCTTGCTGTGCTGCAGATGCTGTGCGCCCACACACACTGCCAATGATGGTGCAAGACTTTGTTTAAATAGAAAAGAGGCAAGTAACCTGTCCTACAAACATCAGAGCTCCTGGCCCATCGTCTGCCACAGGAGGTGCTGATCTGGTGCTATGCTGTGCCAGACATGCCATGCTGTGCTGGATATGCTGTGCCATGCCAAACCATGCTGTGCCATGCTGGACGTGCCGTGTCGTGTCAGACCATGCTGTGTCACTGGCTTCCCGCTGCAGCCACAGCTGGGCACTCATGGCGAGCTCCCTACTATGACTTGGAGACCCTGAATAATTTAGAAGGAACCAATTTTCTCTCATTTCATTTATAAGGACCAGGAACTAAACTGTTTAAATAAAATAACCCCCAGAGATAGGACACTAATGATATTAAAATAAGTGATGCCATTTCAAAATAATATATTCAATTTGGTGGTTTAAAACTGTTTTATTACTTGGAACTGGCTGAAGTATTTTTAGTTTTTGGAAACTCATGTATCCTACTATTTGATTTTTATGATTAGGAAAGATATGAGCATGAAAGAGCCACCTACTTTGTATAAGCAAAAAGCTGCATGATTGTGCATGATACCAACGAAATAAAACCAAAGTCTCCCATGATTTGCTCTATTATTAATAGTACTGCCAAGCTCATTATAATCTAATTTAAAGACAGATATTGCAAAGAGACATATGAAGGATGATCTGAGTTCAGGCCCTACAGCAAATTGCTTGAATCTTGATCTAATTACCCCAGAACAGTCAATGTTACAAGCTCTTCACATTTGGCAGGGAACTGTTGAGAATGAGCTTGATCCGTGACAGCAAGTTCAGGAAGGGAGGAATGGGTAGGTGTTTGTAGAGCTGTGAGCCCGAATTGCCCACGAGGGACTGCGGCGCTAGAGCCAAACAGACAGACAAGGGTTTCTCTGTGGTCCAACCTGGGGTATTTGGAGTTTCGTCCTGTGGGTGTGAGGATCTGGGGTGTGCAAGGTGAYGCGTCCCCATGTCCCGGGAACACGGGCAGGGCTCCGGCTGGCAGGGCCACCAGGGACCTGAGCAGCAGTTCCGTGATTGCCCGTGCCGGAAGTTCAGCTCACTTTTAAAGCAGCAATTGAACTTTTTGCCCTCTACCAAATGCTTTGCCTGGCTGAAAACTGCAAGGCAGAAGATAAATTYGCACGTTTTAGTAGAGATTTGACTCATAACCACTCCAGGACTCAATATATAACTGAATATTGCTCTTAATTAATGGGACAATTAGACTTTGATTATGGCACTACAGCACCCATTATCATTTTTATCTATCATGACCCTCTCTTACCACGCATCCACATTCCCTTACAGGCTGCTGCAATTCAGGCTGGGCTAATATTGGAAAATAATTCATACAACAGGCCTGGGCAGGCATTCAAATCGCCCCTGTTATAGTCGGGCTGGCCAATAAGGAGCATCCGAAACGGCCCCGCGTGGAGCTCCGGTTGTCGGTCCCATGGAGCACGGCATGGTGGGAGCACCAAGGCCTTGTCCCATACAAGGAACCGAGGAACCTCTCCTGGGCACCYGAGCCGGGGCAGGGGCTCCGGAGCAGCTTCCAGCAGGAGCGGCAAGGCCAACCCACCCTCCCGGCATCCGCCCTCTGTCCTTGTCCCAGMCGGCTGCTGTTGGCTGCAGAGCTGCCCGGGATGCCTGTAGCAGCTGCAGTACTGCACACCCCGCAGAAATGCTCGTGTTTCACGTGCCCTGTGCTATTGCAAGAGCCTGGGAAGAGCCACCGGCTCCGTTTCAATAGCAGAGCCCTTTAAGCATTCAATCAGAGCACGAGGAGGGGCCCTGTGCCTGTCAGGAGGCCCGGCTTTGCACTGCTGCTTCACAGAGCAGCCAGAATGGGGGGCCATTTTGCTTCAACCAACAGCCAGTTTGGAAAAACAAAGGGAAAAAAGCCTCCACCAGCAGCTGTCCCCACATCCAGAGCAGCACGTGGGGTTCACAGCAGCCTGCCGGCCTTACAGAGATCAGTAATCTGCTTTCTACAGAGCTCATTTAAGGCAGGGACTGATCTCAGCTCTGACTTTTCATGGCTTTAAAAACTTTCTCTCATAGGCACATGAAAGTGGCTTATTTAAAATAAAACCTTCCACACGTTATTCCTCTGCGAGCACTGGAGAAATCCCGGCCGGTCCGCGCTGTCCGCCGCATGGACACACAGGTTACGGCGTCCTGGSGGATGGCTCCCGGCTGCCCCTCGCCCTCCCCTCTCCCCGAGCTCTTACGCCGCGGATGCTTTTGGAAAGCCCAGCAGCAGGTCGYTAGGTTCAGGCTGCAGACAGGGAATGCAAGCAACCTACCATAACTTCAGGAGAAGCCCTTGGCCGACAGCTGGACAGGGTTAGTTACCGAGCTGGAGGTGAGGCAGCGTGCAGGGGGCTGCGCTGTCTCTAACGCGGCAGATTTGGGTTGTGGTTTGCAAATGGGAGCTTGGCCCCTGCCCCATGCGCTGTTCAGGCTGGGTGTCCAGGACACGCCAGCTCGGCGACCGCAGCTCTCTGTTGGGATAAACAAACTGCCTGCAGGAGGTCGATGCACAAAGGGTGCCTGGTAGCTTCCTGGGCGCCGTATCACTTCCACAGTGATGAATATTCGATAAAACAACCTGAAAATCAGTTTGCAGAGACATTAACAGAGTCCTTTATAGCTCCACGAACTACATTGGCTTCCAGTAATGTTTTTTTATTAGCGCCGTACCTGGAAATTGTGGTTTTAATCTGCTCCTCGCAGAGCTGAGGTTTGTTCTGTTAATAATGATCATCTACTTATATTGTAGTCTGGGAGMTGAGGGCTGCGCTGTGCTAGAAATAGTAATAACAGAGGAGAACAGAGGTGCCCTCGCATTCCCAGTGCAACCATCCACGCTGCACGGGGCACCCCGCAGATCCGGTGCAGAGCAATGGGCAGACCGGGCGCCTCGGCCTTCCCTTCCTTCACTCTCCCTTACAGTTTGGGCAGAGAGGTGCTGAGTGGAGAAGGTGGCAGAAATTTGCCAGGGTCTGTCAGGAATTCAGGCCCAGGTGTGTTTTCAAAGGCCTCCTTCGGGTCATCTTTCAGAGTGTTTATATTTTCATGTCTTTCAGAGCGTTGGATTTGCGTTTTCCTGGCTCAGAGAAGCCTGCTGATGGGTGCAGCAAGCACCTCCGTGGGGGCACCTTTTCCYTACCGGGAAGGAGGAAAGTCTATGCAAATACATTCAAACGCCCGATTGCTGGCGACCTTGCAGTGGTGGGAAGCAACACTATTTTTCACTTGTCAGGCGCTTCAGCTGTGCTAACGGCTGTGCTGAGATAGAGCTGAAATCTCAGCTTGAAAGTTCCCCAGTTACAGTCCATATGTCCAACCATTTGCAATGAAAATGGGAGCTTAATTTCATCCATCACGGCATAAATATCCATCCTGTTCTGGGCTTTTGCCTCTGTTTCTTTTTCACTCTCTCGCTCTCCTTTTTTTTTCCCTCTGATCAAATTTGCTCTGGATTTTGCGAGCTCGTGCAACAGCATCACAGCCACATTGGTGAGGGCAGGTGGAGTGACACCTGTGGGAGAGGGCAGGACCGGTGCTGGGTCCTTCACCACCGGGTTACCCTCCTTCACCAGGTTTGGGGGGTAACTCAAGCTTTGCAAGTCCTCCTGGCACCGCTCGCCTGTCCCTGGAGGTCCCTGTGCGCTCGGGGGAGCACCCACACCTGTGCCCAGCACTTTTATTTATTATGAAAAGTTCCCACTGATGCTCATTTTAGAGYTAAACTCCTGAGGGCGAAGGCTTAGGTGTTGCTCTCTTGTACAGCCCTCTTTCCAAGGCTTAGACCCTAACTTACAAGGCTAGGACTCTGGARAATACGTAGTGAGAATTAGGCCTGGGCTGCTAACAGGAATACAAATTGCAATGATGTTTACAGGATTTTTGGCTCTTCTRTATTAAAGAATCACTATGGACTTACTTGAACTCCCTTTAAAACTAAATATTCTTTCCAAGCAACAGCTCAGAAGAAGGCAATTTTATWAAACCATCAGTAGGGAGAGACACTRAGGGGGGTATTTTTGTCTCTTCCAGAGAACCGGAGCTGAAGCTGCCGGGTTGCAGTTGCTGCTGAGGCTCCTGGCTGCAGGATTTTGTCACTGCCCAAGGAAACGGTCCAGCTTCCCGGGAGACTCCGTGGAAGCAGCCCGGTGCTTACAGCAGGTCCTCCCAAGGCTGTGAGGCTGTGACAAGGCTGTCCCACCATCGCCTGTGACAGCCCATGGTTCAGTAAAACAAACAGAAGCCGAGAGGTGTATTAGTGACGGTTTATTYCTATGACCTCTTGAACATTGCTTTCAAGCTCGTATTTAAATGAAAAAGAACAAGAACCTGAAATAGGAGCCAGCAGGTTGAAATGGAACAGAGCAAAGTCAAAGTCGCGATGTTAAACCACTGCTCCACCTCTAATTTCCTGCCCCATGTCAAAATGCTCTAGTGCTGAGCAAAATCCCTTGATGCCTCTTCATATTTCCAAGAAGAAAAAAGTTGTAATCATCTTGGATATAAAAGAAATCTGCTTTTCTCCATTTTGGTCATTTTTTTCATATCTTTTTTGCTGTCATTTTCTGATAGTCCGCAAACAAAGGTTGAAATTATTACACAAGAGGATTCTGAGATTTATTTGCCAGGAATGGGCTAGGGTTGCTGCAATAGCAATAGCATGTTAAGGAAGATGCAAMCTGGTGTCTTTAAGTTTATCCTAGGTACAGTTATTACATGTCAAATGCGTATGACTCCATCTTCATGACGGTCGTTGGGAGGTTTTTTCTCCGCTCATTTTACAGGAGAGATACTGAGCTAAATTATTCCTTCCTGAATGTGCAAGSTAGAAGACCAGAGGGAAGATTAGAGAGAATACGAGGAGAGGTCGGGAATCGGGGAAATGAGAGATGTTAAAGCATAAGAGCAGGTCCTCAACTGAACTGTCTATTTTTCCTTCTGAGCTGCATATTCAGCACCTGCTTTACTCCGAGGGCCACCTAATATGAATATGCACAGGATGTAGTGAAGACTCTAAATTTCTCTGAGAATAGTATAGATTTGCAAAGGTCTCTTATTGTAATAAAGTGGGTAGACACCTCATGAGAGCGTTGTGATGACTGCATGATCTTTTTAGCTGATTTCATTCATCCTCTCACCATGTTTTTGATGTTAACTTGCTACCAGCTCAGCARAGCAGGTTATTAGCTAGAATTGAGGCCCTGTGCTTGGTTCCTTGTGCATGAGACCATGGTAGCTCCCATGTACTGGCTTTCTGGTGCATAAGGAAGCGTGGGTTCCTTGCATCTACATGCTACCACAGCCATGGTGCTTTTAACATGAGGAAATCCCCCAGTTGGTCTAAGACCAGCACATGCCAAACTGCTTCCTTGATTTGTAAGCTCAGCACCAAGTGGCTTCTGGAAATGCATGAGGTTGGTTGCTTCGGGATTTGCTCTTCCTCAAAGCCAGGCCAGGTGCAAAATAAGTCTATTGATGCCTTTAAAACAGCCAGGACCACTTGCATTTACCACATTGATGTGAGGAAAAATAACTCACTTTCTAACTCRGTGCTGGTGTAAGATGTTAGTTTACATCGTAACAGAAATCAAACTTCTCACTCAACTAGGCCCAAGTAGCAAATTCCAGTGGCAAGAGAAAGGGGCCCAAAGGCAGGTTTTAGACATTGCATTGCTACCTGTGGACTGATCCTAGACCCTAATGGTAGAAATGACCCTCTTTGGACCGAGGCATAAAACAGAAGCCAAAATCAATTAAAGTACTTAAAAATCTCATACTACCTTCCCCAAAGTAAGGATGTAGGTTAATCTTCAGTTCCTGGACAGTTTCCAGCTTAGGTAATTACGCTTTGACTCTATCTAAATTTCCACTGTATTTTTAGTTCCCTAAGTTATTCTCTCCTAAAAAAAAGTAGTAAATAGTGTTGTCAGAGCAGAATGGAAGCAATATTGCCTTTCAGTGGCAAGGGGACGAAGCCTTTTCATTGCGTTAAGTAGTTTGAGATCATCCAATATAAAAATCTCTATAAACATTTAATATTCTTATAGAAGTAGTGTCAGTGCTGGCTGCCTGGGAACCACCCCAAGAGGAAAGGGCAGAGATCAAGGGAAATATTCAGAAGGATAATTAAATATTTAATAAAAGTAGTTAAACGTTGTGGGCAAGAATTGCAGCTGGCATAAATCAAGATGATTCCCCTGGTGGATCCCTTCTGATTTATACTGGACCAAAAATTATCTTTTTTGGGTCATTTACACTTCCTTAATTTATTAAGATAGCTTCTACAGCCTGGACAAGTCAGTCAGCAAACTTATCCTATGACTTTCCCCTAAAAATAAGCCTTATATATAATAGACACTTTCAGTTTGGAAATCAACACAGTTTTGCAATATTTACAGGTTTAAACTCAGCTGACTGATTAAAAGAAATAATATTCTAACCCAGACTCATGATTTTCAGTTATGTGAGCCACCTTTGCAAACATATTCCCCYGTTTTGGTTTTTCTTGTGGTTGAGACAAGCTGCTACCTAATCCTGTGGCATTGCCTTGCCTGGGCCAGTTCATGTTTCTAGTTTAAATGACGAATTGCTCTTCCTTGCGGGAATGGTGMATGCTCTTGGCACCTAACCACCTCCATGCAAGCCCAGGATGTTTTCGGAGGCTGTTTTTTGGGTGCAAACTAGTTCTGTCAGACTCAGAATCCCATGCYCATTTTGGGCACGGTGCACTCATTTCAATACCCAAAACACTGGGTTAAGAAGTCAAGAACTGTACAAGTAGATATTGATTTTTTTTGTCTTTGCTGTTTCTAATCTTTGGGAATTTGTTATACAGRAGGATGTTTTCTCAGGCAACAAATAGGATTTTTTCTCAGGAAAAAATCTGCCTGCTTTTTCCTCCGAAACTGTGATCTTACAAGAGAATTCCTGCAACCCCGATCACAGTGAACAAGTAACTCGTGGAAACCAGCCGGGTTCCACGTTTGCATGAGAGCTGCCCAGCACGGTTTACCCCACTGTCTAGCAGCCAAAAACCAGGTTTAATTCTTTCAATAATAGTGTGTGCTGCTGTGCTGATCAATGAACTCAGTTACAGTAGTTGCATAAAATCTTGCAACTTTTTCTATTATCTCTTTTTTCAAGCGTCATCAAATAAGAGCAMGAAATAGTATTTCATGGCACAAAGAAAGCTAGAGATGATTTTGGGCAGCATGTAGGAAGGATTTCTGTATGCTGAGTTCCTATTTTGTAATAATATCCTTGATSTGTATTTCGGTCACACAGCTTCTGGACGTTTAAAATTAATTTCAGCACAACTTCATTGTGATGAGAAAATACATGACATATATTGCTGGGCAGGGATTGATGACACCGAAATTGGCTATATGATTCATCATTTGAACAACTTTTATTAGTTGAATTGCTCATGGAGAACTGAAACCCGTCCTCTGTGCGCTCGGCAAAGGTATTGCACCAAATCTAAATGAGAAAATCACGCCAGCTATTTCCATCCATTTAATTGTTCCAGCATTGTAATATCTGTCTCGTTTTTCTGGAGAAATGCTCTAGAGATTCCCTCCCAGATCTAATGAGGCCTTGCAAACTCACACCAACCCTTTTCACAGCCTTCCCTCGCTCGTGAACCTGGCTGGGATAACCCATCCTGGCGAGAGGGCTCCTGCAAGGGTCCCAGACCCTTCCTGAAGGTGCCTGTGCTCGAAGAGGAGCAACTCTAAGAAGCCCAATTCTTTCTATGAACTCAAAACAAAGACTTCACATTTGTAAAAAAAAAAAAAATTAAAAAAAGAAAAAGACCTTCTCACGGAGGGTTTCCTTCCTTTTTGCATAAAGTAGACACATTTTGATCGTGTCACTGTCTGGCTGAAATACCCTCCCTGCTTGCAAAGGTATTTTGGTGGCAACGGTGGCCATGGTGGCAATGGTGGCCGTGGTATCAGCACCTGTGATGTGCCCAAGTTGCCTGGGCAAGACCAATGTGAAAGAAATCATTGTAGAAATCTATTATCAGAAGTTAAATATGATTATGAATAAAATCTGTTTAAAAAATGAAGTGTTATGGACTATGTACTATGCGCCTGGCCCTGCTAGCTGTACTACATTTAATTGCTATTTTTTAGTAGGCAAAGCAAATGAATCTGTTCTGCTCCTGCATTGAAAGCAGGTGGAGGTAAAATGAGTTAAGGACATACGGCCACTGAGGGCTCGTGGAAGCGAAGCAGGGGCTTGGGGGCCCATCTGAGGATGAACACAAAGTGCAGGACCTGGCTCCACAGCCTCTTGAGCACACGAGACCTGGCGGGTGGCTACTGCCGTGGTGAATGTCTGGACTTCGTGCTGGAGTTTGCAGCAGCCGCTTCCCTGATTTAGAGTCCGACCAGCACCCACAGCCTCCAACTTGGCAGAGATAACTGCTCTTTCCTATAAAAGAGAGGGTTTTTTTCTCATTCCCCATTTCTGGCCCAGTTCCTCCAAACAGCCTCTGTCAGGATGTATGTCATCTGTCATCTTCAATCCATCGGCACACACGTAATAATTGGAATTATTCTTTATAATATATCAGCTTGCATTGTAAAGCACTGAGCCAAATGCAGAGGTGAAGTGTAATAGGATTAAGTGAGTTTAATTGAGGTCAAATTGATGTTACATGTCTGGGAGCTAAATGAAGTTATAAGTTGAAGTGGGAGATGGCCTACATTAACTTACATGCTCCATGTAGGGCTTTTTCATACCATTTCTCTTTTTTTCAGCCCTTTAAGATAAAATTTTATCAAATTAATCCATTTTAGACTCTGCTGGCAAAATTTAAGACTAATGTACAAGAGAGTGAATTTATGCTTCGGAGGATGAGCACGAGGAAAAGATTGCTGCTGCTTGCGAAGAGGAGCAGGACCCGGCCTGCAGCAGGCAGGGCTCTGTGCATGGACTCTGTGCATGGCCCCAAGGGGCTCTCCCACTGCCAGGCCAGGTCCCTGCCCCGTCACACTATGATGAGAACGGTCATCCAGCCATCAAAACCACATGGAAAACAGCCCGTTTTGTTGCTGATGTGGTTCCCATAACCTCAGATTTGCACCAGTTCTTGTTATAACCAAATGCTTCACACAAGTGGCCTGAACTCCCGGCGGGTTCTGTTGCTGACCAGGGCTGCACTTCAGTGCTGTGCTTAAACACATTAATAATTTAAGCTTATATTTAGTGCCCCTGAAGTCAATGAGAATTTAGTATGTGAAAAATAGGTTTGCTGAATTAGAGTGAAAATGAAGTTATGTTGGTCAGTCCTGAAGCCACTAATGAATGGGTTGTTACAGACTGAGTTCACTTAATGTGTGCAAAAAATAAAATCGGACCTTGACTCAGTGATGGTTAGGGGAAAAAAGTGTAAAGCTCTTCACCTTTTCGAGTATTTTTGAGGGTTGGAATGTGTGACATCTATTTATAGCAGTGTGCAGGCTTTCCGTAAGATGTTCCGAGATACTTGAAAGCTTCTGAAAACGCGGCTGCTCCCAGGTGAGCTCAGCCATGCACCACCACTCATCAAAAAGCTACTAAGTAATCTGCACACGGAGCAGAAACGCAGCCCTTCATTGCTAATTCTCCTCTCCTTTTTCTAAATTCTGTCTTTCTTCCTCCATAGCTATATTTTGATATGCGTGGGTGTTAGTCCCTGAATTTCTGCTTGTCCGACAGAGGGATCGTATCCCGAGGAGCGAACACCTGCGGGAGCAGCAGCCCTGGCACGGTTGCTAAAGCATCTACGTGCATCCAGCATCTTGCTGGATTCCGGCACGGAAACGCAGTCCCGCTTCAGCAGCTCACGCCACGCCACGACGCCGCTGAGAAGTGGGTTAGCTCCAAACACAGCCTGGTGCCCGGCAGCTTCCCCTGGCGCCTCCCATGGCACAAACAGCCCGGGCAGAGCAGCCAGGGCTTTCCTCAGGAGCGGGTTTACCGGGGCAGGCACGGGGAGCAGCCGGTGCCGCGGTTCCGGGATGACGAGCACCGCGAAGCGGGACGTCCCTGCACCTCTCCGTTCGCACGCAAGCCCTGCCCTGCTCTGCCCTCCCTGTTTGGCTGTTTACTAAATATAACCCCACTCCCATCTGCGTGGTTTTTTCCTATGTCCATCTGCCTCGTTTCCGTTGAATCCATCACGGCACCGTCACAGCCGCCGCCACCAGAAATTGCTTGTACAGGACGGGGCTGCCTGAGTGGTCGGCCGACCCTCACGCATCCTCCTTGCGCTGCCCCTGTGGACGCAGCATCAGGGACCTGCTTCCCGCTGCCTGGGTTTTCTGCCCTCCCAAGGTTACCCGTCAGGGTTCCAAGTACTCTGGGCATATTTGTTAATTCTGACTTTTTTTATTTTCATGACAAAGCCATCAATAAGCCCAATACTGGGGGCTGCTGGTGGGAGGGGATCAGAATTCCTGGTGCCAGGAATGTTCCCTGCATGGGACTGTGAAGAGGTCTGGTTTTCGGAGTTCTACATGAGGGAAATAAAGAGTGGGAAGGAACCACCAAAGCTGTTTTCAAACCTGGACAGTTTCAAAACTGGACAGTTTTACCTTGGATGTTCAACCTTGTGCCTGTTTCTTGGGTTGAAAGAGTGACATTTAATTAAAAGTGCTCTTGCTGGAATAATTATTGTTGTGGATGATGGGAATTGCAAACTCTGAGGTAGTGAGTTGTTGAAGGCAATACAAATTCTTTAGTGTCATTATATATCATGTTTAAAATGTGATATACTATCTAATTTTGTATCATTTAGAAGCACATAGGGGTTTTTGCTGGTTGAATTAACACACAAGATGGTATAAGAAGCATTTCAATTAAACTCATAGTCAAATAGACATCAAGGAAACTCTACTTGATTTGAAATGCAGTGCATAAAATTATTCAAGCATCACATTGCAGAGAGAGACTTGCAGAGCAGGAAATCAGGCCAAAGTTTCTGCCTTGAATTGATGTCTCTTCTCCTTGTAACATGCAGTTGTTTAACAATGACATTTAATAACGTATGTGAATAATTGCTTGACTTTACTGCTCATTACTTCTTTAAAAACCCAGGAAAACAATTATTGTTCTTTGATTTTTTTTTTTTTTAAGAAGAAATAATTTTCTTACTGAAAAGCTTGAAAGGAGATAAGTAATCTTTATTTATGATTCCGCTTGGGCAACATCAGCTATGTAAACCTTTTTGAGCAGCAGTGCTTCCTTTGGCCATAATATGGGCACCTCCAGGCCAAAGATCCGTACCTTTCCAAGGGAGAACACTGAGTTAGGCATTAATTGGTAATGCTGTGTGTGGCAAGTTGTTCTAAACTTGCAGTGATGCAAAATCTTGCAGAGAAGTGCTTGATTCCCTATTGATGCTTCAACATGCCAAGGGAAAACAGAGGTCTGGTGTTGGGTCAGAGCTAAAGTTTTTATTTGAGTCATATTTTAATTTAATATTGGATATTATTTGATTTTAAGTGGACTTTTTCCTTCATTAGCTTTTCTTGTGTACCTTTTTATTTCAGTCGCCTGGCCCGGTGGGCCGAATATCGTGGTCATTGCGTTTGGGCCGTTGGCCCAGGCCCTCCGTCCTCCTCTCCCTGCTGCAGGGAGGCTGCGGAGGCACCGGGCTCTGCCTGCAGACCCTGCCCAGCCCCACTCCCAGGAGCTATTTTTAAATCAGCTTCTTCCTACAAGGCCCACCGTGGGTAATGGATACTCCGAATGCACGAGTAGGAGCATTTTCCAGAAGATTTGATAAGAAGATGCAGACACATAGACCAAGACAGCTCCCACGGGGCCTCTCACTCGTACATGATAAATAACCGTTTTTAATTATTTCTATTTTGAGGGGTGCTTGTGCTAGAGAGCAGCGGGAGGCAGCACGGTGTGGGGCTCGCAGGGTTTGCCTTGCACACATCCCCACTCTCCTCGCTTGGAATGCAAAGCCGCAAAGCAGCTAAGCTCAAGGTCATGAATTATAAACTTGCATTCAGAGGTGAGTCCTTCTGTCTCCAAACAGGCTTGCAGAATGTTTACTCCTATATTATCTGGAGAAACTAAAATGACTATAGGGTCTTGCCCCCAAAACAACATTCTTTTTAGTCCGTATTTTAAGAGAGTTACATAATGCATAGATGTATACACAAGAAATTATTTGTGTATATAATTACTTGTGAAATTAATATACAAGAAATTTCTTATGTACTGTAAATGGACTGAAGGGAAAGAGAAGCTCATACTGCAGCTGTGACATAAAATTATTGAGCAAACATTTTTCTAGTTCTTTTTTCTTTTTTTCTTAGTGGTGGTATTCACCSTGCTTGCATGAGGACGAGCACCAGAAGGCCACCCCCTACCTAGGTTAACATCTACTGAGGTGGTAAGAAATCCATAATGGGTTAGGTCTGCCATGCATTTCATACGAGTGCTCTGCTAGGAAATCAAACACGATTCGGTGCAAGGCACAAGAATTAAAATCCCCATAGGCCATAGGTACAGAAGTCTGCGCAGAAGTGCCGTGAGCTTCTGGGCAGAGGGATGGACGGGTGCTCGGGTCAATAAAGCCCTCGATAAGCAAAACCCAAGCGTGCCCTGCGCTCTTTTAAGCGCTGCCAGTTAAACGTCACTGCAGCCCTCGCGCCGGCCCTCGGAAAGGCTCCGGAGACACCGCGGGAGCGCTGGGCACTGCGGCATGCCGGGATCCAGGCCCAGAATCTGCAGGATTTTGTGCGCATTAGGCGAATATTGATAGGTTCTTGGCACGCATCTTTAAGAAAGTCTTTATTAATTCACTTCCCACTGAAGTTATTTCAAATGGGAAAATGCTGTACGGAAGCTTTGCAAGCAGCAGCGGCCTGGTGAGCAGATTGATGGAAAACACGGTGCTCCATCCTTGAGATCTGATCCTTCCTGTTATTTCCTGGAAAGCAGATGGGAGCCAGAGGCCCCAGCTGTGCGCAGGGGCCTGCTCTTCACGTGCCTGTTCACCAGTTGCAGGAAGGTCTCTCAACACGCGTTCTTCACTCCTGGCTTATTTCTAAGCTCATAGTTACCCATCAAAAAGGTGCTTGCTGCACTGTTAAGAGAGAATAGCCTCATAATTTACTGTCTCAATCGTTTTTCAATCAAAATTAATGCCAGGTTTTCTGAGTAAGGTTTACCATGAGTAAGAGAGTAAAGATGAGGCATTAGCAGCAGGAATATGGGGAGGGCTTCAATACTGCTCCTTAAAAACCTCCCAAACTCTTCCTCCTGAACTCTGATTCCTTTATAATCAGAGTCCATCTCATGTAGAACCGCAAACACCACAAACCCCTAAAGTCTGTGTTTTTTCCCCAACTAACACATGAAAGGCTTCATAAAAAGGCTACGCTGTTAACCTAGGCACGACTCAGAGTCTACAGCCAGGCTGGGTACCGAGGACTGCCTGACCTTGGAGTCACCACCCGACCACGGGAAAACGACTCCTGCTTCTCTGTATGGACGAAGGAGGTCGCTCCCAGCTCGCCGCGACAACCTGCAACCGTGTCCACCCCTTCTCTGGGGATTAAATCGAGCCTGTGATTTACAGCTTATGGGTAGCCAGGTCACTGGGGACCTGTTGCTTTTGTTGCTCTACAGAAGCGCAAACCAGAGCATACATCTTCGCCGGGATGATAAAAATCCAAGCTGAAAGACGACTCAAAAAGTGCGTACAACATTAAAAGGAAGGAAGATGAAGAGGCGGTGAACAGGAAACAACCGTGAAGTGACAGGCCTGTATTTGTCAGTTGCTGTTATAATCCTATCATTCACATTTTTTTCCTATCTAAAATCATTTCAAATTGAAATTAAACCCTCCAAGCMCCCCGGCTGCCCTGGCTGACAGCCCGCCGCTCGTCCCACCTGGCTCACGCTGGCGTTTCACCGGCGGCTGTCACGGCAGCTAGAGGGTTTGGAGCACAGGGAAGGATGGGCTCCTGACAGGAGCCTCAGGTGTTTAAAGGAGACACTTGGCACGGTGCTGCGCTCCACTGGGACGCGGGGTTCCTCCCACACCTCCTGCCAGGCCTGCCCCGTGCCTAGACCCAAGCTGGGCAGGCCTGGACACCTGCAGCGGTTGGAAAGGTCTTCTCCGTCACAAAGACCTTCTGAATAGAGATGCACACCGAGAACAGGGCAATTGCTTCAGTGACTGGAAAATACGTCCGAGGAACATCACAGCAAATACCTCAGGCAGGTGCAAGCAGGAGGAAAGCGAGGGATTTACTTATGCTGTAGAGGGGAGAAAGTGCTGGGAGATATAGATTGAAATTAATAGAGGATTTTTCAGGCTGATTGTGACCTGCAGCACGTCCAGGTGGTCACCCACCCAACGTGGGCAAGGCTCTGATGTGCAGGCTGCTCCGTCTGCCCCCATGGAGCCCCCTCTGGCCCACCAGCAAGGAGACACGCACCAGGAGAGCGGCACTGCATCAACAGCAACGAGGGGGCAAGGAGAGCCTTTGTAGGGGACCATTGATCAGCGAGATGGCCAAGACCTCAAATTAAATCTGCAACTGGTGTTTTGACTCAGCGTGTCATATTTTACGTTTTGTCTTCCATAACTGACACCTTGGGGGTTGATGGTTCATTACTTCCAATCTCTCAGCCTGTTGACGTTTTTCTGCTTCACTTCTGGCTCTTCCAAACGGATTCTGAATGGTAATGCCTTGTGGTTAGCAGCATTTAAGGCATCCTTCCAAAAGACATTTGTGTGTGGAGCATGTCAATTTGCATTTTAAATGTTTCACTTTATCACGCTGGAAGCATTTAAGTACTTGAATACCTTGTGTGCTGCTTTCCCACCGTGGATGTAGCTCCATCCTCGCTGGCCACCCAGACTCACATGGACAGACAGGTTCCTATTCGCCCCCGTTGGCTTTCATTAGATGGATATTCACTCTTCTTTGACAACCCTCATCTTCACGCTGATGTAATTAATATGTCCCTATGTAACTGATCATTCCAATTAGTGCCATTAATATAAATGAATTCCCTCATAAAACATTACTGTCAAACATTTTAAAAATCAAAGAATCATTTGATATTTTTTCCAGAATAGCTGCAGTTAATGACATAAATGTAATTATTTCAAGGCTCAGTTGGATAATTTCCTTTTTCTTTTGAAAGGTCAATGGTAGGATGCATCTCGTGGTCTGTGGGAGTGTATTTATTTCCTCTAAAATGCAACAATGATAAAAGGAAGCAGAACATTTGCAAACGTGCAGGGTTGGAGTGCAACGGGTGCACACGGGGCCAATGGATGCCTAAGGGGCAGTTGGTGCGAGGTGTGATCCATAGGCTGCAGATCTAGAGGGAACATCCTCCTTGGGCAATGAGGTGCTGGAAATTCAAAGTTCAAGCTATTAATTAAGTCAGAAAGTTACATAATAGCACCAAAGTCCTAATGAGAGTGAGAATTAATCTCTAGCACAAGCTTGGAGCGGCTGTTGGTCCTCAGGATGGAAATACAGGTTTGGAAGGCACAGACCCCAGCACTTTGGAGACGTCCTTGGCCTTTCCTTGATTCTAACAGGGACATGTCTCAAGGCAGAGGAATGTTCTCACATATGCACTGTGCTCCTAAAATGAATTTAGAGGAACAGGACACACTCTGGAAAGACTGCAGTTCCCTTTGCTGGGGAAGCGTGCCTCCAGAAAGGGGAAAGAGTTATCAATACTTTCAGTAGATATTAGAAACATTACCAAGAAAATTCTGGAAAACTGTTGACTTCTTTCTTTTCAAAAAAAGTATTTAAATATTTTCACTTTTGTAGATACTGTATCTTATTTCCTTTGGAAGACACAGTTCTTCAGTAAACAGATTCCCGACGGAAGGTTTATAACCAGCCTTTCCCAACAGCCCTGTGCACAGCCAGGGCAGCAAAAACCGCAGACCAAGTCCTGGCAAGAGCTTGCTCATGCACTTGCATGGGGATGGCCAATATCAGCCCTAGTGTTTCAATAGGAACCATGTCGTGGTTTTGGACTGCTGGAGCTCATCCCGTAGGGCGACTTCCCGGTGCTGCCCCTGCCCTCCTGCCTCGTGTCTCCTCTGGGACCTGCATGAGGCTTTTCTCAGTTTTTGGCTTTCTTTTTTTCTTTTTTTTTTTTTTCTCAATTAAAATGCAGTAACTAGTACATTGTAATTACGTATATATGTCTTTGTCCTGATTAATGTTGAGGTTCAAAGATGAAAAACATATAGCTTCCTTTTTCCCATGTGGAAACACATTGGATTCACTTTTATCACCAGAATAAGGACTTCTGTAATATTATAACTGAAAGTAGCTTATTTGGGGCATATCTTATTTTGAAACATTCATTTTTCTGTCTAATTGGAGTTAATAATTTTAGTTTTGGCTGAATTTAAAACAAAACTTGTCCACTTAATAGATGATAATTCACAAATATCTGTGCAGCATCTACATTTTGTGCTTCAATGAAATATTTTTCATCTTCATATTTGAATAAAGACAATTTCTAACAGCTTTTAACATCCATTGGAATTAATAAAAGATTTTCCTCTAACAGAATCAAAATATTGTTATGATTTTGATCTTCAGAAACTTTTCTTTTAAAGTGTGAGCAGAGGCACTAATTATTTGGTCTGGACAAGCTCTTTAAAAGCTTCAGATCAGCAATATTCCTTTACAAAAGTGTTGAGACGGAACACAGTCTCTACTGGAATATTTGATTTTGGCGTTTAAAGAAAAAATTTATTTACTTTTATATGATATTTGTTCTGAAAAATGCAATGCTTTAAACCCGATCTGATTAAAATAACAATAGATATTTTATATGAAAAGCCTCTCTTGCCTTGTGCAGGTAACTAACCCCTGTGACACGATGGGGCAAAGGCCTTGGCTTATGGCAGCAGCCACCTCGAGAGCTGGACTCTTCTCATGGGGGAAAGGGAATCACACAGAATTGTCTTGTTCAGTAAACTCCAGTCCTCACTATCAGCACAAAAGTTCAAGTAACCTTTGGAAATGCTACATTCCTGATGCGTTAAGATTTCCCTTTCTTCCCAGTACCTGGGAAATGGTCCTATAGTGGAATGGTCCAGTGGAGATCCTGTTGGCATGTACAGTGCCAAAGCAAAGCAAATTCTCCTTAAAAGCAAATGCATAGCTATGGCCAGGCTTGTAAAGTATTTTAACATCATCTATACACAAAACGTCCTAGAGAGACAGGTTATAGAGCAGCATTCCTGCTGGAGGGGCAGGARGGGTCATACCTAGATTTGCTACAAAAATTGAAAAATGGGAAATTGCACCTTTTGTTGGATTTGGTGGCCGGTGGCACCTCCCAGAGCGCACACGTGTGTGAGCAGGCATCGTGTGCTGCACTCTGCCCCTCTGCCCTTACTTGGTGCACTGCCTTCAACTGCTGGCGCTGGGATTTTCCCCAACGGCTCCGGCAGACACAGAGCAGCTCCCTCCCTCAGCCTGCTGGAATGGGAGATGCCCATGCTTCAGCTTGGGCATTCTCAGCAGGATGGAGCCCCAGACGCCCTGTGGCTTCATCACCATCCCCTGCCACGGGCGGCTCACGGGCAGCGACTAAAACACATAGCGACAACGGGCTGCTAAGGCAGCGGTGTTGACAGTGTCTCCATGCGGACTCTTCTGAGCCCAAGTTTGGGCTCTTGTGGAAAACAGAGCTGACTTTCATTGTTGCTACAATGGTCAGGATGGAAGTTCAATATTGGGAGCAGCTGCTGCAGAGCCACAGCCTCTCCTGGTGCTTTTATTGGCATGCTTTTATCTACAGCTCTCTCAAGTTCCTGTCCTGCTCCTTTATCTTGTCTTGGCAAGAGCACTGAATATTGATAAGCAGCAAAACAGACAGTTTCCCAGGTAACTTCTCATACTGAAAACCCAAATTTGCACTTTTTTTGGGTGCCATATGGGTCCAATTACCCATTAGCTTACAAGGAAAATCAGTTGGAGCCAATATTGCATTAACATTAAGGTATACAATATGTGAGCTAAGTTGTGTTTTTTTCTTTCCTACTGGCATTTGCTTTCTGGCATTTACATTTCCTGTCAATCATAAGACACAAAAGTTATTTTCACTGTGCCATTGAGACTGAACTGTCATGAAGAAAACATCACAAAAAGCACAAAAAAATGTACCTTTCTGATGGTACAACATGATTATCCTGATCTTATATTTTGTTGTGCTTCTATTGATTATTTTTTCCCTTCTATTCAGAAGAAAGTTCTCACTTTGATGCTTTGCTTTGATAAAGTTATAAAGCTGTGCCAAAGACTTGAAACCTGTCATGGGACTTCTCTCTTCACAAGAAGTTGCAAATGATGTCCCCATCTTAAAAAAAGAAATAACAACCCTGAACCTGCATGCCTCTCCACCAGCAAATATCATTCAGTGATGATGGGCATCTGTCACGTTTGCCCCTCTCCGTTTGTCCAAACTCTGCTGCAAGGTCGGCTGGGTTGCTTGCATGGGCAAGTGCAGCAAGCGCCAGCTCCCCGCTGCTGAGCAGGAACTGGCACGGGGCAGCAGCCCCTTATACCATAAATAACTTTGCTGTGAACAAAATGAAGGTCTTTTTTTTTTTTTTTCCACATAAAAATAAAATACCTACAAATTAGAGTCCTGTGAAAGCTGCAGGACTGACTAGAGGACACTTGCAGGAGGGTTATTGCTGGTGGAATCCAACCTCCCACCTGGCTTAGCCTCTCAAACGCTGCCAGTGCCCAAACACAGGGCGATGCTCATGCCATCATCTTATCCCTCAAAACTACCTCAAAATGACACAGGTCTTTTTTCAAAGACACACCTTGCCCTGTAACAAGGCTAGAGTGCCTGCATTGCCACCAGCAAGAGGCAAATGAGACCAGACCCCTGGAAAGGAGGAGAACCAACCACTTGGACTGCAACGCTCAGGTTAGCTTTGCAAAGCCAGAGCCACAGTCCTTGCCCAACAGAAGCCATGCAAACTGCATGGACTTGTGCTGTGCATTGCAGTCTCTTTTGCAGCAAAGCATTAATCGTGTGCAGGTGCTTTAGCCATATGCACAGCCCTCTTAAAAAAAAAAAAAAGCAAACCTTGTAGTTGCTCGATGAAGACTGTATTTATCATCTTCAGTGCAAACGCCATTAAAACACACAAATTCCCAAGTGCTCTCATCTGTCATACGTGGGACTCGCGGCGAGCAGCCAGCTCGATGTGACATGATTTGCATGAAAATCATAAACCATCCGCTAAACCCTCACAGTTTAATGGGAGGCCATAAAAATATCATTGGGCTGACCATACATATTGCCCAGGGAATCAACCCCCATGTGCCCCGCCAGGTGAGCGTGCGAGAGGAAACAGCTCCAAGTTTTGGGCTCTGTGCGAATTAAAGGCACTCAGCACTTGAAGCCAAGCTGGGCCCTTGGTCCCCATTGGCCTTGCTCACAGGGAGCTGGGGGACAGAGCATGGAGCTGCAACAGCCACAGGGGCTCCGCGTGCACGGGTGCACGAGGCTCCTCTTTAAAGAAATCAGTTAACCCACAGCCCTGCCAACCGAGCGCCTGCCAAGGGATCCGCAGAGCGAACGCCGTGGTGCTGCCAAAGCCACGTGACTAATTATGAGCCTTTTAAGTTTCCTAATAACTTTTCCCATTTAATGACAATGGCTCACACACATTATAATCATGTCTCACTCAAATGCATTATGGCTTTTTTTTTAAATTATTTTTAGCTGAGCTCTTCAAGCTAAGCTTTTGTTAAGCTTCCGCTGAAACATAATTTTAAAAGAATCTTGCTACTTAATCAATTTTCCAAATCTGCACTATCAAATCTACCAAGAAAAAAAAAAAAGAAAACCTCACATGAAGCAATCACAGCTTCTCCTGCCCAAAATAAGGACCATTCTGGCTGTTTCCAGAGCCTCAGAGACAAGCACAGTGAGTGTCTCACTTAACTGAGCAAGCAATAAACCTGCAGTAATTGCACCGTCCCATGTGCTTCCATTCAGCTATTGATAAGAACGTTATCACACTCAGGAGACATTGATTCATTACGCTATGGAGGAGATACAAAAAAATTCTTGATGGAAGCTCTTAATATGAATTCCCTCCATGTCACGTGTATTAAAGGCATTTCAATCCATCAGGAACTAATCACATTTCATTTTCTGTTGTGTTTTTTCTTGTGGTCAACACATAGCAGCACAGCTGAGGTGTGTGATAATCAAAGTCTTCTTCATGGCTGGATAAATTTAATACTCTTGCTTCATCAACGTAGCATATTAAGAAGTCCCCTGACATATTTAGCTTGATTGTTTAAGGCATTACATTACAGCCAGGGTATCACAGATCTCATGTGTAATATGGGGGGCCTTTGCTTTCATTTATCTGCAACATGACACTGAGAATTGGATTGAAATAAGTTTCTTTGAGGAAAAAAAACTCCAATTGATAAAGCCATAATGTGATCTCCACAAAATAAGTGGAGAAATAAATGAACATTAATTGGGTATTTGCAAGGGCAGCTAGCACAAATAATACAGGTATTTTGAGCTGTAAATAATTTAACAATGTAATATGAATCATAGAATCATAGAATCATAGAATCATAGAATGGCTAGGGTTGGAAGGGACCTGTAGAGGTCATCTAGTCCAACCCCCCTGCACACGCAGGGTCCCCTAGAGCATGTGGCACAGGGTGATGTCCAGGC
>PTEX01000316.1:375237-478857 GCA_003342815.1 Eudromia elegans
ATCGTGAATTCCAACATCTCGTGGTCACTACAGCCAAGACTGCCCCCGACCCTCACATTTCCCACTAGACCTTCTCTGTTGGTTAGGATCAGGTCTAGCAGCGCGCCCGCCCTTGTCGGCTCTTCAACCACCTGCATCAGGAAGTTATCCGCAACACTCTGCAGGAACCTCCTGGACTGTCTGCTCCCAGCTGTGTGATCAGCCCAGCAGACATCAGGGTGGTTAAAGTCCCCCACAAGCACCAGGGCCTGCAAAAAAAAACAAATAGACATTTGTTTTCTAAACAAACAAGTTCTAGCGTGTTTAAAGTGCTAACTTGCTTTTTGAGGGACTAATTTAATGTGCCTTTAAAATTGTATGTTCTGCTGCTAAAATTCCATGGGCCATTTCAGCTTGAATCATGGCTTTCTCTTCCTTTTTTTCAAGTCAGCAACTAGTTCTGCACACTTGACGTGAAAGAACCAAAAAGAGAGGGCTGATTGGAAACCTCCCAAGCAGGGCACAACAAAGACTCGCTACCGTACCCAAGGCCACCTAAGACCATGTCTTCAGGCATGATCATGCACAGAAGGGTCTCCAGTCTCTAGCAGTGGGACTGGCTGGACACATGATAGGAAAAGGAGCCACAAAGGATTCCAGCATTGCAAATGGCTGGGCATGAGTTAAGGTGGATGAACCTGGATCTCTGGAACCAGAGAATGGGAACGTGGAGACTGCTAGCATTCCTTAGGGTCATCAAAGCATGGAAGTGAAGTTGAGCAAGTTGCATTGAATATTCAACCATAACGTTTAGTTTTGTTTGTGATCTATTCCTTGTTTTGTTAAGCAAATTAGAAATAAAGCATTTATTTCACAGTAGAAGGCAGCACTATGTGAAACGTTCAAGTCAGCTCCTAAAGTTGTCCTCAGACAATCTTAAAATATTTAAGGCTCTTAAGCTGGACTCAGGGTTCCTTCCTCACCATAACAGGTAATGGAAACACAGCAGTGAGCCGGTTAACTGAGTAGTCATGTGAAAGAGGCTTGGAATATGACTGAGGCAGAGCTTTATAGAGGTATTAGTAAGAAATAAGATGAGCTTAATGTGAGACCAAAGGTGAACTGAAACGTTTCCTCAGAGCTTGACCCATTTCTTCTCAGAATCCCCTTGAACTCCTCTCTTGCAAATCAGGGAATTTAGGCAAAGGGAGAAGTGAATTAAGCCATCAGGATTCAGCAAGGATAAGGACTCATCAAGCTGAAGATATACTATGGAAACAGATGCCAGTTTTCTAAACACTGGCATGGTATTAGTTCTCTCCAGTGGAAATACCATATCTTCAAAAATATATCTTCAAAATTCCATCCTACCTCACCATCGGGGTATAAGCACCTCCAGAGGCAGAAGTCCTTCAAAAAAGCTACTTCTTATGATGCAAAATCATCTTCAGAAATGTCAGGTTGCTCTAAGATATCCCAAAGACATCATGCTTCACCAGCTTGAGCAGACCAGGAGAAAGCTCCCTCCTGCTCAGCATATTTCAGATTTTGCATTATCAAGGTACTTATGTCCTTAGTACAATTTCAGGTGAAAAGGGGCAAAGAAGAAGAAAAAAAAATGATTTTGTCATAAATCATGAAAGAGCAACAGCCCTTAGAGTTGGGCTCTGAGGGAGGAAGATAAAGGTGCCATCAGCCTGTTTCGGGGCAGGTGGTAAGAACGAGGAAAACCTCTTCCCATGCCGAGCCACCTGGAAATAAAGCCCTGGAAACACCCACTCTGCAGCCCTGAACTAATTCCCAGCAAAGTTAATGCAAGTCTTTGTTCCTCTCCGGGTCAGGAGCCCTGTGCTCCCAGGGTCTCCTGGAGAAGGACCTGCCCAACAGAATGGTTGCAGAGGTTGGGGAAGAACCAGCTGAGCTTTTRGTGATAGACTCAAGGTCACAGCAGAAGCTCGTGGTCGCTGAGGATGCAGAGCTCATCAATGTGCATAATACCCACACTCCTCTCTAGTTCCAGACAGCAAATTCAGCCAAGCTGGCTGTTAGACAGCTTGAACAACTTTAGGCAGAAAAATGTCAGGCATTTGGTCCCTGCTGGGCACACTTACATCTAAATTAGAAAACATTAAACTAAAACCATGTTGATTTTCTTGTTAAGGGCTTCTGCATTAGATTCCAGAACACAATTGGGGTAAAAAGCCTTCGACAGCATTGAAGACAAAATCTGGGAGCCTAAAGCAAATGCCCCAGCTCCTAATAAATTATAATGAAACCTCTGTGTTAAAGGCCAGGTTGCAGCATATGAAATTCAATTAAAGTTAAAAGATCTATTTTCCGGGTCTTGCTAACAGAGCACATGGTAATGACCTTGTTTCCATAACTTCCAGCTTGCTTTGGGACATATTCAAGGGTGCAGATTTTCTTGTCATTAATAAATCATTTTATATTCCAGTGAGCAACCGGAACCGCCCCAGCTAACCTGTGCCTGGAAACGCGGGCCAAGTTCGGACACGCTGCGTGCTGCAGTTATCCTGAGGACGGAGCTCCCCATGTCCCCATTGCGGAGGGGCGGCGCAGGATGCGGTGCGCTGGCTGCACAGCTCCCAGGAGCTTCCAGAACGGCCATCGTGTCAAGGGAATGGAGTGCATGAAACCCCCACGCAGGCCCTTCCTGGCTGCCTCTCCCTCAGCGTAGGAATGGGRCACTAGGAGCAAGCTCGGGTGCGGAAGGCAGGGTCTGGTGTCCAAAAGGTGGCAAAGCGGATGTTGTGGGAAGGAGAAGGGAAGCGCAATCCGTGCGTCGCTGCGGGGACTGACGAAGCCAAGAAAACCTGCTGGTGCTGACACTGCTGGAGGCTCCAGGAGAGCACACGGCACCCGTGCTGCTGGGCCGTGCGATGCAGGGTACCTCAGGGCAGCCGGTCACAGCCGCCACATCAGCTCTGTGCTATGAGCATCATCATCACCCTCGTCTCATCCCGGGAGTGCTCGCTCTGGAGTCATGARATGCTTCCTCGTGTGCAGCTCGGAAAATCACCCGGCTCGGAGCCCCAGGACCAGGTCCTTGCCCGGCCCTTGGCTTCACTGTGCAGGCGGTGGCCGAGGCACCTCCTCCCCTGGGGTGTCTCTGTGAAGTGGCTGCTTATGCCAGCCCTGYGTACAGCACACCAGTGCTGAGAGCGCCGAGTTGTGCTTTGAGAAATCTTGGCAGCTTGCTCGCATGAGCCTCGCATAGGACCCCCGGGGGAAAAGCAAGATGCTGTGCCTGCCTCCAGGAGCGGCTCCTGATTTATGAGCTGCTTCAGGCAGACCTTGTGCTCACAGCACGAGCACTCTGCCCTTCGGATCCTGACATGCAGACACTCACGTGGGGAAAAATCTGGGCAGGCAAAGAGGAGCACGGCAGCAATGAGCGGAGCTGCCCTGTCTGCTGGAGTCACAACTARCGCGTTCCAGCACTTAAGGATGAAGGAAACTCTTCCCAGGCACTGTGAAATTTCATAACGCTGCCCTGGCCAGCAGTGGCCAGAGACTTTCAGGACAAATTAGCTGCAAATACAAGGAGGGGATGATTAACCAGTAACGCACTGTGCTTTCAAGGAAGAGCTAATACCCATGATTAGGAAGAAATGTATTGAGCAGGTCTTGCTCCTGAAGCTACAGACAGAGAGGTTTGCAGGGATTTTCCCTGCTGATACCAGTGTCTCCAGGAAAGGTTTCATTCCGCTGATAGAGCAATAGTGGAGGGCTGGAAAGCCAGCACTGCTTGGCCAATCTCCTTCACCTCTCCCAAGGTGAGCAACTTCTGGGTTCCTCCAGCACWGCCCAGGCACAACACGTCCCACAGCCTGACACTGCTGCACGTGCTTGCAAATAAACCATTCGCTATGGAGATAGTGCATTAAGCAGTTCTCAGCAAGAGACAAGTAAGTGTGCTTCAGTTACGGATGACACAAACCTTTGCCTTCAAGTTAAAAGGGCTATTAACTAGAATACAGAGATATTTATTGTTAGTATGAAGTCTATTACTATGTCATTAGTAATAATAAGACACAGATAATGAGTTGCACGGTTCTCCTAATGACTTGGGGGTGTGGAACCATCCTTCCTCACTTGTGTTCTTCCCGAGACCACACACCAAGCAATTAATATTGCCATTGCATTCCAGGGATCCTAATCCCACTGTGATCAGAGCACAGGAATAATTTGCCTTTCAGCTATACTGACAGCAAAACCAGACCACGACTGAGACCAGATTCCCGAGTTGCAGCTACAGTAATTAACACTCAGTGGTACGTGGAGGGACATTTTGGAGGGGCCTAATGGTTTGGGTTTGGAGAGCTAGGGGCTGGAAGCTGCTCCTGTGCTTTTTCTTCAGCTTTGGTCAGGCCCACTCCTTAAGAGTTTTGTTGTTATCCTCTGCATGGTGAGCAGCAGGGCTGGAAACACTGCAAAATATTGCAGCCRTGGCACCCTCAGTGCTGTGCCAGGATTCATCCCAAGCATGGGGAGAGAAGGTGGTGATGAGTGATGCAGGAACATGGTGCTGAGAAAGGTCCTGGCCAGTACCAGATCCTTCATGTGCAACCTGGGCAAGTATATCCTGTGACCACTGTATGTACTGGGAATTCTACTTGAAAACGGAGTTAGTTCTGAAGGGGTTGGGTACCTGCTGCAGTTAACTGGTACAGGAGGCTGCAGSGAGACAGCACAGCGGGCCATGTTCCGCAGGAATGTCATCACTGTAGTGCTGTGGGGACCTGCTGTGCCTTGTCAGCACAGCGTTGTGTCCCATGGGCCCTGGCCACGTCCCCCCGAGCAGCGCAGACACCCACAGGAACCTGCTCCTCAGGTCTCCCACTCTGGGGACCCCGCTGGCTGTGACCTGCCCTCAGGAGCTCCCCCACCCCTCTTGGGTGTCTCAGGGCTGAGCAGCAGGCACTGAAGGTCTCTCCAAAGAGCCAGGCTCACTCTATCCCTTCTTCCCAGCTCTATTTAAAGAAATGGTGCCGTGGTCCCAAACCACCACCTTCAATGACTGGGCTTAATGCTCTGCAGGCGGCTCAGAGGCAGAGCAAGCACAGCATGTGTGCAGAGCACCATATGCATTCACACAGTTTTTTTTATTATATCTGTTCTGAATAACATAAATTCCAAATCTCTATAAAATACTTTATTCCTATTCAGCAAAGCACCTCCCCACCTTTGCTTTAGGAATTTCTGTTCCCTGCTCTCACACCGACTCCTAAGTCCTTAGTGCTGCCTCCCCTGCCAGCATTCACCATTGCTCTTTGCTACAGCTTTAGGTAAGTATGGCTTTGCGAAGAGGTGCTTTGAGGAACTCTTATGCTGGTGATTTAGCTTTTACCATTTGCAAGAACACTGTAAAGACATGAACAGTACATTAGCCAAGCAACGTTGTCACCATCGTTTCCACAGGTCTGCCCTTGGCTCCCAGGGCAGCTGTGCCCACGTTTACTCCCAGGGAAGGAGCGTGAGGGAGCTTGCCTTGCTGGGCTTTTTGTGTGTTTTTAAGAGCAGTCACTTGTGGCACTTGGTCACAGGCAGGAGCTGAGGTAAGTACATGTCCATGTGCAGGATAGCTGGCCCAAATTTGGGGCTTTGTGTGCCATTCATTTCACTGGGACCTCACTGACCGCCCCAGGAGCTGTGCACGCAAAATACCAACCACAGCAGCAAAATACCAACCGGTCAAGGGTGACTGCCAGCTGTAACTGCCCAAYAAAAGGCATCCGGGTCTGCCAAGTCTCGCCGGGGGATCCCGTTAGCCCGTAGCGAAGCCTCATGGCTGGAGCATCTTTCTTACTTGTAACTATATTTCTGTCTTTGAGGACACAAAGGAAATATGTTTTTATTGCTGGAAAGGATCCTCGCAAGCTACATCCTCCTGCCTGAGGTAGGAAGAAATCACATGTTCAATTACAGCTTATTTATGTTAATAGTGGGGCTTGCGGTTTTTAAAGCAGCACTTCCTCCCAGCTGGGGTTTGCAAACAAGGGTCCCCAAATCTATATTTATCATATACTGTCTTACCTTTTCTAGGCAAATTAAAGAGTTACCATGGTGCTCCTTTATGGTGTTTCAAACACAGGAAAGGGTGTTTGTGCACTAAACCTAACAAGTTTTACCAGGGCATCTTTATAAATACTGKTTTTGTTCTTCAATGCTTTAAATGGAAAATGAAGAGCTGGTGAATACTAATAAAGAAAAAGAAACCAAACCAGCTAAAACCTGGACTTGCAATGTCTCTCACATACGTGTGGGTTTCGGCAGGATGTGGCCAACACAGGTCAGAGAGCGAATCTGTCCCTGTGTGTGTCCCAGATGTCCCACAGGCTGCAGTGGGAGGCCCGAGGCCCCAGCCGGCCRCACATCCCCACCACTGCACTCCCTGATGGGGGGAAGCGCTTGAAAGGCAAAACTTTACATTTTATTTGGAGTCACAATATTTAAACACATTTGTACAAACTTTGAGGTGTGTCCTTTTCCCTGCTTTGGAAATGTATATACTGTAGAACCTGAAATATCTCTGTGGCAAGCAGCGAGGTGAGAAATACTTCCATTTTATTCCCCCACAGTGGTTTTAGTTACAATATTTATCCACTCTTTGCAACTCATGGTACATTATCCAATGATAAGAGGCTTTTGCCRACTTCTGCTTCCCACAAAACCACGAGCTACAGAAAGGCTGGTTCCCTCGATCCCTTTGGCTGCTGCACACAGGAGCCAGAGCTGCTCCAAACTCCTCTGCTCCGAGCTGGAAGGCTGACACAGCCCTTCTTAGGGCACCACTGTGCACGGAGAAAAGGAAATACGACATCACATGGAAAMTGAACATCCCACATGTTTTTATGAGCATAATTTACACAAATATTAGTCAGTCAGGGAGAAACATCTCAAATATGCAAACACTGAGTTTTGGTCACTGTGCTGTGCAGCTGCACTCTGCGGTGGGGACAGCCTCGTCCTGCACCAGACCCAGACCCTGCCTGGAAATGGATTTGTGCTGTGACATTTCCTCTTCTCGCTACAATTTTTGTCACTGAAATGAGCAATTGGGGGGTTGTGTTGTCTCATTTTCCCATTGCGGTTCCGTCCTCCACTGACCTTTTTAATATTCAGTATTTTGAATGGTTGACCATTGCTCTCCTCCTCTTCCCATTAAAAGCAGAATCTAACCCGATGCGGAGGACTGGGGTGAGCGGCCCGTTGAAATGAAACATCCGAAAAGGTCAGATTAGTGCAGCACTCYATGCATCGCCCAGAATTTATTAGATATTGAGATTCATGCGTCTCCTTCCTGTGACAAAGGCTGTTCCAGTGGCAAAAACAAAAATAGGTACAACATCAATCTAGTGTTATGCTAACAGCGGCGCTAGGAAAAATGCGAGGCTGTATAATTTATCCTATTGTTATTACGGTTTTTAGCTTCTGCTCCTCTTTGGATGGATTATTATAGAAACGGAGCAGAAAGCCTAATTTACATCTGATTCAGGGATCTATTTATGGTGCCGCTCAGACTTGTGGATTTTCTGAGTCTCCTCAGCTATTCTCTGTCTCTGGATAAAAAGGTAAAATTCATTCAAATAAGAGACATGCATTTTTCTGCTTCCTCAGCAACTTCAGAAACCTTTTTGATGAGACATCTGCAGCAACAATACTGCTGTTGATGGGCACCTGCCTCACGTCTTCCCAGGCACAAACAGTGGGTTTAAGTCCAGTTTAGCACATTTAGCCTGGGCGATGTGCCAGGAAATTTGGAAAATGTATGTAACATTTCTTCCTCCAGAGCAAACACTTGTCTTATCCTCTGTTTTCAGTTTTGCCTGCTTTGCATTTTCCATTATTGCCTGGCGTTCCAGTGCTATTCCTATTAATACACAAAACTAGCTGCAGCAACAGACCATGCATTGCAATATGTGCCAGGACACTTGCCATCCGCTTTTGACTTGTAATTTACTTTTAAATCATTAAGGACTTCTATTAATTAGAATATATCACATTATTTTCCCCAGAACTGTTTGAAAAACACCAGTAGAATTGGCTATGTCTTTTACTTTTCTAAGGGACCACTTAAAATGCTAATGATAGCACTAGCTCTTTACTATGTACTCTAAGAGTGAATCCAGGCCAAGACAAGTCAAGGTTGAAACTCTGGTGTAATATATGGCTGGGAATCAAAACACAATGAATAAGTATTCTTTCCACCTAATTTTTCCAGTTTATCAGCAGTATTACCCACCAGGTCGGCTCCCATTTTAATTCTTTTTTTTTGTCTCCACAGAGCCGCAGTGCCTTTCCTTGGCCTTTGGAGATTAGGCACTAAAGCCAAAATTGGTTTAATGACATCATTTTTTTCAGGCTCTTAAACAGRAATAACAGCCAGAGTTCTTTTGAATTCCAGCTGCATAGAGAGAAGAGAAAAATATATTCTCTCACACAAGTTTCTCTGGATGTAGTAACATAAGTATTTTCCTGTCAAGGTTACTGATTAGAAGTGAGGGAGCAGTTTTCCCTGCAAAAATGGGGTGCAAAGATCCTCCCAACATCCTCCCAATCAAACCCTTAGCAACATCCATCTCTTTCCTGTCTGATGCTCCATCCCTCTCGGGGGACATGGAAGTGTCCAGAGGATCCTCCTGGAACAGCTCCCCAGGCACCTCACTGCCCGCCTTATTTTTTCCATGCTCAACTGAGAACGATCAGGAAGAAACAAACACAAACCCAGCAAATATTTAAATTCAGCCGTAGCAATTAAACACTTGCCAAACAACGRTATTAATTTGGAGTTGCTGTTTAAGGTTAAAATTAAATTAAACACACTGCAATAGGTTGGAAATAAAAATTTAAAATGTTATTGACAAGCTGCAAGTTCTCTAATGCCAAACGCAAATTATGGTCACAACCTCTTTCTCTTTCTATTAATCCAACACTACACTTAAAAGTGCACTGCTGGTAAATGCAGAGCTGGTGGTCTCCTCGCCCTCCTCTTCCTCCCAGCTAGTGGGAAGAGACTTTGACCTGCACCTTTCCCCAGTTTTTGGTGTTTCTGGCCCAGAAACACATTTTTGGTTGGACACCTAGGAACCCTTGCAGGCAAAAGGCAAACGGAGCTGTACAGGAGCAGTGCTCTCCAAAGATGGGACATCCAGGCCCTGCACATGTTAAAAATCACATCTCCCGGTCTGCCCTGCGGCTGCTCATGGAGGACAGAGGATGCTCAGTTTTTTAGAAGAGTATTCCCAGGTAAACAGCAGATGATGCCATTTGTTCTCAGCCATGGGATGAGGGTGGACATGATGCCCTGGCCGCAGCAGAAGGAGGTTCCTGCATGTTCTCACTGCAGACCTGTGCTGCACATCCATGCTGTATGTCCTCACTGCACATCCGTGCTGCATGTCCTCACTGCACATCCGTGCTACATGTCTTTACTGCCTGTCCTCCTTGCATTTGATACGCTGCACACCTGAACAAAAGCATTGTGCAGTGCTGGGAACAACGATTCCTTTCTATGAGTAGAGGGGAGATTTCTGGAGAGAATCMCTCAGATCTGGTAGTCCCTGACACCAGCTCTTAGTGCATGAGAAGCAAACAGGACCCGGTGGATGTGGCTGTTCCTCAGTAAGGAGCTGCTGTTGTCCATGGCTTGGCACAGAGTGGGACGAGCCGGCTAATGAATAAAGGAAAACCCTTACCTTTTGTGAGAGTCTCCGACAACCTTTCAAGCCAAAATTCTTTGCACCTTCAATGCAAATTGTTAAAAACAATTCTGATTGTGGAACGAAGTGTCCTGTCAAGGACCAGCTTTCCAAGCGGATGGTGCCACGCTCCAGCCTGCAGCGTCGCTGCTCGGGGAGCGACTCGCTCCCGCTGCACCACGAGCTCCGCGTCCTCCACCAGCACGCAGCTCTCCCGGGCTCACCACAAAGCCCTGGCTTGTGGGAGAGGGAAGCGAGCACAGAATAAACCTTTCAGGCTTCCACCTTGCATTGGGTGAGCACGGAATAAACCTTCCCCACCTCAGCACGGGCCCACCACGGTCACAGGCCCCCTCCCGGCGGCGCAGCACAGTCTGCTGGGCGTTACGTTCATTGCAGTTAGGKTTTCTGACCTCCTTCCTGTACAAATGATTCTCTGACACTTTCTATTTGCTTCTACTTTATTTGTTTTTATATTTTTGCTGCTTATGCAGCCCCGCTCCCTGCAGCAGAGACCGCAGCAGCCGGCACTTTCCTCAACCTGGCCGGGAGGAGCTTCTCCAGTGGGTAAAGGTWACATGTACATTTTATTTTGTTACTTGATAGAATTAGTTGTTCCTCGCTTACTGCAGTAGTCTGAACTGTGTTTTGTGTGCAATGTTTTCTAAGAGCCCTTTTTTCATGAGATTAGTAAATTTAATTTAAAATTCAGTATTCACAAGGAGCGTGTCGGCTGAAGGCAAGCCGTAGAACCGATGACAAAGGTTATTACATTTTTTAAATTATATTTTAAAGACGTTTAATAACTGTGAAGAAAGGACTTTTATGAAAATGTAAATTGGCAGATTAAAGAGTGAGTTACACAAAGTTATTTTTAAAATGTCTGAACTTCTTTTTCCTCTCACCCTTTAAAGGGCCAAGGTCTTGCTCTTTGGCCAAAACACTATTGTGGGCCAGGATATAGCTGAGAGGAGATTTATACTCTAAAACTGATTCTAAGCGTAGGTACAAAATGCACAAGGTTCCTRATGGTCTCAAACACGGTCTGCAGGTATTTTCTTCTAATCACCAGCATTGCCGCTCGGAGGRGGTTCAAAACAGGAGTGCGAAAGGGCTGGGACCTGCGTGTCCACCATGCACATCTCCAGCTAACGGGACACCTCTGTGCCCCGGTCTCACTGTTGACCGTAGGAGTGGCTAAAAGCACACGGGAACAGATGGTGCTACRAGAGACATTCATTGATTTTCACTTTATTTTCAAAGCTTTTCCCTCTTCCATTTGAGAAAAAAAAGCTGTAAGAGGGAATAACCAGGAACTCTTTAGGTTGAACAGGGAGGAAGCTGAAGAAGTTCCGTTGCTGGTGCCCTGGTTACCGATGATTCCCTCTTACCCTCCCTGAGCTAAATTCCAGGTTGGGGAACATCTCTTGTGCTTGCAAAGCAAAGGCTCTGCTCAGTGGGAAAGTTAAGCTCATCTGTACCTGAAAGATTGATACAACCTKGTACATCCTACATGTCCTTCTGCAGTTTTATGAATTGCACTGCAGAATTTACATAAATTTCCATCCTCTTGGTCAACTTGGATCAGCTTGGTGGGCCGTGTTACACTCAGATTCTAGTTCCTGTCTGCAGCATTGTCTGAGCCAAATACCGAGACAAATCAAGCGATYTGGGTAAATAACACCCTTTTGTTTCCAATTATTTGTGGGAGTAAGATCCTTTCCTGYAACTGATATTGGAAAACATCTTATACTTCTGTCTGCAGCAAACTTATGAAAAGCTCAGATGGAGGTTTTGTGGCGAAACTCAGCCCTTCCCATTGCTGCTGAACCAGACCTTTCTCTCCCATGCTCTGAAACACCAGCCTCTCAGCAGGGCCAGATCACTCCCATTGCACCRACATTTTAAGTGCCTGATTGAGAACTTGGCATCAAATCTGGGCAGTGTGTGCAATGCTGCTGCACAATTAAACTCACAAAGAGATAAAAAATATAAAAACGTATTAGATGCTGATCAGCACTGCTTTACAGGTTAGGCAGCCCTGATTACRTTATTTGATATTCTGCATTTGGCTGAGAAAAGAAGCTGCAGAACTGAAGCCTGCTTCATTTTGTTATGAAATTGCTTTGGATGAGGAACTTTATAAATGAGATCTGCAAAAATCATTTTCAGCAGTGAATATTACTGAGGGAGGGAAAGGTTATTACCAAGGTTCCCTGGTGACCTGTCCGAGGCTTGATACTATTTGAAGCTTTCATTAGGAACTTGGAAATGGAATGAGCGCTGCAAGCAGCGTGGTGCAGAAGATGGGAGCGGGCGCTGCAGCCTGCGTGACCGGCTGGGCTGCAGCCAGCCAAGGACCACGTTGTACAGAGCAGAGACGCCTGCATTGTCCCCCCGGGCTGGCCGGGGGCTTGGGCAGGGCTGGGAAGGACCACGAGCCCTCGACTGGGCTGTGAGCCAAGGTGCGGACCATGCACGAGCTGCAGCGCGCCTGCTTCTGTTACAGCTCCCAGGCGTTCGTTAGTGCCCTGCCTGAGAGGAGACCCCGTTACCACATCTCAATGCTCTAAAGGGAACATGGCATACCAGCAGACCCTATAGATCTGGAATATCCTGGACAAGATACACCAGGGGCAGGCAGGGAGAAGCAAGTTAAACATCTGCCTGGTTACAGTGAGAGGGAATCAGGCGAAGGCAGATCCGGCTGCAGGCAGCACCTCCCTCGGGGCAGACTCAGCATCTGCTGTCACAACATCCTCCATGTAAAGCATAGAATCCATCCTGGCTCATAGAGACGCCAGCCTGGGGCCAGCAAAGCGCCCSGTTCTGCTAGGAACCGTCTACCCTTCAAAAGGGACAACCCAAACCAGGAGGGCCTCCCTACTTTTTCTTAAGGGTCATTCCCTTCTCCCTGGGGACTGGCAGCTATTCTCATGGAAAACCAACTCGATGGGTAGCTTCAGTCACCAGCCCTTTTCTTTGATAGAAGAGTTGTGCTATTTGCTGCTAGTGATAAAACTATTCTTCCCCTCAGTCTCAGAAGACRCAATTACTGAAGCTTTGCAGTAAACAGAAGAAAAAAAACCCAGACAATTGCCGGTAGGCAAATCCAGCACAGGGAGTTTCAGCCTGGAAGGGGCAAGTTTTGCCAGGCCAGGAGAGCATGGAGGCCCCTCACGTGACCTGCCCTTCCGACGTGGTTCATGTTCGCATCCTCTCGCCGTCAATCCCCCTGGGCGCAGGAGATGTGTTTCTCTGTCCTCGGGTCTGCAGAAGATCATGCAGAGCTTCTCACGCCCAGTGCTACAACAGCACCGCTTGCAACCCATTTCCTCTTCGCTTCGCATTARCAGCCCAGAACTGTGCACGTCTGTTTTCCCTGACAACAGCTGGTACTTGGTGCCTGTGACTGCCTTGCTTTTTGCATTAGCCAAGCATGGGTAGACGCTGCAGAGATAGAAAAGTATTATCTCTTGCTAGAGTATCCTTGGAACACCTTCAAAAGTTAAAGCAAAAAAATGCAACCTTGGATTCAAATTTGAATTTATTCATTTCATTTTGATATGAATATTTTTATCTCATGCTTCATAAAATTCTTACACATATCTCTTTTCCAGTACCCTAAAACTTCTGTGCATCCTGATGAGGAGTTTGGACTTGCTTTATCTTTAAATTCAATTTTATTTTAAAGAAATAGTCTTAAATACCTTGCCAAGTTTGTTGAAAATGATGCCAATTAAGTTTTTGTATGACAGAAATGGTAAAACAGCAATGTTGGAGGGCTGGCTTTTCCTAAGTGTACTATGAGCTAACCAGAAGGAATGTGCGATGTTATGTGCCTTTGGTCTGCCTTCTGATACAGGTTTTTTGGAGTCCCCAGTGCTTTGTGGGGACRGGCTATTTCCCTCAGTCCTTTCTCAGATTCCTTCTGCCTCCTGACTTCTCACCGAGTCAGGATGTGCGGATACCTGTGACACGCAGGGGTGTTTCCAAAGCAGTATCAAGCCTGTYGAACTCATGTGCTCCTTGGGGACCTCGGCATGGGCTTCGCCCGTATGCTCAGGTGTCCCACAGCATGTGGTTATTCTGGGCTCCTGTGTGCAGCGTCCAGGCACACAGAGCTGGTGTCTCTGATACCCGGATGGACCATCCTTCATCACCCCCGGCCGTGCTCATCTTCTGCTGATGAGCAGGAGGAGACTGGGGTCACAGCCCGGCCGCGTGTGTCTGTGCTCTGCTCCTTGAGTGGCAAATTAGGGGAGAGCAAATACCCAAGATGTCCAAGCTTCAAGACGCAGCTGGGACTCCCGTTACCGGAGCAGTGCCTGGCACGGGCCTCRTCCTGTGCACATTCCTGCCTGTGCTATTCCACTCACCTCCAGCCTTTCCTGCCGTTGCAGAAAGGCCCCTCGTTGGCATAACTCACTGCCGCAGAAAACTCGGCAAGTGGGTAATTAAACTCTCATTCGTGGCTGGGCTCCAGCTCCTCTAATTTACCATCGCCCTGGTGTCCGGCACCGGCCCTATGCTCCGGACACCCACCTTCTGCTCGTCACCTTCTGCTGCCAAAGCTGCTCCCACCGCTCTGCCACCTGCCCACCGGGCACTTCTCGGCTGACGCAGGCAGCTCCTCTCCATGGGTTTGCTTGAAGTCGCAGGGGAGCGTTTGGTTCTTCTGGAGCGCTCTGTGCGGCTCTGCTCTCAAGTCTTCTTTCAAGATCAAACTCTTCTCCTGGAGGGAGGCTAAGGCTGCCAACCCCATTACTCCAAGAGTCCTCCTTCCAGCTATCCCTGGCCGCCACYAACAGGGACAGTAGGAGACCCTCTCCCAGAGCCAGAGGCAAGAGCACGGCCAGACATCCTGGGAAATATGGAGCGTTTCCTTGCTCATACACATCCATGCACAAAGGTACCCATCTAGCGARGACTAACCTAGTCCTATATGAATGCAAGATTATGTTCACCCCTTCAATTGCAGCTTGACTGTTCAACCAAAGCCACCCAGCCGCCACRCTGGAAGCCCCACACGCTGCTGGCATAAAGCTATGGGCCATTTAATGTATATCCTGCGTGCTGCAGGACAAGAGCTTCTGTTCAAGCCTAAGCAACCTYGGTTTAATAACCTAAAAAGCATCCAATTCTTTCAGTGTTATGCTCTTCTCATAAATCAGTTCTATACTTCTTAGATTCTTTTAGATGCCTAGAGACATCTGTTTTTCATCCCATTTTGCTGGCCTACGCTGTTATTTCTGTAACCCTGGGTCCAAAGTATATGCTTCAGTGTTAAGATGTGAACACACAGTGCATGCTATGAAATATTAAATGAAAAATATTAAGGCAATTTTAGAAGTCTAGAAGGTCTCATATGTCATGAAGCTGCAGTATCAGAGCCGCTTTCTTRGCCCGAGACTCGCAGCATCTCATCTGGCCTCCTACTGAGAAGTCCGAAGCTGTGAGTCAGCCCTTCCTGGCAATTACTGGGAGGGCTTGTGTTCCTGTAAGACAAGCCGATCTGCACAGAAATACACATGCTCTAATGCTGAAATACATTTGGAAACTATTATTATTGTTCCACCAAACAATAGATCCCTCGAGAAGCAAGAGAACATTTTCTATTTACACATCTGTACAAACTGCTGCTTGGAGAAGGAAAGGCTGATTTGCTTGGTACACAGGAGAATTGTTTAGTGTTCTCACTAACCCAAATTGCACATCATCAGGGATTAATTTGTGTTATAAGAAAATCAAGATTTGTCCCTTCATCAGAATAAACGGCAGAATTGTTTTTATCTAGGACTCTGTAGGCAGTCCCATTGACCCCACCCAGACCTCTGCGGTCTTGTTTGATACTGTTTCTTGTAAAAACAGAAACTTCAGGTTTCCTGAAGCGAAGCCTGAAAACAGGAGGCAGAGCTGCCCAGGGAAGGGAGGCAGGGAGGAAGCCACACGAACACAAGCGTGGGACCGTTGCAAGAGTGGAGGTGGTTCTCATGGCCTCGGGGGTGGTGAGCTCTGGTGAAAACCCCTTTATGCCTCTGCACACGCGTTGAGGACCAGAATTGTGCAGCTCGTGGCAATCCGGTGCTCGCTGTAGGGCCCTGTTCTTCCCCTCCCCACGCAGCAGGTACCGTTTGGGCAGCAAGGATGCAATTGAAGGATGGTTTACTCCAGGGATACACATAGCATGGCCCTGGGCACCGTAGTAGAGCTACATAGGACATGGGACTACAGTGTGCAGGCAGAAACACAGCAAAGATCCTATTGGCAGGTTAGACACGTCTGCACAGCTTCTCAACACATCTCAAGGGAAGAGCACACCCCAAGGAAGGATTTAAGCAGAGCTTAAACAAACCTGCACACCCAATGGATCTCGATTCCATCTGGGGAAGGACTGCACAGGGAGACGTGGGACCTGGTGAAAGCACCGGACCAGCCCTGCTGCCCCAGCTTCTCTAGAGATCCCYGGCTGCAGGGGAGCAGCAGCGGCTCCTCCACACGGGCTGCCCTTCCCTGCAGGCGTTTCCAGAATCTGCAGGCTATTTCCAGCACACCCGTGCACCTCACGCACCCTCCATGCACATCCCGTCTCAGTGCACAGGAAAGGGCAGTGTCCCCATCATGGCAGCTGTAGGTACATTTTCTCTTTGGAGAAACCTTCCTTCGCCTGCCAGGGTGGACTYGTGCTCCAAGCAGCAAACCTGCAGCTGAAGCGTTCAGTCTGTGGGTTTTAATTCAGTTAACATCATGGAGCACAGTTTAAACATGRAGTTGCTTTTGTTATTATTTTGATATGGCAAGGGGTCATATCTTAGGAGCACTTTCCCCTGCCAGCCTTGCTGAGGAGATTTATCTAAATGTCTAGACTTCTTTATTGCAGTGTTAGTGAGCAGCGCCGAGACGGCACCTTTCGAAGGGAGCTCCGCCGCCGAGAGCTCCGAGTTATTGTGGGTGCATTCGCATTCCCTCCAGCTGTGCTCTTCATAAAGGTGCAAAGATGATATTATTTCAGTGTAATTCATTGGGTAACTGAATAGTATTGGAGCACTGTAAATAAAGGTATGTATTTGACTTTCAAACCAAGTTTCAAATACACTATATTGCTATACACTCTATCTTTCTCTTTCACATTTATGTTTTTTCTTTTGCATTTTCCGTTTGAATTATTACTGTATGTGAGACATGATTTACACTTAGTGAAGCCCRGAACAACAAAAAGCAACATTACGTTACGCAAGGCTAATCTGTCCTTATACAAACTCATTCCAAAGAGCAGCGCGTTCCCACTGATCTATATTCACCGATCTAATATGCTCTGTTATACCTACACACATCCCTATGCGAACGMGTTGTGGGTGGCAGTTCCTGTGCCAACGCTCGGAACAGTTTCCTAATGGCAGCGTCACCATCAGGAACTGATAATTAAAGAGCGGGTGGCGTTTTTTGACTGGGCTTTGGTTCCCCCAGAATGGTACAATTTTAATAGTACGAAGAAATACAGGGTATTTCACCGAGCTACATCTTTTGCCCTGTGATGCTGTATGCTGAAAAAAATAAATACATAAAAAGAGTATAGCGGCTATGCTTCTGAAGTGAGAATATAGGTTTAAATATGCAAGGCAAATTCCATTTATTAGGTTATGCAAGATAAATAAATAAATAAATAAACAATAAATTAAATTAAATAAAATACTGAAATAAATAAAAATAACTATAAAAATAAACTATAAAATGGAGGGTAAGAGAGGAACCCTACTGTGAGTTAATGAGTCCATGCTGATATGCCCTCGAGAAGGGTGCCAGGAGCCAGTGAGGGTGAATGGAAGGTGTCCAAGCCCCCAGTTGGCAGCTCTGCGCCAAAACCAATGTTCTGGTTCARCTTTAATTCAACTACATTTTGTAGATCTCAGTTATTTTTGCTACCTTTCCAATGAAAATTATGAAGGAGAAACAAAAGCATGAAACACTCTCCATTTGAGAGCAACTAATTTTTTGCTGGAAGATATTTTTTTGCTTGTCACAACAATAATTTTTTTTTGTGGAGAACTGATAGATTTTAGCTTAGCAAAACTGAATATTTCCAATAATACAGTGTTGTTCACATCTAAAGTTGGTTGTTCATTGAAAATGCGCTTAGCAGCACTATTTTAATCAAGCCTCTGAATACCAGTTGTCTTGGACAGAAGGTCAGGCCTCCCGAGCAGAGAGGAGCTCCRCAGGGCTCCTTATCTGGGAAGGAGCAAACAACGCTTGGAGGCTGCAGGAGGGTTGTTGGTGGGAAAAGACATCAGGTGCATAAATGGGTTTTAGAAAAGGGGACGGGCTTTTTCCTAGCAAAAACCCTGCTGTGCCGAGGGCTGGTTCCGGCTCTGGCTCGACTGCATGTATTGGAATGTGCATCTGGGAGAGGGTTCACCAACCTGCTTACTGAGTCCTTCTGTGCTGCAAGTGCTACAGTGGCTCCTCCTGGAAGGATCTAGGGGGGTGCAGGAGGATGCCCGAGGATTCTGGAAGATATTGGAGGATGCAGGGGAGGAGGGAAGATGCAAAAGGATGCAAGAGAATGCAGGAGGATCCGGGAGGATGCAGAGATCCAGCATGCCTGAGGCTGYGTGGACACTCCAAGGGAACCAGGTGTTGCTGAGCTCATGCAGAGGACTTTGGGGCAGGAGTGAAGATGGATACTTGTGTGAATCACCCACAGAAGTGACCAAATCAGTGAATATCTTGTCTGCAAATGTCTCCAAGGACTCCAAGTGCACCTGGGGAGCACATTCCACCGATGCCACTGCCACCAGCCATGCCAGGAGGAGCTGGATACAGCATATTCAGCATTATCTGCTTTGCAGCATGGCAGAGCAGCATGGAGCTGCTTGTGCCCCTGCTCCCTTCACACAGCACCTCCAAGTGACCTGCATTTGCTGGGCACTGGTGAGGGTCTGATGTGGTTGGTAACACCGGTGTGGTGCCGGAGGCCGGAGTTCAGACACTCTTCTGGAAAATCATGGTTTATTAATACATCATTAAGCACTTGGAATAGGTTCCAGTGGTGAATGTCTAAGGAAGGAGATAATTCAGCATTTGTTAGTGGCTGACAGAATGCAGAATCAAAATTTATGGCTCAAGGCCTAACGCTAGGAACATTAACGTGCAGGGGGGTTCACTGCCTCGCCAGCAGCACTCGCAGCTCTGCACCGATGTGTCCTTTTTCTTATAAACTCTGCAGAGATTTCTCCCCATGTTTCTGCTCCCCTTTAGCCTCTCCTCAGAGGGCACACAGGGCAAATCAAATGAGACTCTTCTGCTCTACTGTACGGAGCTCTCTATCAACTCACTGTGCTGAAGACTTGACCCAAGTCAATCCAGTGAGGAGTCTTGCAGTTTGCAGCAAAAACCTTAACCCTTACTTAAGCACACAGGTTTAGTAAGTGCATTTCCCTACGACAARCTCTAACGTGTCTTCTCGAGGGGACGTGCTGAGCTCCTGTTTATCTGGGATGTCCTAAGCTGCCTGCACTGATCTGTGTGCTGTACCCGTGCTCGTGGCCAAGCCAGCCCATCCGCACACAGCAGCCGTYGGCACTGGGCGACCGAGTATCCCGGGGAGCTCCTGCATCCAGTGGCTCCGTCCTGGGTCTCTCATCCCTCCCTGCTGCTCCGAGGAGGAAAGCAGAGCCTCTATGRGCAGAATTGTCTTAATGGGTTTTGAGTCCATGAGTAGCTTATGGAAAATCAGAGGAAGCTTTCTTTTCTCCCTCGGAGAAAGGACTTCACTGGATTATCAGCCATGGGAGTAGAACCAGGACTGCAGAACAAGGCAGAGCAGGATGAAACGAGGAGTGCGAGCACATTGGGGAGCAGGTGGAAGAAAACCAATGCTGAAGATAAAGAGGAAAGGGCCCATTTAGGCACGTACAATTATTTCCCTGCTTCAAGAGCAGCCCTGGTCTATTTGTTCGCAAAAGCAATTAAYAGGAACATTGTTATTGCCGCTCTGCCTGTGAGAGAGGGAGTACTGGGGGGGATAAATCCTGGCTGGGGAGAAKGTGCTCTGAGTGCCTGAGTGCAGGGACAGGGCCGTGCACTGTGGGTTCCTGCGGGCAGGRAAAGCAGAGGCACAGAGTGTGCGCAAGGTTTTAGTGACCCAAATTCGCACAGCGCAGAGCCGGGGTCTGTGTGCCAGCACGCGTCCTCAGACGCTCGGAGAGGAAGGAAACTGGAGAGCGTTGGAGGCAGCAGAGGCAGAGAAGGACCTTGGTGTCCTGGYGGGCAGCCCTGAGCCAGCCTTGTGCTCCCATGGCCAGGAGGAGCAGCGGCCTCCTGGGGCGCATCCGGAAGAGCGTTGCCCCCAGGTGAAGGGAGGTGATGCTGCCCCTCTGCTCTGTGGTGAGGCCACATCTCCACTGCCRAATGGGATGCTCAGAAATGTGATTCAGATGGAACATGAGCTATTTCAACGGGCATTAGGTGCCYTTTTCTGTTTGCTTATTTGCTCTTAACCCCATGAGTGGTTTGTTATGCTGTGAGCACCGTAGGGAGCAAGTGGGGGTGACATTTGGAGAGTGGTTAAGTGCCTTAGGAACCAAAGTCTTATTTTCAAGAGTCATTCGTTAACTTATCAGCCTAACCTACTATGAAACAAGGCAGAACATGCATGCAGGGCCTTCAAGTTTTTGAGAGAAGCTCCAGGTGCATGGTCCCGCACGCTCCTCAGGGCTGTGCACTGCCACTGTGTCTGTGTGCGGCCCTGGTTCCTCTCTGTATTGCCCAAATATGAGCACCTCGCATTTACCCTTTGGAAATGAGAACTCAGTGTGAGCCTCTTACGGGCGGCCTGCAGCCCTCCCTTGAGCTGGAAAACTGTTTGTCAGAGCGCAGGCTCGTTCCAAGGACTMCGTCCTGGCGACACTCGTATCAATATTCATGTTGTGGCTTCATTTTACGCTGCAGGGAAGCCGCGGGAAGGGCTGGCAATGTGGCTCTGGGTAGGAAATGGGTATGAGCAGGAGCCCAGGCTCCCTTGGGGCTCTTTGCATCTTCTCACGCAAGCGAACAAACGAGCACACCAGAAAAAAAGAAAAAGAAATTCTGCTTAAATAAAGGCTTGGAGGTCAAGGCAGAGAAACAGAGGGATCATCAGGAAGCTGGAAGGAGTGGATGTCCCCACTGACCCTTCTGCTGGCTCCCTTCCCCTTCACAGCCTCCCATTGCAGCATGGAGGAGCCGGAGAATGTCAGCTTCAACACTGACAGATACCCGTCAGTTTCATGGCTTAGAAGAATTATTACAACTATTAACTTTTTTTTTGCTTTGGATGCTGGAAGGTGTCTTACATCTTCCTTTGCTGGTGATGAACTGCGGTACCCAACCTGGCTCCCTTCCCTGAGCAGCAGCCCCGGGCTCCCTTCCTGCCCTCGCGCGCTCTGCACGAAGCACAAAGCTGCTCTAATGCAGCAACTCGGAGGTGCCAAAATGTGGCCTTAGCCTTTCAAGCCTCCATCACTCACCAGGACACATGCAGATTTGTCTTCTGAGTCCTCTGCTCCTCTTATATTCTTCATATTTAATGAGGCGCAAAGGCTGTGCAGTAAAGGCTCATCAAAGTCACCATTTATCTGTGCCTAGCTGTCTGCGGTGTGTATTAGCAATAAATGCCCCACACTGCTCTGTATGTGGGTACATTCCYCCTCACTATCTCATGTTATTTCCTCTTGAAGTCCCTTGGCAGATTCTCTCCCCATCTTTCTTTTCTCCTTGACTAATGGTACTTACTTTTGAGCCGCGCAGCAGCTTTGTAACCATCACAAGATGAATCCACAGATTTATCAAAGGGTTCCTCTGGAATTTATCAYGGAGAGAACGCACAGTTCCCAGGCTCCAAGCTCTCCGGGAGCCTTAGCTGGAGRAGGAGGCGGGAGATCCAAGCACCCACGCAGCTCCCAGAGCTGCATCCCCGGAGGGTGTCCAGCAGYGATGGGAGCGCAGGAGCAGCACCTGAGGGGCAGCTAAGAAAAGCAGCTCTGAACCCACCATCTCTTGCTTGTCTCCTTTGCTGAGGCAATTCCCAGCTTTCTGGTAGAAAGGCAGGAAAACAACGTCATCCCATAGTGTTTGAAATAGAAAATCCCTGTAGGACTGGCCAGAGGGCAAAGGGGCAGCTCTGTAATCACTCATATAGGCCTTGCATTAAGTTCCCACAGCCCAGGCTTTCACCACTTCTCCTTCCTTAATTGCAATCCTACCGATTTGTTCTATTTACACATTAATTAAAACAACAGCATTTGGATTTAGCACAGAGAGAGGAGCACCATCCCCATGCGGCTGCTGCAGAAGTCACAGCCCTGGCCTGCAGATTTCTCCCTTTCTTTTAGCTAAGGAGAGACCCTGAATCCCTACTCTGGCTCTCTGAATCTCACATAAATTGCCCCAAAAGAGAGAGCAGCAGTGCCAAAACCTCCAGGGTGGCACCTTGAAACAGAAGCAACAAAACTTGGGGATAGTTTGACTTCAAAGTTAGCAGAACAGTGAAGATACAGAGCTAAGCCACAATCATAAGCACAGCAAATAATTAGCTAATTACAACCTACTTTAGCAGAACATTTTTAATTATTAAAATAATGAATGAGATTAAATTCTAAACAAAGCCTCCAAAAACTGAACCCGAACTTGTCCTTGAAGCTTTCTGGCATCTCAGCCAAGCACATTTACCTGGGGAAACTTTCATTAGCACCACAAAATTTATGACTACACTTTTATTCCTGCCAGTTTATTCCATTCAGCAGCCCTGAATATTGGGAGTATTTCTGTTATTCTGCAATTCTCTGCCTCCTGRTGCTGAAACCCATGGGTGACTGGGGATGTTCTTGCTGGTGAGAACKAGTGTCCCATTTCTCTTTTGCTAGTTTGCTAAAGAGTTTGGCCTAATTTGCTTGAAACTGGTATCACTGGAGTGGTTGCTGCCAAAGCTAGCTTTGGGGGTGACCCCCTAGGACTGCAGTTACGTTTCTGTGCTGCCAGGCTGAGGTCCAAATGGCAAAGCTGTGGGAGATGGGCAAGTCACCCGGCCCCTACTGGCTGCAGGTTTGCTGGGTGAGAAGGGAGCYAAGGAGAGCAGCGCAGGGACGCGTTCCTCCCACTAATACTGCGCTTCAGCAGCAGGTTTTGGTAACACAAGTGCATGGCACGTGTGAAGCCAGCTCCAAAGAGGTGATCCAAGAGGTGATTTTTGATTTTTATTTCATTTTAGCAGCAGAAGCATGTCTCGGGCAGAAAATTTTGCTCTCCGGGTCTCCAGCTGCCACATCTTTCCCCATGGGGAGAGCTTCCCTGTGATCACAGCTGAGAATTTGGGTTGGCCTGGGAAGCTATCRCAGATACACAGGAGGGCTTGCAGAAGCAGAAGTACTTTTGCAGATAGGCCATTTTAAAAAATCTTCCTGGAATAGCACAAAAGGAGACAGGTTTTGGGTCAGCATCGTGGGTGCACTCTGCACCCTGAGCTAAATATCAGCGATAGCTGCGAYTCCGGCACAGGGATGAGCCTGAAGTACTCCTGGAGCTGAGCTCAGGACACTTCTGTGGCTGAGACAGGCTCATAGCTACTTCTGCAAGGAGAACGCTGCGATGGCTGCGAGGGACAGCGAAAAATTAATCAAATTAGAAGGATTTGTTATTTCTAATAAAGGAATAAAAATCACAGCTTCTCTCATTAAATTCTTTTCCAGAAGGGACTATTAGGATAATCTAATGTAAGCCCATGTGCTYCAGCTGCTAACGTCTTGGCGTGTTGATGTGATTGCGTTAAGCATCATGTCCCTACAGAGATAAAACAGCATCTGGATTGTGACTGGGATAAGTGGAAATAATTCTTCCTTATCCTTAATTTTACCAAGCAGTACCTTAAGTATCCTGACCTCTCTTAGAATTGTCTCCATCTCTGGACCCCCAGTCCCGCTCGTAGCTGCCAAGGTGTCACCACAGTCGCCGTGCTGGGTGCACCTGCGAGCCAGGTTGAAGAACRGGATTGCTCTTGCACTTCCTTCACATCCCCACTTAGTCACAGTGAATAATTCTCACTTGCTTAATTCTTAATCCAGCATTTCATTTGAAAATCTTTCAAAGTCATTACAATTTGAGCCCAAAAATGACCAAGAAGTTGAAAGTGATTGGAATTTTTTTCCTATTCCTAGCAACTGCTAGAAAGTGAGCAAGACACTAAGGTCTCTCAAGAGGCTGAATCCACCATGGTACTTTCCTGGGAAAAGAGGTTTATGTGGCCAAGGAAAGATGCTGGGAGATCCATGGGCTGTAGGAACGTGGCTCTGGTCTCCGGAAACACACTGCAGGGACCAAAAACACTGTGAAGAGCAAGGAGCATCAACTCCTCAAAGATCAATGAATAAAAATGCACTGCAACAAGCTGCCCACTTCTGTTGCTCTGCTCCACAGGGTGCAAGCAACCATCCAAAGGGAAGAACCGATAGCGATGTATCCAGCACCAGGAATGCTCCACATGCTCACAAGGAACTGTGCTCATGGTTACTGAGTGCAAAGCAAGATGAGGGTATGGAGGGGGACGGTGGAGCTGGCAGGGATGACCCAGCATTGCCCAGAACTGTGGTATAAGGGAGCTTAAGGAAGATTTAGGGAAACCCATAGGACCTGCTATGATCCCGCAGTGAGAGAAACTCGGGRCTGGGTTTTCCACATGCATCTGCATTTCATTCAAGCTCCTTTCCTGAATCTGCTGTGCAATGGTTTGCAGCTAAATTAGACACAAATAACTGATGAAAACCCMAAAAAATCCTCAGGATTTTTATTTTAAATGAATAAGCCATGGACAGAAGATTCCTGTCACTTGGCCTCTAAACTTTTCACTTACTGTAAATGTATTGGAGAGAGCTCCTTGTCCACTAAGAGAYAGGATTTGGATAACACACAAGGAAACACCTCCTTGTTGTCCCGAAAATCAGAAGAAATGCACAGAAATGGAGCACTTGCCTTTGAGAGGTTACATGAGAAGATGCATTTTTGAACAGCCATCACCCCGCTGCGGGAGGCACTTTTATGGGAAGCATTAACCTCCACGGAACGAGCAAAGCTGATTAATTTTTCCTGGAACACCAAGAAGTCCCTGCAAGAAGGGGAAAAGGCCTCTTTATCAAATTAAAGAGATTGGGTTTAACTCTTTAAATTGATTGTACATTTTAAAGATCTTTATTCCAGGAAAAGTATTGATCAGCACATCTGCATACTCGTTTCTCATGGTGAGGGGAATTTATACCATCAACTGTTATCATAATGTTGACTAAATGACACAAAGGAAAAGGTTAAAGTTGAGCCATGAATGCTTTCATCATGCTATTTAAAAAAGATTATGTTTTATCTGTGGTGTAATTACAGCTGTGTAATGTACACTTTGACTTTCTCCATCATCACTGGATGAAGATGCCGAGGCAGGCACAAACCCAAATATGTGGCTTCCTTTCCCGTCCATCTTCGAGAMCTCTGAACAGAGCCATGTGTTGGATCTGTCAGCTTATTTTAAGCAACCACTCATTTGAAGTAACCAATCATTTAAACAACCACTGCAAAGGGCCCATTTTCTCCCAAGACATTTTTCAATGCTGTTTGCTATTCTAAATACGGACTGCCTGCAATGTGTGAAAGCAGGAAATTACAGGCATATTTCTTAAAAGCCAAATACCTCCTAACAGGCAGCACTTTCATGTCTCAATACTCTAATCTTCATCATTATTCATATGTTATTGTTTTGAGCATAATTAGTTTGTAAGTGCATATTAAAAACAAGGTGTTTCACATGCATTGTCACCTTCCCATCAATAGCRGGGTCTTGCTGACCATGTGCTGATGCTTTTGGTCAGGTAACTATGGTGATGAGGAAGTTTTCAGGCCGGGCACTGTCTCGTCTGATTTGTGTGAAGTCCTGGTTAATCATCAATCTTTGTTTGCTGGGATAATATATATAGGAAAAATGAGAATAGCAGTTGTTAAACACCGCGTAGCAAAGACTGGAGCGGGCTGAACAGAGCTGCAGCATTTACACCTTCCCTCTGCACTCACGCCTCTGGCTTTGCGTGCTGTTTCTGAGCGATGCCTTCCAGCCAAGGTCACAAGCTGGAGCTAGTCCTCAATAACGCAGACCATCCTCACCATAGTGATGAGTTCCAATGTGCACCATGCTCATTGCAGTGATGAAYTCCAGCATGGAGCACCCTCATCGCAGTGATGAGTTCCCCACGTGCGCCATGCTCATTGCAGTGATGAACTCCAGCATGGAGCACCCTCATCGCAGTGATGAATTCCCCACATGCAATAGCACCCCCCGCRAGAGCACCCGCATGGAGCGCACGCRTGGCGCAGGCACTCACGCAGCTTCACCCAGGACACGCAGAAGCAGCTGCTGTGTGGGCACTACGTGGTAGTCAGGCCAAGCAGAAAGGTCAGGCTAGTGCTCAGGAAAAGGACTATTTTTCTCTGATCTACTGAATATCCCATGAATTTTTTAGAAGTCTTACAGATTTGCCTTTGTCTGCAGTAGGTTGCACACGTGCCAGGAGCTCCAGGCAGACCGTCCCTGTTCGGTGATGCTCATGGGCTGGACTGGTGGAAGGGACCTCAGGGAGGRTGTTGCGCCCCTTGCCAGTGCACCTGGGAGGTGTCCCCTGCAGATGGTGACACTAGGGAATAGAATGGGTGCAAAAACACGTGAATCAGCCAATCCTGGGTGAATCAGTCAGTCCAGAGWGATCCCTTGCCTGTGAGCTGGGTGAGCCCAGGCCGGCTGAAGCTGGACCTGCAGGGCCTGGGACACGAGGTCCCTTCGTGTAGTCCCGATTTCTTTCACTCGGTATGGAAGTGCATGCGTGGGAGCCACGAGCTCTGAGGCTAATGGTCTTTGGAGAATTCACCCCAATCTTGGTGAGTATTTAAAGATTTGATGGGTATATTAAGCTCTACTGTAGTAGTAGTAGCTGAAATGCTTTCCTCTTTTTTATTTAATTTTTTGCATGCTGCAAAAGAAAATGAACTGATTTTGAACCAAAAATGACACAATTGGCTGCCAGTTGCTGCTACTTCTGAARCAGCAAGAACACAATGCAGAAAAACAAGTCATCTCCCAAGTCATAATTGCTGCACTTGAATTTTTGCTATCAAGGGGAGCACCCGGGCACATTCTTGCTGCTATATTTGGGAGACTCAAGCAAAGCTTAGAAAAACCGCCAGCAGAGATCTGTGCTCCTGCTTTCCCTGTTTGACATCCTGCTCGGAATAACAGCACCCATTCAGCAGCAAACGTCTGCGGGAACTTCACGCAGAAGGAAAATCAGCACAAGGGCGCCGAATTAATCTAGYAACATCCAGCAGTAAGAAACAAAACCAGCACCGCTGCCAACAACAACAAAAAGCAGTTGATTATATATAAATATTGGGAGAGGTAAGCAGCATTCTGCCATGTCTCCAGTGCTCAGCATCARATAATATGTAAAACACCACACATCAAAACGGAGTTCAGAGCAGCATCACAGGAAGAAGTGCAAAATTATCTTTTCTMCATGACTGAGACCTATTTTCCATGCTGTGTCACACGGTGAGAAGGCCCCGAAGGCTCTGGCAGCATTTTTACTCCACGTCTATCCAAAATGATTTCGATGTGAGCTCCTTAGAATTGCAGGAGGAAACAAAATAGTCTCTTTTTTTCTTTTCTTTTTTGAGAGATCTGAGATTATTCAGTCAATGAAACAACTTTAAATAGACCTCTGGACTTTCTAATCAGTAGCAATGCAAAACAGCAGGTATAATATTATGGCCTGTTTAATAAATGAAAGCAGACTGGCAGCCATCACCTTCCTTTTTAAGTCTTAAGATTGCATGAGAGCTGTTATTTTTATGAGCACAAGGTGTGCGTCTCTTGTTCACAGTGAATCACATAATCAATGACYTTCACCTCCTTTTGCTTTACGTGTCGTCCAGGGTTAGCTCTCCTGTGTGCCGTGGTTATTTGGCAACTGTAATCTGAACGATTTGGTCCGTTTGYTCCCTTTCCCCAGGCTGCTCGGCGGCCCTCGCCCGTCGCTGGCGCTGGGGACGGGAGCGGATACGAGCCGGGCTGCGTCGCTGCTTGTCCGGGATGGAAGCGGCTCTTCCGTCAGGATTGACGGTGCAAACACAGGTCGAGCATCGTGCGGGTTGGCTTTTCACCAGTTTTCATCTCAAAAAATCCCATTCTGTCTTTAAAAATACACACAGCCCAGGACCCGCTTCCTTTTGTGGCGCAGGGAAGCAAACCAGCATTAGCTCCGTGGGAGCCGGAGCAGCTTCCGAAGGGTGAACCCGGCACTGCGCCAGCAGTGCACGCTGTGCAGATCTGTGCAACGAGGCACATTTGGCAGGAGAGATGAAAAGTGTTAATTGATGAAAGCCTCTGAGCAKCCTTCCAGCCATTAGGACACCCATTTGCTTGTAGCTCTTTGTTAATTAATGGGGGTGCGATTTTTCTTTTCTTCCTATGGCAATGCTTCTAATTTCTTTTTTTCCTTTCTATGGGGTGACCTATTTTCAAAACCATCATCCTTTATGTGTCATGGAAACTAAAACTGCTGCAGCCGATCCTGGTTTTGTACTGACTGAATGCAGTAATGAATATGCATCCCATCTAAAAAAGTACTGTCTATTGTCACTTTTATTTGTCCTGTTAAAGGAAGATCAGCAAAAGCTCCTCAATGCATTAGCAAAATCTGCTAAAAAAAACCACCTTCCGAGTTATTCACCTTCAGAGTTTCCTCATCAGTGCATGTGTACCCTGGAAGATGCCAAAGGTCTCTGGCTGGTTGCAGAGCCCAAAGGGGCTGCGCTGACACTTGGTTTTCAAGCCCCATTTCCCAGCTTCTTGCCCCATACACTTCTGCGGCCCTTCCCTTCCTGCCAGCACAGAGACTTGCAGATGCTGATGTTTATTTCCTGATTTTTGCCTGAAAAAATGCAGTTTATTGGCCAGAGCTGTGCTGCCACGTGGGAGCCACATAGAGTGTCAATCTCATATGAAGCAGCGCTAGGTCCCTTGTGCCCTGCATTGCCCTTTTTGAGGAGAAAAGGCTTAATTTGACAAACTGGTGTGCAATTGGCAGATGAGASAAGAAAATCACGTTTAGAACAGAACATACATGCTAAAGCATGTCTACAGCCCTAGAGGTTCAGGTGTGCCACGYGCAGCAAAACCCACTGTCCAAAGGTGCTTAAATAACCATCCAGCTTGGCCAGGACCTCTCTGTGCTGCTGCCTTTYGGCGCTGCATGACGCAGGTGCCTGGGGACACCCTGGCTGCTGAGTGGCACCCAGGTGCTCGTGTATTTATGGCTGTGCATGTGCACGGTGTCCGTGTGCCCCTGCCCTCCTCCTGGGAAATCAGCAGTTTTTCTGCAGGCAGTTTTTGCACTGGGCTCTGCTGCACCCTCTCCATTTGGCTGCCTGACACCCCTGCGCCGATGGACCTGTGTACAAATGAAGCCYTGGAAAGTGCAGCCTAAAAATTACCATAATTTATGTTTAATTAAAGAGTTGTTGAAATAAGATAGAAAATACATTTCAGGCATTCAGGGAATTAGAAATATAATGTAAACTTAGATTAATTAAATTAATTAAAAATATAATATAAAAATATAATTAAGCTTAGCTGACATGATGTCGATGACGTTCTTATTTCTCATGCGAGGAGAGATAGAAACGATCGCTGCTCTCAGCACCCCTCGGGAGGGCAGGGCGAGGAGGGAAGCCCCGGGCGGTGGCGGGATGCGGGATGCCTGGGGACGTGAGTGCTCGTGCTCCCTGCCAGGCGGGTGGATCCTCAGGAGAACGCCAAGCCGGCAGCGCTGKTTTTTTAAACAGCTGCTGATTTCTTCTCACGTTTGATTTATCTATTTTGGAAACAGTGTTAAGGCATTTTGGGAAGACAGTACCRTCGTGCTGTGTCTCTCAGTTCTTTAGCCTTAAACTCCTTTTCCTCATTTGTCTAAAAAGTCACCCTCCCACTTGCTCTCTTCCCTTATTTCATCTCTATCCTCTTTTTCCGTTGTTTTTCTTTCCTCATTCTGTATCTTATATTAAATATATTTTGCTTTTCTAGCAAGCCACCTGCCCATGCCACACATATTGCAGACCTCGGAAGAACWTTCCTCTCCTTGGTGCACGTTCAGGTGGATCCTCTTACCATGGGGTCCACACATGTAACCGTAAGTCTGCACTTCCCCTTGGGGTGGGCAGGAGGCAGCGAGGTGATTTATAGCCCTGAGAGCGGCAGCGCATCCCTAAGGAGCTGCGCGACTCGGGTCCTGCTGCACCCACCGGTCCGCAGGCACCGCGCTCCGAGTTGGGCCCGTGTCCCCGCACGCCCGGGCAGCGCTCGCCGCTGTGAGCCCCAGCATCGCTGCCCGCCCCACACTGCCCCTCATGCACACCCAGGCCCTCCGGCACAGCCTCTTAGTGAGCTGCCCTGAGCGRCTATGGGGAATTTCTTCAGTCCGTATTTTGCTGCCGTTTCTCCAAAGTGCTAAATTACGCTGAATTGTTGACCAGCATTTCCCAGAAACAAATTTGAGGAAGTAAGCTTTCCTGTTTCATTAAYACAAGCCTAGTTTTAGCACACTGAAGTTACTGTGCTTGCGAGCCGTGCACACGCAGGGGCAGAGGACCCCGCTCTGCACAGCGGCTGGTGGCACGTCGCGACTTGCTGCCTGCGAATCTGCAGCGCAGAGCACGACCCCGGGCCCACAGCCCTCCTGCGGCCGGGTGTTTACCTCTCCCCCTGTTCATCTTTTGTGTATCTCTATTAYATATAGCTATGCACAAGCTTAGCCACCCATCATCCTCCTGGAAGCTCTTTATTCTAGACAGTCATGCAAGTACTGCGTGTTTCCAAATTGCACTGCTCTCCTCTAATCTTGTTTTCATAATGAAATTTATTTAAGTCTAATACATGCCTAATGTAGAGTAATGTGTCTCCCGCACCTCAGAATGGGTGTTAAAAGTGTAAATTCATTACTTCTCCTTCAGCAGATCTCCTTTTTATCTCTGTTCTGTAGACAGTAGGGTAATATTTTTCTCCTGAATACACTGATGAGGATCCAAAACTAATTTTCACTAAAATGAGAACTCTTTACAAAGCTCCCTTATCGTACGGTGCAGCCTCCTCCAGCCGTGCCAGTGTCCCTCACTTGAGCCTCGGCTGCAGTTCTCAAGTGCTTTCTTGTTYTCTTCGCCCATGAGCAGGAGTGGGTCCTTCTCATCGCCATGCCCGGTCCCTTTGGGGGGGTTTCTGCTTCCAGAGAGCCGGTTGGTTTGTGCAGACCCATCCTGGGCAAGGGAGAGGAGCAGGGCCGTTAGCCCGGGAACGTTGTGGGGAGCTGCTCCGGGTCCCTGCTGCCCAGGACAAGGCACAGCTGGGGCTTGGGGAAGGTTTTAGTGCCGGGGCAGGCGCATCCTGCACCGCTCGGTCGCSCACGCTTGGTCACAGCCCCAGTCACGCACTGACCAGTTTGGTCACCTACCCAAACCATGTCTGAGCCAGTGGCTGGGGACGAACTTAACCATTTCCAAAGGAGCCTTTGCAGTTTTCCAAAGCCTGCGTTCTTAGAAAAGCACTGCCAGCCCAGTCGTAAAACAACTGTGATTTTACTCTGGCTGTATCTGGTTCTTCTTGTGTTGCTCTGTAGAAAAAAAAAAAAAAAAGAGTGGAGTAGTTATTTGAAAGCTATTATCACAAGATTGATTAACTTACACTACTTCATTGGAACAGTAAAATCTGGAGAAAGAGAAAAAAAAGCATTTTCCTTCAGCCTTAATCCATGAAAAAGTTATTAGACACTTACTTCTCAATTGGCACAGTAAAAATCAATATATGTTTTGCAAAGATGTGTGCAATTTGCTTTAAAAAATTGTACTTGCATGATCTTCAAATACTGTGGGCTGCCTGGTAATTGTTTCTAAGGTTTTACAGGGATTTTGCACCGCGGCAGCTTCTGCTGACTCGCTCAAGTGGTGCCTGGTTTGCAGTGAGGAACAGGGAGAGGGAGGGAAAGGTGCCGCTGCCTTCACCAGCTGCTTTAGCTTTAACAGAGGCCCGGATGTTGTGTGCACAGTAACGACTCCAGCTCAGACCCACATCCCCTCACGCAGGCGGGTGTCATGGCCTGTCCTATCCTTCCTCCCAGACCTTTTCCTTGGTTTCTCCATTAGGCACCCAGCACTAGGTGAGGAGCACAGTCTGCACGCAGATCTGTTGCCAGCCCTGGCTGTGAACACTTTGCAAACWGAAATACCTATCTGAGCAATGAACAAGGTAAACGAGACAAGACAACAGGGCACATTTCAGGGRAAAAAAAGATGCTTGGCAACACATGCGGACGGAAGCTGCTGCATCTCTCTATTAATTCTGAAAACTCCCATTTCTTATTAAGCCACAAGAGATAGCTCCCACTTTGTTTCCAGCAGAAGGCAATTTGCACAGTTTTGTTGCGAGCGTTGCCCATTCCGCTGGAGAGGCGAGATCTCCTAATTGCTTTGTTGCAAAAACAATTTGRGTGGCTTTTCAAATGAGCTTAATTTTCTTTAAAGTTTTCCACGTATAAATGCGGCAGCATTTTGAAAGCAAATGAATTATCCKCAGAGCTGACTCAACGCTCCCTTGCACTGTCATTAACTTAAATCCTTCCAGAGAGTTCGTCGAGACCGGTTGTGCCGGAAACATGCACACAAAAATGGGCTCTGAGATGGTATCTGAKAAAAAGGGTGCTGCGAGAGAGGAGATGGGAGGTTATTAGTTGTTATTAGTTGTTACAGTTAGATGAGGCTGGGAGCTGCCCTCCTGCTGCAGAGCTGGGTGTGAGGAGGAGGACACGCAGTCCCATGGTCACATTTGGAAACACCCCGTTCAGTCACAATAATTTTCATCCACAACCAACAGCCCTTGCACCCAGGCCAGCACTGGCACTGCTGGGCACCGCTCTCCTCTCCACGCCTCTCCCTTTGCCATATTAGCGAAGGTCTTTTAATCGAAACATGTTCCCCTTCACATCTTTCTTCTTGTTTCAAATGTGTCTGCCTCTCCCACAGAAATAAGAGTCTTTGCTGCTTTGCTTTCTTTCTTTCTCTTTTTCTTTTTTTTTTTTTCAGAAAATACTAGGTTTCTTTTTTTCTCTTTGCCAGATTTCAAATCTTTGACTTTGGAAAAAGAAATTATTGTGGAGAAAGTGTTTCTTGAAATGATGACAGAAGCAAAATTATATTCCTTTGTAGAAAACAGGGACATTTGAAGGCAGACCTAGCCTCTTTGTTCTTTGTTCAAGGAAGTTTGAATTCTCCGGCTCCTAGACCATTAATCCTGCTTCATTTTTGGTTTTTGAAGATGAGTATTTCAGAAAATGACGTGTTGTGCTTGAAAGTTCTTTCAGAAAGTGTGTCTTCCTTCCATGGTGTGTTCCAGCTGTCTGATAATTTGCAGGATAACTTGGCAATTCCTGGTTGTTCCTCATAAATATTTGTTTCTCCAGGACAGATGGGGCAAAGAGGCTCCCACAAGATGCTCAGAATCCCTGTCTCTCCTCAAAGCTCAGGATAATGGCTGTTTTGAACATGGCACCAAGCATTCCTGAAGACAGAGCTTTCTCTGAGTTTTCAATCAGTTTAGGATTAGTTTATCCCATTCCTCACTTCTTTTGGCTTGACTTTTCACAGTTATTCAATCCTGCTTTACTAATCCATGTCCTCTAATGTGCTCCCTCAGCCTCAGACAGATTGCCCATTAACATTTCCATGCTGCCTCCCTTCTCTGGAACCATCATGAATCGTCACGAGCCATCACAAATCATCATGGACCATCAAAGATCATGGATTGCCATGGATCATTGTGGTTCATCATAGATCATCAYGGATCACCATAGACTATCACAGATAATCATCACAGATTGTCATGGATCATCATGGATCACAAATCWGCTCAGATCATAATGGATCACCACACATCATCACAGATCACCATCATGGCTCATCATGAATTGTCACAGACTGCTATAGGCTGCCACAGATTGTCACATATCATCATGGATCACCARGGATATGCAGATCTCTCTTGAAAGGAGCCAGCTTCAGCCTGGCACCATCATCTTCAAGGCCTGTGGATGCCCCTGCAAGGCTCCGTGCCCATACTGACATGACATGGGACAGCTCATGCCTCACTCATGGCCACAGGATTTCACTCTGCGTGCTCAGTGTGCGCTGCAATTCCAGCGTCCTCACAAAGCACTTCTGCAGTGTCATTTTATCTTTATGTGGACATCTCCAGCAGAGCTAATGTAAGACCCACTAAAATAAAATTGCACAAGCAGAGAAAAACCCTCTGCAGAAATAACAGCAGCCTGTAAAACTGAGCAATGAAGTGACAGGAGTCCTATCAACAATGTTATCAGGCCCAGCCAGTGTGGACCCTGGGAAATCTATAGAATAACAGCAATAAAAAGAGGATGGTAAATAAACAGAGGAGGGAGAGGGAGGCACAAATCAGTATCTTTCTTCCGAGCRCCTCCGTCGCAGCTGACCTGCTGAGGAGACAGCCAAGCCAAGGGCAAAGCCGCTCGATGCTCACCCATGGAGGGACAAGCACGGGGGCAAGGGCCAGCCGGGGAGCCTGGATAACGAACGCCGTCGGAACGCCAGCTTTCCCCCAGCTCACAGAAGATCTTCTCTGCAAACACTGATTTTATCACACATGATTCTTCCCCTTAATGGGTTTTGCTTTACAGTTCCGGTGACTAATGGACCTGCTAAAAACATTGTCACATCATCCTTTTGCTCGGAGTTTGTCTAAATGAGCCGGGTAGAAAAGCCACGGCAGTTAGCATGAGTTCAGGGTTATTGCTGCTCTTTTCCACATGTATTGTCCAGGTCCCTGAAGCTCTCCGTGTGCTCAAGGCCACCACCACAAGYGCAGAGCTCTCTGGGCCTGCTCCCCAGCCTTCACGCACAGGCCCGGATGAAGCGCGGAGCTGAGGCACTCCCGGGGGCACGTGGATGAGAGTTCCTGCTGCCGGCCCTGGCACCAGCTGGGTCAAACCCCTCAAAATCTGGGCACGCCAGAGCAAGGGTTTCTAAGGAGCAAGAATGAAATTAAAAGAATTCCCCCAGGATTTCCCAGGGCCTGTGGTTTTTTTGCTACCTAATAAGCAAAAGTTGCTGTTGACTGGGGAGGGGATGTGCCCAGCTCTTGCCCAGGAGAGGAGGTGGCTGCAGAGCAYCAGAATGAGCTCCTTCTTTGCTCGTAACTAGCAAAGAATGGTTAAATTAATGCCCTTCAGCACTGCTTAAGGGATGAGTTTTCAGGAATGGAAGCTAGGGAACAAGTTCTCCAGCACATTCTGAAACGAAGCAGGGTCTTCCCTAAGGGAAGAACCTCCTCCGGCCATTTGGAGCCTCCTAACGTGATGGACAGAGAAGCTGTTTGCCAGCTTCACCACCATGTGAGTGTCACCTGCCACCCTGCTCACGGGACACAGGGACACAGGGCAGCCCCAGTGCTGTCTTGGTGAGAACTGGAGCATCTTTCAGCACCGATGAGGGGTCTGTCCCTCTCCTGCGTGCCTCTTCTTCAACTTGCTGAAATGTGCTTTGCTTTTTCAAAGGCTGTGAATGTCTCTAAACAAACAGCCTCACAAAGCAGAGAGAAGTTTTTCTTACCRTTCTTAATCATTTTATGACATTGTTTTCCTTTTGCTTAGATCATTTATTAAACTTTCTTCCTCTTTGCTCCCATGCTTTCCCCCAGCAGGGCATCACTAGCTGCAGACAACAGCACCTGCAAGAGCCCAAGTCCAGGCTGCAGAGGAAGCCAGGCTGCAGCAGCATAAATACTGCACGAGCCCCTTGCAGCAAATGCCCTTCCCAGCTGGAGCAGGTGAGCTGCAGCACCAGGAGCCCCAAGGGCACGATGCAGCGCTGAGTCAGGAGCTGGGATTTCGTGGGTAACGCACCCTTGTTAGCACAGCCAGCTTGTGCAGAGCACCTGGCCAYGCCGATCCCTTCAGCATCAGGGATGCCTTTTCCTTAGCTCCAGGTGCCAGTCCTGGTGCCCTTGGTACCTTTGCAAGAGGCACTATGCTTAAATTGTCCCGGGGGTTTTTCTGGAGGAGTTAGGTAGACCTAGGAGGTCTAGGTAGATCCTTAGGAGGATAAGACCCAGCAATACCACTGTCTTCAGCAAAGTTACTTGGGATCCTTAGTGGATCTGACCAGCCACAGCTGGGAAACCCACTCCACCTAATTCCTTGCTCACACCATCCTCTGTCTGTCTGTCTGTGTGCGTTTTTAGCAGAACCTATATCTAGCTGCTGCTGCTGAGGATCTGAAAATACTCGGCATGAGGCAGAGACCAGGAAAAATGTGAAGCGAGCCACTGGATCCTCACCAAACTACCCAAAAGGAGGGCTGCAAACCTCGCCGGCTGGGCTGTGGGAGTCCCTGCACGGCCCGCGTGGCCCAGGCAGCTCGTTTTCTGCTCCGTGCAAGACTCGTCCACAGAGGCTCTGAGCAGAGGACAGGAACCAGTGCAGAACCCCATCCTAAGGACAAATCCACTGTAGAAGTGCTGAAGAGACACCCCAAAGAGAAAATCAGGTTCGTTTCAAGTGTCTTCCCTGCCGAATTTGATGGCTACAAACACAGGCAGAAGCTTTAAGAAAGCAAATTGCAGGTGCATCTGTGTAATAGCTTTACTTTGAGTCAATGTGAAAAACTAAATAATTAATTTTTTAAAATATTAATATTGGCGCCTGGTGGTTTTTCATGTCTAGATGTTTCTGCTTATGAGATGAGCAGATACATTTAAATTTAAAGGAATTTGGTATCAGTCTTTGCCAGTTAGAAAGCAACACAATTCTGAAGTAATTGTTTCAAGAAGTAACTTTAATTTTGCTTTCACTTCTTACTTACAAAGTAAAGACTTTTTTTATGTTTTACAAAGACATAAGCTTTAATGCTGCAATGCTCATTACATTTTGACAAGGATCATTAAGATAAAGAGGAGAACTTGCACACTGCAGATGCAGTAAGCAACCTGAAGTGGGTCTTGCTCATCTATGCATTTTAAATTTACTTACTTTTAATTTTGGGGATATGAAGAGAAAAGAAGAGCAACGCACAGAGGAACGGAAGGGGCTGCGCATGCTGGGTGACTTCTTTAGCAGCTGAAGCAGAGGAAGCAGCACACAGACCCTTGCCCYATGCCCTTTCCTCCAAAGGCCACCTGCCAGCTCGCTCTGATGTCCCTCCTGCAGGTCCCCAGGTGGCAACGAGGGGYTCCCAGGATGCAGGAAGCGCATCCCTGCAGAGGAGCCGGCTGCGCGCGCTGCTGCTGGGGGAAGGCACCCAGCACCTTCTGCACTGAGCTGCACACGCCTCCGTGTGCCCCTGTCCCACATCCTCCTGCCCCTCGACCTACTCGGGAATCTGACTTCCCTGGCAATCCGGCACCAAACAGCGAGGCCGTGGATGAGCAGCGGCCTTCGTCCCCATCCCGTGAGGACGCCGAGATCCCCCTGCCTGCACTGCCGCACACGAACCCCTTCCCTGGGCACTGGAAAGCCTCTGGAGCAAGGATCCGTGCAGCCGCCCTCGTGACCGTCTCCCTTGTTTTAGGAAAGGAGATGCAACAGGCACACGCTTTTTGAAATTATATTATTAYAGTCCTTTCCCTTAGGAAAATAGTCTCTGTTATAGCCAGGAAGTATATTTTATTGATCTATTTGTTCTTTTTCTTTTCCTACAGGATAATCCTGAAAAGCTTTGGGAGGTATTTGAGGAAGAGAAATCAGACATAAATTCTCATTAAATGTCTGTCTACTTCTCGCTTCACTTGGATATTCCCCCACTGCTGCTGCTTTCCCTCGCTCTGAGTCCCTCCGTTGCCTGAGCAAATGAAAGACGAATTACATCAGGTGACTGACGGCCCCCCTGGAAGTCCTTTAGAGAGGCCACCTTTATTAGACACAGTATTAACATTGCTGGAGTCATTTACGGCCATGCCTCGTGCTGCGTGCTGTCGTCAGAGCCTCCATTTGCCACGCAGAACTCCCCCAAACGCAAGCTCCTTCATGTTAAAACCCTTATGCAGCAAAACAAGAAAGCCTCTGCTTTGGCTCTTGATGGAACTGCAAGATRCATCTGTGGAAGGAGACGTATAGACACGTATAGCTGCTAAATGCCTTTCTGTATCAGTGCTATCAGAGCAATTACCAAATACATTCATGATTATGCAGCACTTGGAGTATTATGAGAAATAAAAGATCAAACATACCTCATTATCAGGGAAGATGAGCTGAAATGACAGACTCCACCAGCCCGCCATGCTGAGAAGATAAAGATCGTGTTACCACTGAATTTTTCATATCCTCCAAAGGTCAGAATCACTTTACCATAAAATTTTCAGTGTCACAAAGCTTATAAGTTGTAAATGTGTTTTTGTTCTAGTTTAGTCATGCACACAAATTATTGGAACCCTTAAATTGTCAAAACATCAAATACAAAAATCAGGATGTGATAGTTGCCATCATGACATTAGAGCGAGTATTTCTGAAAATCTAATCCATTGGCGACGGTAATAATTACTGTAAAATTGCTTCTGAAACTAATTTGTTCATGCACACATAAATGAAAGAGAATCACATTTCCTATTTCTTTTCTCTCTCTAGGTTTTTTTTGCCCTGTATAAAGGAGACTGGCCTCTTTTAAATATTTGGGTTTTGCTTGGGTTTGGATCCTTCTTTGAAACTCACTAATCGGGGACCTTGTGAGAGCAGCAGGCTTCGTGCTCGGAAAGCTTTGCCTGGGACCTCAGATTGTTCCCCACCAGGTCCAGCCTTTCCTCAGCAGGTCCCCGGCCTCCCGGTGCTGGATCCATGGGCTCCACCGCAGCCAGGGAGAGCGGTGGTTTCCCAGAATAGGGCCACGTGCACCCCGATCTCAGGTACCTCTGCAGGCCTGTTGGGTAAACTCCTGGCTGCACTCGCTAACCGCAGAGAGGGGAGTCAGCTCTACTGCAATTTTGTTCTTTAATCATGTCAAATTTTGCTTCTTTGATACTAATATTGTTATTCCTTTGTCCTTATTGTAATTTGCTGGTAAAAAAAAGATGAAATGGAAGTTAATACTGCAAACTGGGCAAAGCCCACTAAGTGAGCAGCTTGGATTGCCTTGCCCGAGCAGTCTTGAGCCCTGGTGTCTTTTAACACTGTCTTGGGAGGAGCCAGTTCTCACTGGGAAACGTGGCTTGCRCTTTCCTGCGCCCATGGGTTGCAGAGCAGGTAGCTCACGGGGGCCCCTGCAAGCGAAATCCTGTAAAAAGAGCACAGCTTCTTGCAAGTCGTGTGTGGCACAGACGAGAAGAGCACTTGGATTGAGTGTTTTGCAGCGGAAGTCTCAAGGAAGTTGGGGGAGGAAAGGTGTTAAAATATGGAGCAAAAAAAATGTGCTTAGGCTGTGTGAGCTGCGCCGCTGCTTGGAGTTGTGCGCTGGTGCAGAGCGGGTGCTCCGGGTGTCGCGGCGGCAGCGCAAACGTCCGAGGCGCGCGGGCAGCGMTCTCCAAGAAAACAAGGTATCGCCGGTATCCATGGCAACCCAGGCAGCGGMTCCAGGGCTCGGAGCGAGATGCTCTTTAGCATTATGTAAATCTGAAAACGGGGAAAAAGGCTGCGCATAAAGGCAGCGCCTCCCGTGCACGCGTGTTCGGCGCGGGCCTGTCCCCGCCGGGAGCTTTCATGTGCGGGYGAGGAGGAGGACGGTGTTGGCTCAGAGGACTCAGGAGCTCACACAAGGAAAAAGAAATGAGGTCCTGACCACAGGGTTTCTGTAGGGAGAAGGGCTTGCCCCATGGCCTCGGGTTCCCAGCCCGGGCTTGGGACAGAGCTGAGGCTCAGGAGCGAGGAGGGAAAAGATCCCTCCGGGCTGGCAGCATCGATGTCCCAGGGACGAGGACACTGGAGGATGCACAAGGTGCAGACGTGACCCTAGTTTCTCCCCAGGAGAGTCGGGTTTTCTTTGTTTGTGTGTTTTTGTTCTCTTTGCTTTTTCTTTTTGTTATTTCCAGAGATTCAGGCTGTCTGGAGCCAGCCACGCACTGAAGCCCCATGTTATACCCATAAAGTATGGGTATAGCTGGCCAGATTTTGACACAAGCAGCAGTTTAGGGAAGGAACCCCACAGAGATGCTCATGCCTGGGCGAACGCCGAGCAGCCAGGGCAGCTCAGGGGGCTCTGCAGCCAAAATGCGGCAATTAGCACCCAAAATGCAGCAATTAGCACCCAAAATGAGCCCGACCGCCGCTGCAGCGGGGTCACTCACACTCCCCTGCTTGCGCCAACCCCCCTTTCCCTTTGCACYGAGTGGGGCCGAAAACCCCCAGTGCAGCGTGAATTAATCTGATGTGTAGCCCGCAGTAGGAAAGGGCATTGCAGAGATGATTATATTCCTGCACTAAAGGGTATGCACCTTAATAAAAACCCAGCTAAACTGCATATGGAAAAGGTAACACTGTAGATTTATCTTTCTTTCTGTATTCTTTTATAGCCTCCACTTGCTTTTGTTCTCTTTTCTTACCCCTTTTTGCTTTTATGTTTGCAAGTGATARATTTTTCCATGTTTTACATTTTATATTTAGTTTATCTCTTTATTTTGTACTCATTTTGCATTGAAAATGGGACGACTCTTTAGAATAATACAGCTGATATTGAATTTTTTAAATTGCTATTGGGTATATACTGCATAAGGTAGTTATCTGATCTCTAACTTAATCATGTGGAAATATTGCTATGGGGAAAGCTGGCTTGGTAACAATGAGACACCTATGCTTTCATAAAATTTATTTAACTATAAACCCATTATAAAGCATTAATATAGAATTCTCTCACTTCCTGTCGCATTCAGGTCAGATTTATTATATACTATTGCTGAATTCACACCAAAACCACATTTGTAAATATACAGTCTCTATACTGGATGCTATTCRAGCTTATCAAGATATACCTCTGCAGTGAGGACTTCCTAGCTACAGAAGTCAGTAAAAATAAACAAAGTGCCTTTTTTTCTTGCAGTTCAAAAGTTGAGATTCAGGGCTGGGAGAGGATACTGCACGTTTGCTCTACTGGGAGCAATGGTTATACGAGGCGCGAGGAAAACCAGCAGGTTAAACCCCTCARATCCGCAGCCCTCGGCCACGCTGCGCTCACCACGTGGAGTTGACACCCCGTCCGTCCCTGCAAAACCAAACGCGACGCCTTCTCGCCGGCAGGGCCCGGTTCCTGCCGCGTCAGAGCCTTGTGCAAGTATTTGCCGGCTGCTCTTCAGTAGCTCTGCTGCTCTATGGAGTGAGCAGGGTTCCCTGCGGCGCACGGAGGGTCCCGGGGGTGGCCCGCTCCTTGTCGCGCTCCTCGGTGTTGCCCCGCGCTGTCCTGCGGCACAGACGTCGCCGCGATCCCACGGACCGGCAGCCCGAGCTGCCCCGGATGGGCTGCCCATCACGGTGGCCTCCTGCCCGCCGTGGTCTCCATCCTCACTGYGCTGGGTTTTCCTGTGTTTACTGAGCCCTTAGGACACTGATCAGGACAACGAGAGGTGACAGGGCACGTCAACCCCGCTCCGCATCCACAGCGCGGGAAGCTTGGAAGCTGCTGCCGTGTTAAGTTTTACATCGTGTTCTTTGGTGCTGTGTTAACTCTTTCTGTTAATGGGCTCCAAAGGACATTATTCATTCCAGAYTTTTTCCTAAATGCAGTATTTTGGGTGCAGCTGCCGAAGGGTCGTGTTGTTAAGTCACAGTTCCCATAACCCCTCATCCCTGCATTGAGACCATTCTCTCCCCAGGAGGAGCAGACYGGGCGCCTTGGCCACCCTGCAGGACCGGCCCCAGCTCTGCGGTCCCTCCCTGCACAGACAAATCCAAGGACAAGCTGGAGTAKAGGAAAGCAGAGGGATGTCTGAAAGCCACTGGTCCCCTCTGAGAGGTTTTTATGCTAATTCCATCCTCATGTTATTTAATGTGAGATGATATGCCTTAGGGATGCTATATATGCAATTAGATATTTATATTTAAATAATGTGAATCTGTAAAGTGCATTTTCCCATTCTTAGCTGACCCTAAAATCAATATCGGAGGCAATTATGTCGGTCTGCAGGACCAAAAAAGTACYGTTTATTTTCTGTATAACCAGATTATTCTGCTCCTCGTGCGTTTATCTCCGCGGCCCCCAGGGCTGCTGTGTGCAGCAGAAGACCCCGCATATGGGGGGAGCTCCACCCCGAGGTGGCTAGCCCTGGGGAAAAGCGACAAAGGCCACTAGTGTCCACTTACTTAGCAGGTACAGGACACCCAGCAAGCCGCTGACTCGCACGGGTCAGCTCCGCTCCGAAGCTTCAGGATAATAATAGTAAGTGTTACTAATATACATGCTCCTTTTCCACCATTTCATCATGGGATGCTCCGGCTGCTCATCATGAACACAGGTGCTGATGCCTATGGGGGCKCACAGCTGTGAATTTGGGACTGTCCATCCTTCCAGCAAAGCTCCTGCTTTTTATGTGGGTCCCACTCCCTCATGGATCCCAGCTCATCCTCAGCCCCACTGCCCATGCGGGATGTTGCATCGGGGCCAGGACCGTTCATCCTGCTGAGGCTGCTCCTGGGCTTCCTGGGGCACATTCCAGGCTGGATTAACCCACATCTGGATCCAGAGAAGTTTCCCTGGTGCAAACCAAGGCAGTGGAGTGGGAGGTAGGGGTATCCTCAGTTGACTCTTGCTGTCAGCAGAGCGGTGCTGGTTTCATCTGTCTCAGAGGAGAGTAAAGGGCAGGAAGACACAAAGCGAGGTGAGCGCCTACGCTAAGGAAAGGCGAGTGCAGCAGCAGAGTTTGAACATGAACTCGCGCTGGGGTGAAGTTCTAGCTGTTGCTCAAAGTGAATTTTCATCAAGAGATCCTGGGTGAAGCGCTGGAGACTTTGCTTCCTCGCTGTCCAGGCTCGGGCCTTTGGGGCTGCTGGAGATGCGYGGCTGCCATGGGGAGCCGCAGCTCGTGTAAACGCAGAGCAAGGAGGTTAAATGAGGTGCTGGTGGCCTGGGGGAGGAAATGTGTCTTTTTAGGTKATTTCTCATCTTAGAGCATTTGAGTCATACTTGTTTTCTTTAAAGGCTTCAGTTATCACATGCAATAAAATCCTGGGAAGAAAGACTGTGCCAGGGAGCCACGGAAGCGTGCTCGGCGGGTTGGGGAAAACAAACCCTCCGTAATTGTTCCTTTCCTTCCTCCCGCGATGTCTCGGAGCAAGGATGCTCTTTGCAGCCCACTCCTCCCCACCATGCTGCTCCGCAGGGTGCTGGAGCCGCGCATCCCGGGAAGGATGCTGGAGAGCCCAGCCTCCGTCTGCCCAGGCTGGGGTTGGCGGGCGTTATCCTCTCAGGATTGAGTCATTTTTCACTTAGCTCCAGGGATTGGGAGCCAAGTCCTGCAAACACAAACAAGTTAAATGTACAAGCAATAGAGCGCGGCTTTATTCTGATTATGAGCAATTTCCTGGCAAAATGCTGCTGCTATTGCCGTTACTACCGCCCTTCACTCCGGGGGATCTAGGCCCTCTGTGTCTTGATTATATTAATCAGGGCCTAGTTATTAAGTTTTAGGAAAGGAGCTGAGCTTGCACATCACCCTTTCCATGATAGCCCAGACCTGCGAGTCGCTGGGATAAAATTTCCAAGGATAAAACCAACAGAAGTTCCTGGCAAWCATTTAGAGATGGAAAACCTTCGGTGAGAGCTGCGGTTCATCCGTTTGCATGCGGACTCGCGCTGGCCGAGCAGGCTGGCGTGGGGCAGCAGCCACCCCTCCGGCCCAGGACGCGGCCCCGCTCCGGCTGCGGGACACGGGAGTGCTCCGCCGCTGCACGACGCCGGAACGACGCGTTACGTGCCAGTGGATCAAGCGAGATGCAGACTGAAACACAGATTGTTCTCCGTAACGTACAATAAAAATTCGATGATTAGCAGCCAATACAAAGCGCATAAATATGCTTTCAGATAAGTATAGCAGCAGGGAAATCAGGAATCAGTAAGTCACGATGCGTTGCAGCACAACACTGATGAACCCATTTTTCTGGTGCCTATGGAACAAGAGGCTCATTTCAATTCTTTACAAGCAGCCWGGAGCAGCTGGAGCGGCCCCGCTCCGCTCCCTCTGTCCCCACTGCTCCGCACCCKGYGCTCCCAGGCACAGGGCAGGAYKCWGCCCGTTCTCCTCCCTCCCCTCTACCCTTTCAGCATGAGGCTATCATTCCCCCTAAAAGAGATAAACAAACCRAAAAATGCCCATCTTGTGCACTGGAGCACTATTTGACTGACATGTCCAGAGAGGGCAGCATCATCAGCTTCCCCGTAATTCACCTCAGGTTCCTGTGCTCCATGTACCTGCCGTTGCTTCTGGTCATCCCTCCCACTTGGCTTTGCTCTCCCACTGAGGCCACCACAAACGAGCCGGGACGTGCCCRGTGCCGGGCCCGCTCGRCCAAGCCAGAAAAACCAGGTTCAGMCAAGGCCCACATGGCTTATGGAGCACGCACCCTTGTGCCAGACACGCGAGGGAGCTCCTAAGAGACCCATGGCTGTTAAACGTTGCCTCCCAGTCGCAGGGGTGGTGTTTCAGCACACACGGTCTGATCCCTTTTGCTAGATGAGTCCCTGCTCCCGCGGTGGCATCCTGCAGGGCACAGCACGAGCAGGAGCAGGACCCAGGTCAGCCTTGCAGCTGGAGCATCACCTGCACATTGATGTTCCCGTCCTGCTTCCCGATCTGCTGCGTCCTGGGGCCTCCTCGCTCTCCTGCAGACACCCAGCTTGGAGTCGCTCTGGGTGCAGCTCCACGCTGCTCATCTCACCGTTTTCAGGCTAATTCCAACAGCATCAGCATACTGGTAATTCAATTAACTGTTTTTTGATGTGTTTGTTTCCTTTTAAAAGCTCTGCAGCAATAATTGTTAGTTCTGCTGTTATAAAAGATGCCAGAACGTATTTCAATTATTAGTCCTTTTAAAGCCCAAATTACATTGATAATATTCTCCCGGATGCTTATTACCATGGAAAAACGATGTTCACTCTTCCTGTGGAAGATGCCCAGCAATGCATACTTCCTGGGGTGTCAGAACCCGTCGACAAGTTATCCTGACGATAACAGAGCACGATTTATATTACAATGAAATTTTAATACAGTGGTACAGTGGTCTCTTACTGACCAAAAACTAAAATGACAGAAATAACACTGCGGCCGAGTCCCCGAGCAGCCACAGGGACAGGGCTCCACTTTGACCCAGGGCGCTCTCCGAATGCGAAACCAAGAGCCTGGCAGAGAAAAGTGCTTTTGTGTCCCGATATGGGAAGAAGCAAAGCGGACCAGATAGAGAGAATGGCTGAACAGGGTACAGGGATGTGCCAGGCCCCAAACAAGCTTGTGCTGGGATTATTTTTTTCACAGAGCAGAGACCAGTGTATCATACAGCGTGGCAGTGCTGATTTCAATGGTAGATTCCTGTATCACTCTGTCTTTACGCCAATACCAAAAGTGTTTTAAAGAGCTTTATTTGAAAAATGAAATCTTTTTCTGCACTATCACTCAAATTTGCTTCTAATAGGAGTATTTGTGATGTCCCTCCTCCAGCTTGTGTTATCTAATGCCTATAGCCCTGCTCATGGTAAAACACAGAGTCCACTTCACAAAATACTGTCTCCAGGCATTCAAGSTGGGGTTCCCGAGCACCAAATGCATTGCAAGAAATGAAAAGGGTGTGTTCAGAAGGTCACTTTGGTATAAATCGACCCTCATGTCTCTCCAAGGGCTTCCTATTAATCAGATTTCAGATAAGGGTTTGTAGAGYGAGGGAAAGTGCTCCAGACCATCTCCAGCAGCTGTCGTGTCCACGGGCRGCTCTTATGGCATTCCTGCTTCGCTGCTCGGTATCGACACCCATCCACATCTTCAATGAAAACTCACAGGAATTGGAGTGAGCGTGAGTGCACCAAAACCTGAGTTGATGGCAGTGAGGAGAATAAACCCTGGGTTGATAATGGTGAATGGAAAAATGCCACCTGACCTCATGGGGATACGGAGCACCAAGCAGCAGGGGGAAAAGGGCTTTTTATTGGTGCATCCGTAACAGGCCAGAAAACCGCGCTCAGGTTCAGGTGTCCCGTAAGGGAGAGCTGTGTCCCCAGCGTCGCTCTGCTTTGACACAGCAATTCCCGTCTCACCAGAACACGGGCCTTGCGGGGACAATCCTGCTTGCATCTGGATTTGAGGGTTTTTTTCTTTGCTTTTTCTTTTCCATGGGAGTTTAAAAGGTCCCAAAACCATTGATGCTGGAGGTGAGGGCCGGGCACTGGGGGCGAGGGCCGGAGCTGGCCCTGTGTTTCCCAAGRCACCAGGCAGACGTCACGCAGACATCAGGGACATGCCCTGAGAGCAGGGAGCTGGCTCTGGCATTCGGACAGTGCCGCTTGCTCGGCGGGGTCCTTGCAGAGAGACTAGAACAGTTAAAATCCGTCACAAACCTTTAATTGCCACTTTCTGCAGCAAATGGATGTTTGCCTGCATGATTCATAGCTGCCGGCACTCATTATGATCCGTTCTGCTCTGCGTAACTTTAAATAAACAGAAATGTTTTGATAAAGTTTGCAAAAGCACAATTAGTCCCGCAGGCACAATATTCCTACTGCCCTGATGCTGACTCTCTGGTTGCATTGTTTAGATTCATAATTTCTAAGGCAGCTGCTGATGGCCACCATGGACATATGAGATGCAGGGAGTTTGGTTCCAGAAGCTCGGCAGAACCTCCCGGCTCCAGGAGGCAGCGCGGGTTCCTCCTTTGCTTTGCTGTGCCCTGTCACCTGCCCCATCCCCAGTGTTGGGGTTGTTCCCTCCAAGGAAACTCGGGAGAATCCGCAGCAATATTTTGCCCTCTTGGCAGCATCCACTGCATGGCCGTTCTCTCACCACGTGCCAGGACCACGGGTCCCCTCAGCCATGGGGTACCTMTCTAGAGTGCCTGGCACCGTGGAAGCAGTCCGTGCAATTCCGTTGCTCTGCACGGAGGCTTATATAACTACACAGGTGAACGGGAGGCCGCTATCCCCGCAGCAGGTACGTGGTCACATCCGCACAGCGGCACTAGGAGCTCCCATCACCTCGGGTCACTGCCACTCAATCCCTGCTGCTCAAATGCCAGTCTGAGAAAACACCTTCTATCGGGTTTCTGTGCTCTAGATGACAACACCTTGCAATATCTTTGCCATGACAGCCAGTACCCTAGGTCCTGTTAGACAGACTCGTCCAGAAGGGGGTCRTCACTGCAATTCCTAAGACTTGGTGTTGGAAGTTCCTTTCATTTTCATTTAATATCATTTTCATATGTCTTTATCTCATTTTCATCTGAAGAGTACACATTCTGTACACATTTACCAGCCTTTTTACTTTATAGAAAATTACAGCAGCTTGGACTATATACAAATAATGATGTTTCATACAAGGAATTCTCAGTATCCCTCAGGTTGCAACCTGCATTTTGTCTGCATCACTGCTTTTGTTCTCAGTGCACCTGATGACCACTGGTCACACCTGGTTCTTAGCTCCTGCAAGCTGCTGGCTTCCAGAGCAAACAACGGATGGTCTTTCACCACTTTCACTACATTTATTTATCAATAAATAAATGCTATGAACACTGTGAGCTAAAGTAAAGCACAATTACTGGTGAAAATCATGCGTTTGCTTGCATTTCCCTCTGTATTTGAAACTGCAGCTGTTTTTGCACATGCTACAGCATAACTTGCCTGGAAGCACCTGGCTCTTCAAGGGGCTGAACCCATCCAAATGTYCCCCCAGCCTGCAGGGCTTCATGGTTCCTACCTCAGATCACCAGTTCTCTAGGTTTGATCCACAGTTAATCTGAAAAAGGAAAAAAAAAAAAGAGGAAATTCAAATTGTCTCCATGAATACAGCATTAATGCACTAGCATGCGGGTGAGGATGCCACTCAAGCCTGACTCATCGTATCCTCTCGGCATGCACAGTGTCGCACCACTCCCAGCCTGGCTTTGCTCCAGGCGCCCTCTCGCTGGCTGCCACGTCTGCAAGCGCCTCCTCATCGGCTCGCACCGGGAGAAGCRGCCACACACAGGGATCTCTCCCTCCAGAAGGGAAAAAAATACAGAATGGGCTTTATTTGGTGCAATTGCAACGCAATTAAGCATTCAGTTAGTTGGGAGGAGAGGAAACGTTCTGTTCCTGCTCATTTTTTTAAACTCCAAAGGAGGATCCAGTCAGCTGCCTTTGGTAACTGGAGTGTTTTGGAAAGCAGGAACCTCACGAGTTGCAGCAACTGGAGCAAAAAGCCCAATCGCAGGGTCTGCTCCTTGAAAACAATCCGAAATGTTCCGGGAGACCATTCCTGAACTCGCCTCTGCCTGGCATCTGCTTCATAAAAACACACAAGGCTCACACAGAAACACCTGCCACGGGCACCCGAATCGTGGGAAGGAAAGCAGAAGGATGCAGCTCTCCAGGGGCGATTTACTGAAGATCCAGGGAGCTGCCTGGACAAAAGCACGATTTTTAAAGTGCTTGAGGTGATCTTAGAACAAAAGTCTTCAGTATTGCCAACAAGGCCATAATGGGGGTAAACTGGGCAAATGTGGGAAATAGCTAAAGGTAACGCATTAAAAAACAAAAATACCACAAAGTCTATAATTATCTTTATTTGTAAATAGAATATTTGATATACAGTTTAAAATATTTGCATTATATGCATTATTTGGGCTTTTTTCTTCTCCTTTTAAAAGAAAAAAAAAAAGCTTGAAAAACTTTGCTCGCCTCCACTGTGAGAGAAATAGTGMAATGCTGCATCGTGTGCTGCAATCAATACATGGAAACCATGCTGGGAGATTCGATGCGGCGCAGAGGAGACCTACAGTAACGATCTGCATCCGGACGCTTCCTTTACAGTAAAACATTTAAGGAGATCAATGGTTCAGTTTGTCCTGAAAGAAATGAGACAAGTTTGAATAAGTCAAAATAACAATAAAAAAACTAAACACTCTACATTTGCTTAATCTCAAGGAAAAGGGAGGATTKACAGGGTTAATTTTAATGCTGCTGTTCTGCAAGAGGTCAAATCAGATGATTGCAACACACCCTGTGACCGTATAATCCACACATCTGTCTCCAGAACACTATTTAGCCTATGTCCTATCAGTCAGATTAAAAAGTATTATTTGTTATTAAAGTCACTGTTTTAAATGGACAAAGCTTGCGGTTTTATTTGTTTATTGGTTTTGAAGCTGGCACTGAAGGGCAAGAAGTGCTGTAATGAATCACCGTGAGCCGACCGCCCCGACGCCCCGGCAGCGCGGGGCCCATCCGAGCAGCGGCTCCCGCARTGGCCTCCAGCTTCCTGCCCTCCTTTGGCCCCGGCATCGTCTGCTCTGCAGGTCGCGGCTACAAGGGAGGAGAACGTGCCAGGCACACGTGGGAGCTCCCAACGCGGCTGGGCCGCCGGGAATCGCGCTGGGCGCCGGAAGCTCCGCGGGGTCYGGCGCTGACGGGGACACCGCATGTGTCACACCAAAGCGGGGTGTAAAGGGACCCAGCGCCTCGCTCTCACATACTCGTAAGGAGCTTAGCAGAAATTAAAGGATAATGTAGATATATGAATTGTAAGGAAGGGAATGCTAAGGGATTTTTCCTCCATTATGCCTCACAATTAATTTAATTCCTCTCTAGAGGCAGGAGGCTTAGCCTGAGCCCAGCAAATCGCTGGGGAAGGTTTGGTGCAAAGCTGGGCCCGTCCAAAGACACAACAGGCACCGGCGGTAACCACGGCTTGTGCCCGAGCCCTTTGGAACCCTSAACCAGGAGCTCGTGTTCCTGACAGCTCCTTCCCTCCGGCCTCCAGCCTCGTGTGACGGTGCAGGACGCTGCACTGGGCTCTTCGATGCTCTCCTTTGCTTCCTGCACGTCTCTCAATTACACATGCGGGAGGGCGGCGACATCTGAAAGGGCGTGCTGGGGAGGACCAGGCGCAGAAGGGAAGATCTTCCATCTATTAACTGAAATATCAATATGGTATAAAAACATAAATAGCTTCTTTCACAAGGACTGTTTACCAGGGCTCCTAGGAAGAAGCAGTATTGAGAGAATAAATGTTACCAAATACCGTGTTCTTCCCAAGCTGCATTTTCACAGCGACATTGCAAGAAAAAGAGCCCAAGCGTGCAAGCAGCACAGAGCCACGGCACGCAGGAGGTCCCCACCGGGCAGGCAKCCCAGCTGTGGGAAACTCAGTCAGTCACCCCTCTTCTTTGGGTAAAACAGGTGGTATTGCGTGTCCGTCCAGGCTTAGCAGTACGGATAAGCCTGTAATGCGGAGTCCCCGCTGGAATTTTAATTCTGAGTAAAGGGTAAGTGAAAAATGAAAGGGTTTGGACTTTGGGCCCATGAATATGTGATAATCTAGCAGSCTTAATAATGAGGGTATATTCCTGAGCATGTCAAAATATTTACAGAAAAGAGTCAAAGAATTGAAAAAAAGTATGATGATTCCTATGGCACTCAGACGGAGTTGAAGGCAGCAGCCCATCTGCAAGATTTAGCTTTATTTCGGTTTCAATTATAAGATCTTATTATTAYTATTAATTTCCATTGTCATCTGGAATTCAGAATTTGACACAGCAAGACTTAATTCTAGTGGGAAATGGCAGCTTTTCTATTGTTTGCTGTGTTCAGTCAAAAAGGGCATCTTTTCAGGTTTAAAGCAATCAAAACGTTGATAAATGTGACGCAAAGACTGCTAGGAACTGTAAAAATACTCCTTTTCTCTAAGATAATTTAATGAGTTTGATTTGGATGAATTTCTGCTTGCCACAGCTGATTATGTGCTGTAATCATTTATTTATTGATTGYTGCTGTGGGCTGCAGACTGGATGTGGCCACAGGTCCTCATGTCTATCTTTACTGAGCCATGGAAAGCCATGGAGCAAGAACCTCTGCTACCTTTGGGATTTCCTCATTATTTGGAAGTGTCTGCTTTCTTATGCTTCTTTCCATGCAAAATCACAAATTTTCTACTACGGACAAGAATTTCACACCAGATCCACATGAGTTTGTGGAGAGCCATGTAATGATGCGGCCTGGTCTCCTCGCCAGGCTCCCACAGTCGCTGYCCAAGCCTCACTGATGAAATTCAGATCCTCAGGAGCCAAGACGGGCAAGAGGAGCAGAGCCCTTTGCAAGACATAAACGGGAGCAGCACACGCTGCTCTTCACACCAGCCCTGGTGCTGCCTGTGAATCCCACCAGCTCTTGTAAAACACTTTGGAAACACCTCGGGTTGACACTGTCAGGGGCCACCGCCACCACCCGTGTGGATGGGGACATGAAGTGAGGGCACAGGGACCTCAGTCGAGTTTTAGCCTTTTCCAGACGTGACTTTGGTCATGGGCAGTCAGTGTYAGGGCCTTCAGCTTGGTCTGGAGGTTTGACAGTTACCATTCTCTGTCTCTGGGAATGCCATGCAAAATTTGAGAACCTGCTTTTGCCTTCTGCAAGTGAGCAGTGAAGCTCTCCTTTTCCTGMTGGAGGACCCTCAGGGCTGGCATCACGTATCTGCACTGCAGGAGCATCTGGGACTCTTCTGTCTACCAGGACCCCTCTGGTGCTCCCGATCCACACCCTGGATATGGTAGCTCAGCCTCAGAAGTGCCCATTAAGGGTTAATCTGGACCCTCGCTGTGCCYAAGATGGACCCGTCTTGCAGGAGGACAGGACCTGTTTGGGGCTGTGCAGTGAGCTCAGCTCGTCATGGTACTCACAGCGTCCAGCCCGGCCCTGCACGCGGCTCTGGCTCGCCAGCACCGCATCCCTAATGGACATGAAGGCTCCAAGCAGGAATGCCGGTTCCAGACCCGGCTGGGACAGAGAGCAGCTGGGGGTGGAAGGGGAGCCCCAAGTGGGAGATGTCACAAGTTGAGGGGTCATTAACGGAGCTGTTGGGTTTGTGCTGGAGCCACTGAGGCTGTGATGCCAACAGCAGCGCATGGAACTGGAGAGTCTGCTACCCAAATGCTCCCCGAGAGTTTGTATTTACATGGCAACCAGCTTATTATATTTACATGAACATCTGCTGCAGGTTCACTACAATCTTAAAAACAGATGGACACGGAGAAAGAGCTAGTAATTAACAAAGCTATATGTTGATTAAATCAGCGTGTGGTTAATTTTAATGATTACTGATCTTTACGGGCTCCATAAGACTTCTCAGCAATCGCACCCGCTTTGGCAGAGCAGCCGCTGCCGTTGGACGGGATGGGCACTGGGATGAAGGAATAAAATCCGTGGCTGCAGGGAGCCCCAGATCCYGCCCCAGACCCACAACAGCGAGCAATGTGGTCAGGACACCATCCAGAGCAGCCTGGCCACGAGCATCATCCTGGACCTGCTGTGTGGAGGAGAAAACACCCAAGTTTTTAATTTCAGATTTTTCAATTAGCGTGATTGAAGATAGCCCTAAAAACAATGCTAACACACACAAAAGTGGCAGGATAACTTCCAGGGAACAAGCGGTGCCTGTTGAATAGTCTGRAACAAAACACTGCCCAGGAATTTAGGTCGTAACTGGAGTAATGCTTTAACCAGCATGCTTCGTGACACGGTGGAGAAGAGCGGAGCCCAGCAGAACTATCTATGTGGGATTSATCCAAGACAGAAGAGGTGGCTTGGTGGCTTGACCACCCTGGATCATCCTACCTACAAACCTGAGGTAACTGATAGACGAGAACAGAGAGAGWTCCTGGTAACTCCCAGCAGGACGTGGCGGCCCAGCACGAGGTGCCAGGTTAGCGGTAGCATGTGGACACTGTGGGCACTGCCGTGCGGTTTGGCTGCCGTCTATGACAGTAATTCTGACACGGAAGCTAGACTAGGAATTGGGGGAAAAGAGCGTTGGTCAGCTCTGAGCCTTAGGGACGGAGAGGGGAGGCRCCTTGCAATGCGGTTTGCACAGCATCTTCCTCGCGGTGCCGAGCAGAGGGGCGTTCGGCGCATTAATGACAGGCTGAGAGACACTAATTTGAAAATTAGCAAAGCTGCAAGAAGAAGAAATAACACTAGGGTGTTCCCAGGAAATGGAGATACAGGCARAAAGAACCAATTAACTTCAAAATAAACCTGTGGACCCCAGTGCCCCTGGGTACTGCTGGCATCAAGTGCTTAACAGAATTCAGGAAAACATGAGACATGTGCGTGGTTGCCAAGAAGAAACACAGTTATGTCAGCTGGGCATTTTGGAAGAGAATCTAAACTCTTTTCCTTTTGCACAGAAATACATTAAAGATCTTTTTCCCACAGGCAAAGGTTTCCATAATTATACATTGCTGCGTTTTCCCTGTCCCTTCTGGAGGATATAAACCTGGTAAACTGTAAAAGAAAGAACAGCAAAAGGGTTGAATTTCAGGTCTGATCTCACATACCAGTTCTTAAATTTTGGGTTATTAAGGTGAGACTCACCTGTAAAAAAAAAAAAAGAAAAGAAAACCATTAAGCAAGGGACAAGAAGCAAATACTGAATATGAAATGGAGACCTGGAAAGGCAGTAATAACTGCAGACCTTGGGGCTGGCTTGGACAGTAAATTAGAAATGAAAATGCAATAGATTTTGGCAGCAAAAAAGGTCAAGGCAATTTGGGACTGTATGTGCCAAGACTTCCTGTCACCGAGCAGTGAGGACRGAGCCTGTTACAAATTTTCTACATTTAAGCAGCTTGAATACGCTTTAAATCAATATCCAAACATTTGTATGCTTAACCAAACCAGACCTCCAAAMCCTTTTGGATTTTTGCTTTGATTTCTAACATCTTTATGTTGGGTCTCTTTTCGGAGAGATTCAACAATTCAATCTGTTGTAAAAATGAGCCTTTCAAGATAAGCATCTGCAGTTGCCAAGAGACTATTATGTTTTGCCTGGAGATGACTGGGCATCCTTGCAGATTGGGAGTTTGGAATTGGAAAACATTGCTCTGCTTTTGCAAGTAAACACGTTTCAGATGCCTGAGAACATGGCTATTGCTTCTCAAAACTTCTGTTTTAGCTATTCCTCCCCAAATCACAGTTATTTTATTTAAACAACATTTATCCAGGCCACCAGACAGTGCTCACCAAAAACTACATGGGGGTCTTCAGAAACAGAGAATATCGACCTTCTGAGACCTGAGACTTCTGGTTCACACGTCTCAGAGCGATCGGGCTTCCTCTGGAAGTAATTCTTGCTAATATTTCATGCCATAAAGGTTAAAGCATTATGGTGCCACACAAACTAAGAATTATTTTGTCTCTAAGTGTGCAGATGCTACACGCTTTTTACATCTGAAATTACATCTTTCAGCTGTTCRTTATTGTTTGGTACAACTAAACCTTCCATGTCAGGGAAGTTAAAAATCACTTCAGCCTAGACATTCACTAGCAATTTTCTTTGAAGAAGGTAGGAATTTATGTGGCTTGACCTAATGATTGAACCAAGCAGGTTTTCATCGCGCTGTCTGCCGGGCTAGAYGTGTTTACTCTGCGCGCTCCAGGCGTGCTGGAGATGTTCCTGCAAGCCAGACAGCTCGAGAGGCTTTGGGATGACCTTTCACCGCCAACACAAACCCTGTGGGAAGCTGGTGCTGTTCTGCACATGCAGGTTTGAGTGTCCCCTTTACTTAACCCACAGGCGGTAGGAACTTGCACCTCCAGGCTTTAGGAACCTGCGTTTGCAAGGCTCCRGACTAGGAGATGAACAAGCATCTTTGGAAAATGCAACCTCTTCCACACTGCAGTGGCCACCCTGTCCCTCTGCAAGCCCCTGCAGACTYGAGCTGCCATGCATGTGGCCAGCGATCTTAGAAACTAGGAGACCAAAACAAATCCCAAAGGCTCGATGTTGCTAGTTGCCCTCCATTGTTAATACTTCGTCACTTCCCTGCTAAAATAGATTCAAATAAACATTCCTGTTTTTCTAGCTTCTAGGAAGATGAGAAACAAAACCTGAGAAATCCATCCAACTGTCATGCACAGCACAACAATAAATGGAAAATCACATTTGGCAACAAAATACTAGAAGAAAAAACAGCACCAAAGGAATTGCCCCTGAATCCCCCCTCCATCCATAGGAACAGCAGCRAGGGCTGGAGGTGATGCCCGCATAGCTCACTGGCTCTCACTGAGCAGCTTGAGGTCCCTTGAATTGTCCTGGATGGCAGTGGTTGTGACGTGCCGGAGGGCAGAAACACAGGGCTGCTGTCACGCCCTCTGCCACAACGTGGAGCTGGGAGCGCCGCCGTCTCGATGGGAACACGAAGATGTGCCTCATTCCCAACCGGCCCCTCGGCTCGCAGCCAGGACCCGGCACTGCCCCGCAGCCCAGCCCAATCGCCAGGTTTAGACGGGGAGTCTGCCCGCTGAAAACTGCTTTCAAGTCATAACGCTGGGCATTTAGGGGAAAGCCAAATGGAGATGATTATAACGATGACATTAATCTGAAAGACTAGAATTAAGCAGAAGAAGTTGCTGTTGTTGGGGATTGTTCTCTGGGCAGGGTCTCATTTTTAGGTAAATTTAGCACAATTGCAGCGAGACAGTGCCGCCATCACAGTGCACCACAGCAGGGAGGCAGAAGACTGAAGCCCAGGATTGTGCCATAGCTCCTCATTGCACAAAACATCTCCTCATTATGAAGCAAAAGAAAGGGGAGGTKCCAGACCCTCAGGTGTGTCAATTCAGAGCGCTTCTGTTTGTCCCCATGTCTGTGCACCCACCTGCCTCCTCAGCACAGAAAGGGCAGCCCGGAGTCCCTGTCTCCGCCTCACGTTTAATCCTTTGGCTCTTGCTAAGCTATCAGAGGCGTTTTTGCACAACATCACTTCGCTCATTTTATCAGGCCCCTCCGGAGGCCAGGAGCACTGAGCCTGATGTGTATCTTGGCTAAGCTGGTGTGATACCAGGGGCTCCAGCAGCGCCTGTGGCCGTGTCGGACTCGCCCACGCGGCCGGGATAATCCCCGGCAGCCCTCGGGGCTGCTTTTCTGCCTGATAGCCCCCATTCAGCCACTGAGGGGGTTAGTGCTGCCTCGCTGAGCACCCCTGGGCAGCCAGGCGTTTAGGAGGGCTCGTTGCAGCAGAGCACGTCCTGACCCACGTGAGGAGCAGCCAGGGCTCTAAGGCGGCACGTTTGCAGAGTCGAGTCACACTGAGCGCACGTTTGCAGGCATAGCCCAACATCTGCCCTTCAAACAAACCCTCCAAGAGCAGCTCCCACAGTGCGCAGCCCGGGGCCCTGGCACGGGAGCCGTCCTGCTGCCCGCGAGGACGCGCAGAGCAGCGGCTCGCACAGAAGCGGGTGCGTGGAGACGAGCTGAGAGCGAGCTCCGCACGGCGCCGCGGGAAGGGCCGTCCCCCAGGCCCTCACCCACGTGCTTGGGCGATGCCCCTCGCATCGCCCCGATGCCTCCAGGCACTGCTTGACACGCGCTGTACCCATCGCTTTCTCTCCAAGAGTTCTGATGGCTTCATAAGTTAATTAAAATGGAACTTGAAAGGATTTTCTAATAGATTATATCATCTTTGGCTTTGTGACATCCATTAAAAATGTACAGCTACGGATGTCAGTTTTGGTGAAAACTGTGTTCTTTTACATCCAGTCCATTTATGTATTTATTTGGTGACACAGCATCTCATTTATAAGAGACACACAAAAGCAATCATTAATCATACTTTCATCAGAAAGCAGCTTCCCCAGCAGTTAAGTAAATAAAATCTGCAGGCAAGCTGCTCAGATGTGTGTGTTCCAGAGACAGTCATTGAAAACCTGCAGATAAACTTGATAGATGCCCTTATTTACTTATTTATTTATTTATTTAAATCTTGAAGTCTATCAGGAAATTGGTAGAGGAAAACAAAGTATTGGYAAAGCAGGCACTTGAACTAGCCGCAAAGTATATAGCACCATGTGACTACACATTTGGATGAGAATGGAAAATAAATCAAAAGCAATCCGTGAGATCAGGATTTTCGGCATATCAGAACCTTTCTGGAATAAATCAAAGATGTCCTTCTATCACACAGAGAGCTCCTGGCYGCATCGGGGCAGGAATTCAGGGCAGGTGTTGGGCAGCTGCAGGACGGAGGCTGCCCAAGGGACTGCTCTGCTTCCGGGCAAGATGGATCATCCTGTTTGACARCAGAAAAAATGAAGGGAAATGAAACGTGGGGTACCTGGTTTCTCAGGGCAGAGGAAGGGCTCTTCTCCCCAGCTACAGGTGAGAAAGAAACACATGAGGAGTTCTGTTACCAGAGCTTCAGAAGAGGCCTTGTGCCCCTGTCCCTGGTTCCTTTTAAAGAACCATGTTACAAGTGAATCTCAGATAAGTAGTAAAGGTTCATGTTAATGTTGTAAAAATGTCCTATATGTTCCACTTTAAAAACCTATCTTCAAGGTCCAACGCTTTGATATACGAGCTTTTGTACTTTTTAATTATGGAGCAGCGATAAAAAATTGATATATTATAAAAAATCTTTAAGATTGAAAATARGTTAGACCACCGATATTCTTAAGTACAAATATAGACAATACTAGACTGCCTACACTACCTAGACTACCTCCCTTCCCTTCCACCAGAAAACTCACCTGGCCTCATACTAGGCAGCCAGATCTAGTGGAAAACCAGTATAAAAGCTTAGTTTTATTTGAGCTGTATTTTCCTAAGCTGACTGGGATATTCACACCCTCAAATGCTTTGAGCTTGTTGTAGATAAGGGGCTTTCTGCATTATGACATGGGGTGATTTGATACATAACTTCCCTTGACTATCTTCCCACTCTCTGCACAATGCTGCAAACACAAGATATGCCAAGTAGCACAAACTGCAGCAATTCCTTGGATCCTCTCTTGTACATCACTGTGAAGTGAATTGTGATATCTTTTGAAGTAAAACCCTCTTGCAGAAAAAAAAAAAAGCCTCATCCTTAAAAAAAAAGAAGGGAAAAATGGTGGTATTACATTGCTTCAGCATGGCGCAATATTCTTTTCTTCAAAAAAAAAAAATTTAGCAAGCCTTGTATTTACTTTATCGCCGTAGAGAAGACAGAAGTCCAATAACATTCACACATTTTCATAATCTCTTGTAAAGTGCATATATATATATCTATTTGATATCAGCATAGGTTAGAACCCAATATCTCAGCATCTGGAAATGCATTGGAAATAATACAGTTGAATGCAAAAGATGGTCACGATGACCTCTTCAATGATAAAAGATACTGATATAAAAAAAAAAGAAAGCAGGCTCCTAATGTTACTTGATGGGGCAAAGAATCTTTCTTAGGTAGCGCTGAAAAAGTGTCAAAAATCACTGTCCCCTGCAATCATACTATTCCCCAAAAGTGAGCTATTTTATTTTTCTGTTTGGTCTGAATACACTCACCCCAAGGCAAAATTGCTGTGAATTAAGGGCTTTCATTCTGTCTTCTTTTAAGATGAGGTTTTATCACACCTTTAGGAGATAGTTCATGCATTCATAAATGTGGAAATGTGTAATTAAGTTTTGAGAGGTCTTGGTGAAAAGTCAGTCATTAAGTGCAGGTAGATGCCCCGAACCACAATTACCACCGCAGTGCCAGGCCGGCGAGGACATCCTTTCCTTCACCTTCCTCCCCCGCCACCAGCCTTGGGGTGGGAGGGAACCATCCCTGTCATGTTTTGTAGCATCAAATCACCATTTCCGCAATCTAGAGCAAAATATACATGAATCAAAGGGCATCTGTAGCAATAATATCAAATATGACAAGGCAAGGATGAACTGGTCTAATAGCTAAAGACTTTTTGACTTTTTAAGATGTTCAATTGAACATTTAAAAGGTTTAGTCTCGTATCAGGTCTAGAAAGCACCCCGGGGGCAGGCTTAAGTAACTACGCCATTAGGCACTGAGCTGCAAATTGCCTATTAAGTCTGACTGAAACTGTAAAATTGCTTTTCACAATGCAAATTAATGTAAATAAGAACAATTGGTTACACATATCACAGACTATCAAACTGAGGACAGATGATGCATACTGTTTTTTCCCCCTGAATTAGCATTGCTTTAAAGTTAAATTTAGTGCGTGTTTAAGAGGTCCGGATGTTCCTATGATCAATTCTACCAATATATTATGAACAGTCTGCACATTGTGATGTGTGTCCTCTATTATATGAAATATAAACCTCTTTTTATGTAAGTCGGTGATATTGCCTTTCAAGTCTAATAGAACTACCACAAAACAAGCCATTTACTCAACATATTCAGCTGTATCTTAACCTCATGCAGAAGAGTGTGATTAGGAGTCCAGGGAAGGAAAAAGGGAGAGAGGGACTGAGGGAGGAAGGGAAGGAAGGAAAGAGAGAAGGAGGGAAAGGCAAAGCTATGCATCTCAGCAGCATCAGCAGGTGATCCCTGCCCCACAGTGACCTTTGGGGCATCAGCCCCTTGCTGGTGGTGGCTGCTGTGTATAATAGCTAATGTTGGCACTGCTGAGCCTGGGCATCGGATTTTCTTGACTTGCTTCACAGACATGCAGTCCAGTGCAGATCAGAAAGGTCTCCTTTGTCTCATCTTGAGTTAAACTGATTCACTGTATTCAAGTGCAACCAGCTCAAYGGCAAGGACTTTGTCAAGGGACGTGCCCACATCAGGCATGGCCGTCTACTTCCATTGCCCAAGTTCTTCTTTCRGGAAAGTTTCTCACCAACAGGACAGGGCAGACACATTGCAGAAGTCAGTAGAGTTTTGCTATTTAGTGGTTTAGGAGCCGTTCTTCATACCAGAGCTTTTGCTCATCAGCATTAATACATATTATCTAAATTTTTTAACATTCCCATTGGCTACAGAAATATCTACCAGGAGTTCATCAGAGATTTGAGCACAAAGCAGTCATTTCCTCCAGGATTGCTGCCCACCTTAGCCCTGGTTAAGGTCCGTGAGTGCAGTACACGGCGCCAGAGCTGCCCGCACACTCTGCATCGCACTGGGGCCCGTCCGCCCCGGGCTCCAGGTGTGCCCGCCATGCACGACCCACGTCCCAGCCTCKGCTCTCAGCAATCCCAATACCATGGGACTCACGAGGGAAGGTGTCGGGSCTGCAGCCTGTCCCACAGGGCCAAAGACAAGGGCGATGGACACCTTGATTTTGCACAACTGCTTTAATTYCAGGACCTGATTGCTGCGTCCCTCTGCAGTTGTGCTTGCAGTAGCATTCCCTCTATTCCTTCTCTCACTTATCATTTTATGGAACTGTTTGGAAGAAGAGAAACTGATACAAGGTGCACAGGTAAATAAAAACAAATCTTGTTTATCTTTCACAATAATAAAATTTCAGGAAAAAAAAAAGTAGCCACAAGCTGGGACTGTTTCCCTTCAACCTTGTGATTTTGCAGTGGCATTTATCTTCCTCTGTGTTAACATATTGGCAGATCAAGATTAATTAAGCAAAAGGAATATTAACTTACACCAAAATTGAAAATATTGACCTATGTTTTAGGGTAGCTGTCTTGGCATCCTCCGGGGTTTAATCTTCTTTACATTCAAGCAATAATTCAACATAAGCAATTGTAYTCCCAATCTGAATATATTTCTTTGATAAGTGTTCAGCACATGTCCAAGGTCTGAACGCTGGTACAACCTGACAGCAAAGTATCAAATAAATTCTGAAGAGCACCAAATCTGAATACTAAAACACTCTTTTCTGAGCATTATGTCATCCCCTGTAAATCACTAATRGTAAGATACAAGACTTTACAAACCTGCTGCTAACAGACACAATTATTTATTAGGATTTCTGAAGTGTTGGGAACAGGATCTCYCTGCACATAAAACCACAGTGATTTATTTTAATGTGTTTTGTAACTAAATTCTTAACAGATGGATGGAGCACCAGAAGGATAACACGAGGGAGTCAGCAGGTGGACGGAGAAGCCGAGAGTGGACTGGCACTGATCAGATTATCAAATCCAAATACCTTGAGACAAGCACAACCTGCCCACAAAATAGGTTGGCGCTGACCAGATAAACACACAAAAATAGCATGGAAACACAGACCGTTCACGGCTCCTTTTCAACCCAGGGATGCTTCCTGGTGCCTGCCGCACCATCCCTTTGGCACCGCTCCACACACACATATCCTGGTGTGAAGAGCTCCCACCGCACATGTGTCCTTGGAGGGACATAAATGCTCTTCCAGAGCAAAGCAGAACTGGAAGGTTGGGCTGCCACTCAGTTCCTGCAAGTTACGCTTGGAGTTTTTCCCCCCCAAAAAATGGGTTTCAGCACAATTACACAGCATAGGCACAAAACAGGGACCAAAGAGCTCCAGGCCTCTCTTGCTTCCTGTCGGTACCTGTCCTGTTTCAGGCTGCTTCCCAGGGCCCAAGCCCACAGGTGGATCCCTCTCCTTGCTCCGGCAGCAGCTCCCTGGTCCAGGATGGATTCCTTTCCTTGCTCCGGCCCAGGAGAACCCCAGCACACACTCTGCCTGGCAAGGGTAGCACGTCCATGTGCATCCTGGGGCAGAAGGTTATTCCTGGGCTGCTTCCTTCCAGCAGCGGCTTGTTTGGCACCCCCAGAGCTGCTTCTGCAACAGGATACACCAAACATTTTACAGGAATTTTTAAACAACCCACAAAACCTCCTAGGAGGAACATTTTTAGTTCCTCGTAGTGAAGAATGGAGATCAACATAAGATTCAAAAGCTGGGTGTTGGTTTAACATTGGGACCACARCATCAAAATGGACATTTATGATGTTAAATTTGATGCATATGATGTGTTCAAAGTTTAAAAATGCTGAGCCTGCAGAAGCCTTGTTTAAATTTTYTCTCCTCTTGCTTCAGCTTTTGGTGACAATTGTAGATTGCTTCTTCAGTAAAACCATTTTGTAAAGCTGACTTTTTGCTTCTAGCAAAAAAATAGGTTCAAATATATTTTCCATTGCACGTAAAAAATTCATTCCAGGTCTCTGTCACTTTTGCTGTTTTGTCATTCCATTTCCCTACTGAACAACAAACAAACAGACAAAGGCCCACACTTCCCATCTTCACTGTAAATTAAAAATGAAGAAATACACACTCTGGCTCCAAATCAGCAGGGCAGTCACCTAGACGCTTAATTTTGTCATAAGCGTGGGCCTGCTGGATGCTACAAGGGCGTTCAATGCCCTTGCATAAGGTTCAGCAAGAGTCTTACCGAGAAACAACAAAACAGAAAATTCACAGCATTAAGGACGCTCAAAACCTGCAGCAGAAATCAATCCTTCTCGGCCTCCTTTCTGCCATCATGATCACAGCTGTTGATATAACAGTTGCAAAGAAACCTTTCAATAAAAACTCGCAATGTGTAAATCAGTTTGTCCTTCAAACAGTAGCACCTTGGGGGACAGCCAAGGTATGCCATTGTACTTGTTACTTCACCTCTTTATATATACTTTTATATATATATACAAGTCACTTAACAGGCTGTTTTATGTTAGAATAAAATGTTTATGATGGTACAGGGGAAGAAAATCTTTGGCTAAAAGAACTGTAATTTAAAGCTTGGCTTCATCCTCTTATCCTTGAAAATAATCACAGAATCCYAGAACAGTTGAGGTTGGAAGGGGCCTCTAGAGACCATCTAGTCCAACCTCCTCGTCCAGCAGAGACACCCAGAGCACGGGGCACAGGGAGGCAGCCAGGTGGGTGTGAAAATCTCCAGAGAAGGAGACTCCACAACCTCTCTGGGCAGCCTGTTCCAGGGCTCCGTCACCCTCACAGGAAAGAAGTTCTTCCTCACATGGAACTGCCTGGGTTTCAGCTTGTACCCATAAATCACCCTGTGAGATTCTGTGATTCTGTGAAATTTAGCTGTGCGCTCACGTCATTAAGGTCTCATCTTGTAGAACGATGAAAACCATTAAATTCTAATGAAGTCAGCTACAGACCTTGCTTTATTAGTTCTTTACTATTGTTCCCCRTAATTCTCCTCTTCAGGAGAAATTCAGGATCTTCAGGAAATTGTGCTTTACCCATCTGCTTCATAAATTCACTGCTCCTCCATGGCCTCTTCTCTCCTGTGCTTACTTTGCTTGTTGTGTTGTACTTCTTGAGTGGAAACACTTGCCGTGGCTGCCTAAAACACAATTTTCAGCCACAATGCATTTAACACTTCAGATTGATTGTGGCAAAGCTCTTAGAGCTACTACACAAGCAAGTAAATCAACATCGTTTTTATAGTTGGTGTAAGGACCAATTTTTCTCCTGGCTGGGTTTTCTACACATTGGGTAGAGATGCTCAATGCTCAGCGATSAAAAGCACATTGGTTTCCGGACACCGAATTGATACGGCGTGAACTGAGAAGCACCTAAAAGCCGAAATCAGGCTGGTCAAGGTTTTCAAAATGATGGGTCGCTGTGAGCAGCCAGCTTCCAGCATTTGCAGCACGCAATTTCTTGAATTTTTTAAACRCGGAGGCTCTTAATTACTCATTTCAGAAAAATTCTGGCTGTACTCTTTGTGCAAGCAATGTTTCCACTGACAGGAAACAAGCAAATATTTCAGCTAGGCTTAATGCAAAATAAGTTAAGTGCCAGACAGTGACACTGTCGGGACCAATCAGCACTTAACCGTGCAGGCCGCAGAGTCAGCGTACAGGCATTCATATAGTCACTACCAACAACACCAGCAGTGCTGTCTGGCCATCAAGATGGCAAAAAGATGTAAATACGGAAAGATTTGTGGGAGGAATAATACATTTTAATAAGAAAATGGTATAGTTGGAGAAATACATATGAGTCCTACCTTAGAACTGTAGCAGAAGCTGTAAATGTTATTCACTGTCAATATTTATGGGAAAAATGCAAGTTTTAATGAAAACTGTGTGCAAGGCAGTCTCACTCCACCACTTGCCTACAGGCTAACGGATGCCTTATGCCACCATATTTGTGTTCAGGTGCTTTAAAAGCACCCAGCTAAAACACTCAAGATCTACCTAGAGTCCAAGGAAACAACTGKTTTTCTGCCTGAAGTTTCACCAGTGAAGTGAGAAACCAAAACTTAATCTATCGGAAAGCTTGGAGCAAAATGAGAAGCCCTTTGCTGTCCTGCTTGGGGGCTGCAGAGCAGGAAGGGGTGCCGGTTTGTGGGCTCGCCACGCAGCCCTGCTGCCACGAGCAGCAGCAGCCACTCGGCTAGAGTGAAGCAGCTCCTTGGAGCCTGTCCCCGTTGATCCCGGCTTAGCCCCACGCTTGTGGGCTGGGGCGCGCTGCGGCATGCCCGCGCTCGGGTGAGCGGCTGAGCCATGCAGAGCAGCGTCTCACCAGCCCGGGGAGCAGCGCCTTCTCCATGGGAGGTGGCAGCTCCCTAATGCCGCGAGCATGTAATTAGGGTCGTGGCCTGGAATAAAATTGAGAAGCCAGATTTAAAATTGCTTCAAGATAAAGAAYGGAGCCTAGGCTTTCTTCCTCCCAGAAGAAGCTTTTGCAGCTTTTTCTACTGTCTCCATTATTTTTCTCCTCCAAATCTGCCCCCCYCCCAAAGTTTCCCAGGTCTCATTGCTGCAGTGCTGAAAGCAAACAAAGCCCAGGGTGAGCCCTCCTGCACGCCCCTTGATGCTGTGGCACACAGGGCACCCTCTCAGGGTGGCAGGAGCAGTGCCCCCGTGAGCGCAGGAGCCTGGCGGGCACCCGGTGCAGAGCTGCCCCACAGCACTCCTGGTCACTCTCCTTCCTTAGGCCCCTTTGCTGGTGCGTGACATGCAGCACCGCAACCCCAGGTGAGGTAAATAGGCCCGCGCGCTGCACGGTCAGCAGAAGCTCCACAAGCAGCAGTGCCGAGGAGCATCTTAGCRTAATGCACAAACTGATGACACAGATTTAATGTTATACACGTATAAATGAGCCTAGTAAAATAAAATAAAGGCTAACAAGCCATCTGCTTCGTGACACAAACGTCCATAAATGTCATGAAATTTTATGCTCTCATAAAATAGCGCAATAGAAAAAAAACCCTTTTATTTCTCTACAAGGGGCAAAAGCTCTCTTGTTGCTTGCCAGGACTTGTTCCATGAAACACAAAAATAAGCACACAGAAGCATTTCGAGAAAAAGGACCTGGCAGTCAAATTCTCCAGAAAGCAGGCTGATAATTGAGGTTCAGTAGCATGGTTTTGCATGACGGTGCTCCCACATCACAGCTTCAGATTGCAAGATTTCTGGGGCACAGACTGTGCATCCTGCTCTCTTGTAGTAACAAMTTCAGCCTAGCCTGAGCAACAGTCATTAACCACACCTGCCTGCAAGGAAAAAGCAAATAACAAGGCGTTTCTCTTGGATGTGGTCGAAACTGAGTTGTGGCGCAGCGARGCCTCCACAAAGGGTCTACCTCCGCTGGGGCCTTCACCAAGGGTCCAGGGTGCACCTTGTTGCAGCAGCAGCTTCGTGGTGCCTCTCTGTTCACATGCACCTCCTCTGAACAGAGAGGACGACAAACGGGCCCCCTGCCGCAGCCCAGGCCGCTCGCTCCTCCCTTGCTCCCTCCCTGCTTGCTGTGCCCGTGCTGGCTCCYGGCAGAGCAGAAGGCAGGAGCACCGTGCAGCTCCAGGGGCTCGCGTCCTGTGCAGACACTGGGTGCTCACACTACTCCAGGGCTTGAGAATCTCCCCTAGAAATGTTCCTGCCCAAAACGCTGTCTATAGCAAACATTGAGCAGTGAGGAAACCTTGAAAAACGTAACTGAAAAAAAAAACAAACAAGGCAATTCAGTGATTTCACAGAACCCTGTTCTGAGTGTTTATATGTGAGAGAACACAATAGTCTTTCATTTCAATGTTGCTTTTAAGCTCCCCGTAACCAGTCTCCGGGCATGGCCTGGCCTCTCCGAGCGGCTGGAGCAGCAAGGGCGCTCCCCAGGCTGCTCCTTCAGCCACACGGGCCCAGCTCAACATCGTGAGACATGAGGGAAGACGGGCTGAATCCACAGCCATGGAGGAAGGCAGCTCGCCCCCCTAGCATTAAGCACTGCGTGAGGTATGGATATGTGATCGGTGTGAAAAAAAAAAAAAAAGGGTGTACCTACCAGGTATCTGCAAGGATGTTGGTATATAGCCTTTGACTCATGCTTGCTAAAATCAGCTTGAGTTTTGTTATTGAAAACCTCTTACCTAGATGTGCTTCAAGAAACCACGACAACAAAAATATATTGGCTTGTAGGTGTTAACTTTTTCCTTTAATTCCTGTTCCAGCATTTGCTGCAATTCATTCCTTGTGATTCCCAGGGTCATCCAAGGTAGCTCCCAAAGTGAAGCACTGTGGAAGGAGCCAAAGCAAACTCAGACGTGCCTTCTAGGACCACCATGGCAGGTGGCTATCACCACATCTTCCAGAAGTCCCTGGTGCACCTCCTAAGTTCAGGCCACATGCAGGTAACACTTGGCATCCTCCCATGCACCCAAAGGGAACCAGAAAACATGCAAAGCCACAGGACACAAAACATGGTGCAGCTTTCACATGCTGCCCAAATCCCAGTGCCCAGGACCAGCTGCACCACATCAGCAACAACCACCACAACTACTGCAGCTCATTAGAGAACTTCCTAATTGTCCCTTAATTGAGGCTATCTGCTTCCCATTATGCAAAGACAAATTGGGCAGGTTAAAATGCTTCCCAGCAAACATCTGCTGAGGCAGGTTAAAGCTTATGATAGATGGAGTGCAGGTGATGGTGTCCTGATGGTATGAAGCTCTGGTCCTTCCCTGCACCTATGTCCCCACTGTCCACTGCCATGTTTGGGAAGGGGCTGCAGCACATGCAGCTGACCAGCTAAACTGTTAAATGATGGTTATGGGATAAACCACCCGTTCAGAGATTCAGCACTGACACCCATCAAGGTAACATTAAAAGCCCTGATTTTCACAGCGACTGGGGTATAAAGATGTGCTTGTAACCCAGTCTTTCCTACAGGCTAGATGTCCAGCTTACACTGAAGCTAATGGCAACACTGACATAAATAAGCATTATTCATATTTCCAAAACAACAGAGCTCGGAGCAAATCCTAGCTGCATCCCCCATCTGCAGCTAAGAGCCTGTGATCTGCCATGAGAGTAGCCCAGCACGGGGRGTGAAGACAGCTCCCCTCCGCGGAGGGACAGGCATCGACGGGGCATGGGGAGCAACAAACTGGGGGGTATTTGGGGCTTATTGCTGAAATCAGGTCATCTGAGATGGAGAATTTTGGCATTTACATTTTAATAGCAGTTTTCACCTCCCTTTTATGTTTTACATGTGCAGATGGATTTGACACATGCTACCAAATGCCTTTTTTTTTCCTTCAAACAAGAAATCTGTTCCATAAAATCTAATCCGTGAATAGTCTGTCCTCCAGCCTCACGAGTGCCAAGCTTCCAGGCAAGAGCCATCAGGACATTTTCAAACATAAACACTGAAGAYGGATCCTGGGCCTACCTAGCAAAGCAGAAAGTGGCACCGTGGCCCAGGGACAGCAGGAGAGGAGCCCTGGCCAGGAGGGCTCAGCTCARCACAGCTGGAGAGGGAAAGTGCAGGGAGGACCTGCTCTTCACACTCCCAACGCTGCTCTGCAGGGCTTGCTCAGAACCCGTCAATAACATTTGCACCGCGTTTGGGCAGTTAAAAATACTGAACCAAGGATGAGGGCACCTGGCTTGCATTAGGAAAAACAGAGACCTAATCCAGGAGGCAGGAGTGATCTGAGCACCCAAAGCCATCAATTGAAGATACTGGAGGAAGGGTGTTTGGAAGCATTGCACGACCCTGTTTCACAAGCAGAACTCAAGAAAACAAAAACAAACCTTTTTTTCTTTCCTTTTGATCTGTTGCCAGCTTGCTTGCAGCCTGAATTCACGCTCTTGGTGGTGTCATATTCTCTTTCTCCTCTTCCTCCACCTCTCAGATGCAAGCAGGCATGTTACCCTACATCAAACACATCTCAGAGACATCTCAGCCTTTCCCGCACACCTGAGACACAGAAAGGCCTCAAGTGAGAAGCTACCAGGGCATGTAAAACAGGTCGAAATAGGAACATAAAACTGCTTAAGTGGCAAAAATTCCTTAACTGGAGATTCTGTTGGGACTAGTTACAAGTTCTCATATCACGAGAGTTTCTGTTATCATATTTTTATAAAATAGTGGATGAGAGATATCATCAGGAGAAAAGGTGAGGAAAAAGAGGGTGATAATGTCAAGGAAAGAAAGAAAAGCAGGTAAGTTATCAGAAAATATAAGTTAGATTTCAGAAATGTTTCATTTAATTTCTCCCGATCTGTTTTCCAGACTAACAGATCCCGAAGAAATCTCTGGTAATCCATGAGTGACTGCTCACCTTGGGAGGGTGGCACAGAGCTGGCAATTCTTATGATTAATCCATTGCTGAAACAGTATTTTAAGAATTATCTGCTTGGAATTGTACCTATCACCAACCCCTATAGCAAGGGGTTGGTTTCCGTGCCTTACAGAAAGGGAGCTGCTTCGCTGACTCTGGTAGGAGTTACTCTCTGCTGAACATGGTCATGTTTAGGCACAATAAACAAAACTATCCTCACAAGGCCTGTGCAAAAACATTACTTTTTCCCTGATTCTGCACTGCTTTCCATCACACACAGCTGTAAGCACTTGATCTGATATGGAATTTGACATATCACAAGGAACTGGACAAGCTTTACACCACATTTGAGAGTTTGGCTTTACAGAAAATGATGGGAAATTGATTGCAAAATCCATTGTTCTGGATTTGCTCAACATACATTTTTTTTTTCAGCCTCCCTGGTGAAAATGCATGAGACAGAAAGATTTGGACTCCAAATATGACAAAGCAAAAATATTTTTTTCCATTTTTTTCCTCCATCAGACTGAATAGAAGCTTCTGCTCTCCAAATCCTCATGGTGAGGCAGGAGGAAGGATGGCTTCCCATCGGAGCAAGCTCCAGGGGAACGTCCCGCACTTTCCCAGTTGCTCCCCTTTGTGAACATCCCCATCTCAGGGCCCACCTTGCCCCTGACCTGCTCCAGGCCCAACATCAATGTCACACTGTCCTCACAGAGCAGTAAATGGGATTTCTGGCTTCCCATGGCCATGCCACTGCAATGAAGTGGCCATCCAAGATGTATCTATCATCTCCACTACTTTTAGTGGTTAGAAAAAAGTTAATTAGAACTTCTGAAACAATGAGACATCCAATTTCTCAAATATGATTCATCCTGTGTCTGAACTAGTCTCCTGAGGGTCATTTTCATAATAAATTAATCTTTCTAATGTCAGATTTAAATTATCAGCAATGACACACATGACCACGGTGGTAGCAGCAGCGATGGCCTTGCTGCAGATAGGTATGGTGGTGACACTGATGATATTGAGTCTGACAATATAAAAAATTAGCTTAAAATTAAAATAACTCTGATGACATCAAACACAACAGAGGCTCATTCAGACCCTGGACATATCTGCCTCTAGCTGGGAATTCTGTTGCTTCTTTCTTCCCATCTGGACATGAGGAGGATATTGCTGGCCTTCCTTGCCCAAGGCTTTGAGCAAAGCTTGGCAAGGCCATGTGTTCTTGTGGCCCCTCCTAGCTACTGGACCAGAAAGAGCGGCAATGGCTATTGCTTTTATCTCTTGCTGGGGAGGAGATGTGCAGTCACTGACTAGCTGGAGCAATCCTGTTTCCTCCTGGAAATGACTTCATCACATTCTCTTCTAGTCGCACAGCCACAGATGATTCTTCATACTGCTATAATTAAACGAGCTTTTCTTCCACATGTTCTAGGTGTCCCTGCTGGAGCAGGGGCATTGGACAAGATGATCTCTAGAGGCCCCTTCCAATCTCAACCATTCTTTGATGTTACAGCACGTTATCATAGAGAACAATTTCCTGAGCCTGGTTCAAATCTGAGACCATGAGAGGTCACGGTGTACATTTGAGATAGGTAAATAAAATACAGTAAGTAACTAACTAACTCCTSAACAGCCATTGCCTTTTTTTCTTGTTCGGAGACTGCAGTTCTTTTTTATGTAGTTTTAATTTTAAGTCATGCATGGGAACGATGGAAATAATTTTATCTGCTGCTCGTTTGCAAGCAGACCAAATAATATTTTATATTTTTCTTGGCAAGATGAACCTTAGAATTGGGTTCTAGCTAATACATTCTGGAATCTAAACCCTCATTTTACATCCCATCAAAATTCTGCAACATTTGGCCAAAATTTTCTTTTTGGCAAACATTCCTGCCAGGAAATTCATTTGCTAGGATTTGCAAAAATGGAGAAAAAAGTCAATATTAACACAGGCAAAGCAAATTCATTAATTGATGCAAGCCATGCCCGCGTCTCTTCCACGGTGTCAGTTGTTGAAGGCAATACGCAGGACATAGCAAGTGTTTGACCGTGTCTTTTGGGTCATTTGTGCACAAGGCTGGCATTGCAGCCATGACTGAGCCTGGAGAGGGCAATAGCAGCAGTCTCTCCAGCAGGGAGCTGCTTCCTTTGGGGAGCACACGGATCGACAGGAGCTGCCAGCAGAGAGGGCCGTACGCTCGGTGGGCACCCGTGCCYGGTGCGGGCAGAAGCCTGTGCACATCCCACCTTGCCAGGACCCGTTTGGCCAGGAGACCCCTCACAAGCACTGCCCGGGACTCCTCACGCATTAAGCAGCTGTGTGGAACGTTCATTCCGCCTGTTTTTCCTCCCTGCCCCATCCCGACAAACGATGGCACCACGTGGACAGCGCCTGTCAGGAAATCGATAGACCCAGAGCTAAGCGTTTTGTAAACTCCAGAGCAGCTTTACAGTTCGTATTTTGTTACTTAAAAAAACCCTCCTAGACAAGCAAGTTAACACCGCATCCATAAATCTTATGTACAATTAAGAGGCACATTTAAATCCTGCAACTTAGGAGCCAACATACAAATTGCAGCCTCGACGAAGATGCGGTGCCCCGCCGGCTACCCCACGCCACCTGCCCCTAAAGGGTGACCCCGGCCTGGGGGACAGGTGATGCACGGGATGCAGGGAACCGGGATAAATCCACACAAGGGGCGATTGCCGAGTGCTGGGAACGCTGAGGTGACAAGGGGACGGCACCAGGGGCTCCAGGTGCTTCGAGGGTGGCTCAGGCCCCCGAGATGACCCATGTGCTGCGGTGGTGGCGTGACGCAACCCCTGACAGCATGCTGCCACCTGGACATGGCCACCAGAATGCTGTGGGGCAGCTCCGAGCGCTGCTGGCATAACATGACCACAGTAGCACTGCCCTCCCTGCCGTGCCACAGCATGGCCGCCGCCACCACAGCACCATCGCTCCCCTCAGCTAYGACATGGCCACCACCACCACGGCCCCTGCAGCCGCTAGCACCACACGGCCACCCCAAGCTTCCGCGTGGACACACACGGTGACACAGGAGTCACATTGGGCCCCTCTGCACCCACAAGGAGGCCAAAGGGGAAAGGCTGGGAACGGTGGGCACCATGGAGGAGCCTGGCCACGGGCAGCAGCCTCCAGAGATGCACACCTGTAGGCAACACCCCTATAATCACTGGATGTTCACCTAAAATAAGGCAAGATAAAACATCACCGCTGTCTCTCCTCAGAGATTGCACAGTTCTCACTATTTTTTCCTGTGCATTTTTCAGGGAATGACTGAGCACTAAATTGCAATTCAGAAGATTTATCATTCCTGAAGAAGAAACATATAAAATGAAACCCAAGAGCCAATCTTACCATTCAGTAACTACCATCATTCGATAATTACAAAACAAACTACGCAACAAAATAAATGAGGTTAGTAATTTGTTATCGTTTTATTGCTTCGTAAGTGTATTGAAGATTGTAAATTGGACGCTGCATTAAAAATGACAGAAATCCATTGGATCCTAAACCAGCAGAGTGATTTTTAGCAAGCTGCGCGTGCTGCTCGGCACCCGAAGGCAGCGACGCAGAGGATGCGGCACTGCGAGGGGGGCGCTCRTGCGGGGATGCCTCAGGGCAGCACGTGCTGCTTCTGGCGCCACGCTGAAGCAGGCTTTGCGCCGTCGTGCGAAACAACAAGTTGTTCCTCTGCCCAGTGACGCCTGGGCGTGGGGGCAAACGGGGCGTGTGAGCAAGCGGACACACACGGCCGTGGCAGGCTCGCTGGGGCAGCGCAGCATCAGAGCAGCCTGGCACGCTCCGAGGCGCCCTGGTGAGTGACGGCACCACAGCACCCAGAGGAGGCTCGAAGCGACCCCAGGGGCTGCCCGCGGAAGCACTGTGGATGGAGGGTGGCTCAGACGCCTCGTGGCCATTGCAGCCGCCTCCTCCAAGGGGCTGCGCCTCGCGGCACTGTGCATGGAGGGCAGGGCTTCCCTTGCATCCCCAGTGCTGCTGAGAGCGGAGCACGGCTTGCGTTATTAGCTTCCTCATTTCCATGCCCGCTCTTGATAATGGCAAACCTGCGTGGTAAGAGGACAACCTGCCGATTATTCAATTTCTTTGTGCTTTATTAATATGGCATATCAAGTGCACACACATCAACAGCACGCTGAAAAAAAAACCTGTTTGCTTTAGACTCGAACATTATGCAAAGCAAAGAAAGTACTACAGAAAGGATCTCCCCCACCTCCGTGTTTTAGGAGGTTCAATTACTGTGCCACTTAACCTGAGTATTTTAATGTTTATCTCCTTCTTACTCCCCATGAAAGCTCTGTTGCCCGCTCTGTAATTATTAAAGAATAAGCTAAAGCATTTGACTGCTGAAGAGTTCTGGTTTTAGAGCTTAACTAGAGGCACGCAGCAAGAATTGCCAAGCCAGGAGACGCTGGCCCCCACTGTGCCTGCTGTAGGACACATCTCCACCACCATGGCAGGGAGCAAAGGAAAATCCCCTCTCAATAAAGTGGAAAGAGCAGCTATAGTTACTCTGGCGCTAGCAAGGACAGGTTTGGCAGCGCTCAGGTTSCTCAGCACCCCGCAAATGCCTTGGTAAGACCCTAAGACCCTTCTGTTTGCATTAGCCTCTGCTGCTCATACGTGCCTGAATGGGTAGTAGAAAATTTGACCACCTCTAACGTCACACCAGAAAGCAAACAGATGTTTCAGAACACCCTTTGTAGTATTTACTCCTCAACCAGCATTAAAGGCAACTACTTAAGATATACTCAAGATAAATCACATCATGTAACAGGGTTCATTACACGGATCCCACTAGCTGCTTCTGCAAGGTGTCTGCAATGACTAATCAATCACTGGCTATGTTGTTGTTATCACAGATTCTGATGATTAAATGAATTGGGTCTCAGAAGCTCTTGGGTAAAACCAGCTTGGATGACAACTGTCGCTGATTCTGGATAACAGCCGTGTGAAAGAACTCAACGAAACCCATTAAAGTAGTCAAAGCAACAAAATTTAAATGTGACTTTGTGACTCTGGTTCTCTTACAGACCTGATTCTTTTGTTCAGTCTTTTGAACAGATGCTTGATAAAAGTGCAGTCAAGGAAAACACTCAGGAAGGTCCTGAAGGAGAGACCTAATTTTCAACATGTGGACACTGATGATATACGGGGGATTACACAGGCACTTACTATTAAGAGTGCATGTAAGGAGTGGGCTGAACTAGAGTGCGTGTGCTGTGAATCCCAGGCGGAGGGGGAAGGCACAGGCCCAGGCAAGTTCCTGAAAAAGGACATTCCCTCTCTTTTCTAGCCTGAAGAGGTACTTGCAAGCTTTGCTGAAACCAGGTCTATCGAAAAATGGTGAAAACTTCTTAGTTTTTGATTTGAAAGGGAAATGCATTTAACAAGATATATAAAGGTGTCATCAGGAGTTAGTAAACCTATTCATATAAAATATAATTATTCAGTAAACTTATTCAATCATACTCGTTGTCATTTATCTGTCTTTATATATGCAGAAGAAAAAATCTACCTCTCTTCGTTAGATGCTTAACTTCTTGAGAGAGTAGCATAATAAGTGAATTGATAAGTAATGAAAGCATTAACTGTCATATAAAGTTTATGACTCTGGCGCTTGGTAGTGCAATTAAATTTGATGTTTGTTTCTCTGTCTCTATGAGTAATGATAAGGTTTCCCTTGTGAATATGTAAGCAGCTGACTGATAACACTAGGACAACCACTCTGGGTAGCCACCGTGAGTCATTACTAAACATGCCTTTAAAACTAAATTTGCAATTACTCTAAGTGACCAAAGTAAGAAAAATTGCAGTATTTAGGTGTGATTGCTTCCACAATACACATGCATAAAACTAATGCCAAACCAGGCCCTCCCTTGGAATAGCTGGGATAATACTGAGATGTAAAGTTGTATTCCTTTTTTTGTTTTCTGTTATGGGTTTCTAATATAGGTATGATTAAACTCAGATATGAACTTATAGTTTTCATTTTCTGAATAAAACAGCCAGGAAGACATTAACAACAGGCAGAGATCAATCAAAATCAGAAACAGTTTCYGAGAAGGAGTAATTTAGAAATGGAAAGCTGACATTTACAACAAGGAGTTCTTAAAGGGAGAGACATTATTTCTGAAATATGGTGACTTATCTAATTAAATAGAGGAAAACATTCTGCTAGCTACACTTTTAGAACTCTGAAATCACATCTGTTCTTCAGGATCGCTTATTAGCAATAACTCTGCTTTTGTTTTATCATAATCTACATGCCTTTACAGAAGAGCTCAATATTATTTAATAGGATTCACCCTTTCGGAGACAATAAGTCTCTCACARGAGAGCAGAGTTTGAAAGCTTCAGGACTGCATAACTGTCTGGATCGTTTAATATGGATCATTTATCTAGCTCTCGCTGGAGTTTTCCGCGGAATACATTACTCCCTCTTTTCTCTCTCTTGCTTGACCAACTTCAGTGRGGCCTCAGATGTTTGGACAAGACACTTCTCAGTAACGGTCACTTTATCCTCTAACACAACATTTCACTGTCACACACTGCATTGCCCCCCACTTCAAATGAAGCCCTGGAGGCAGCTGGTGCTCAGCTGACATCAGGGATGCCCTAAGCCCTGGAGCTCTGGAAACAGCCCTGCAGCAGCATCCACCACCGGCACATCCCTGGCTCCGACCCTGGAGCCCCAGCCCTGTGGGAATCTGCTCCAAAGGCGCTAGGGAGGATGGGCACGGCCAACACTGCTTGCACGACTGCTGGAAGCAAGAGGCTCCTCAGAGGCTGCAGCAACAGGAATGCACAGCCGGGGAGACGATGCCGTCGTAGCGGGGTGTCCTGGATAGCAGCAAGTGCAGAACACGGGGAAAGCGTGGGGCAAGCAGAAGCTTTGCCATTTAGGATCTCATTTTATGAACTGTTTCAGCCAAGAAAAAGGTGAGGATGGAATATTATTCTCTATTTTCAAATGAGTAACAATTATTTTTTTCTATTTTGAAATGCCTTCATTAGACGATGATAACAAATAGTGTAAAAAGAGTAAACTGGTAATATTTTAATAAAAGATTTTAGAGCAACTTGAAATAACGTATTTCAAGGTGCAATACATCAGAAAAACACCCACACATACATACATACATATATATATATATATATATAWAAAAAAATCTGTTTTGGACTCGAACCTGGATTTCCCTGCACTGTCCCTTCCGGGAATCCAGAGAATACTCAGACCGCTCCCATCCTAATTCTCTTTGAAAAGATGTCACCTACCTCTTGAGTAGGAGACTTCATGCTAATCGCACGAAGCAAGGATCCAAGGTCAAATTCCACAGGTCCCCGTACAAGGGCTAGTGCTCTTCAAGAAACGACCGCGACTCTTCCCRTCCGGTGCTCCTCCTCCAAGCTCTGTGTTTTCCCGTTCTCCCGTTCTCACCATTAGCAGCATCCTCAGACCGTAAAGCAGCAAACCTCGCTGTGGCTCTAAACAAAGTTCAGCTCTGTGGTGCCTGTCAAGCCTATTGAACGCTTCCCTAATCACCTGAAATCTTGGTTATCTGAACTTATTTAATGCCCCTCTGGGAGGTTCAGCTCGTCAAGGTTGTGCAACACATGATATACAAGATGTGACTGATGTTAAATTGAGTACAAGATAATTAGATGCTAATGTCACCATTGTGTCAGGATGACATGAATGTCACTATCTGGCACATCTGTGTAATCTCTGAGTGACTGCAGTGTCACCGAGAGGCTTGTTGGAGGCGCTTGGCGTGCTAACGATGGCAGGACCGTGCTGTGCTGCTTGGGTGCAGGCAGGCCTGCATCACCAACATGTCGGAGCTTGCACGACGCTCCAGTTGTGGTTGCAAAGGCTGCACCAAAGCCAAGGCGGCCACAGAAACAAACCCAAAGGACTTTCTTCACTGCTGGCAGCAACCCCACATTGATATGCACAAAACACGTTATTCCATTCTCTGGAACATGTGCCTGGGACCGTGGAGCTGGTGGCTCCTGACTCCTTCCTCCCGGAGGTGCTCACCGTCCTGCGCCAGCTGCCGTGAGGACACTGTCCTCGCTGGCCACCCTGGCAAGCACCCCATGGCCGCTCAGTGTGTTAGGGCACTGACGGCAGTGCTGAGCACAGGGCTGCACCCAGCAGGTCTCGCCTCGCCCCTGCTTTCTCAGGTCCATCACCTGAGCCAGCTGTTAATCGTGTTGCCATGCAAAGGACAAGGTGTTAACCAGAGCTCAGGTTTTAGCATCGGCCATGCTGAAGCTGCAGCGCTCACAGCGGTTCGCAGGAGACCCCCACGAGCGGTGCCTCACGAGCGCGGCCAGCGACAGGCTGGCCATGGCACGGAGCATCCTGCACGCTCACCGCCGCTCCGCTCCGCTCCGCTCCGCTCCCCACCCGCCCTCGAGACCCTGCTGCGCAAGCCAAGGCCCTGGGTGCGAGCAAGGCCGCCCTGCCTGGTGCCATCGGTCCACGCAGCTTTGCCTTCACGGTTCATTTTCTGAACTGTCTCCCAGCAAAGGTACCCAGCATTTTCCAGTGCATGTTTTCCCTGACAGTTTCTCCCAAGGGCTGCTTGTCTYGAGATGCCAGGGAATAGAATCAGTCCACGTGCACTGATATTTCTCCGCTGACTTCAGCCCAGCCACCCGGAGCTACAGGAGTGGCGGCACCAGCAGCCACAGCGAGGGCTGCGGAAGAGCCCGACCAGCGGAACAAGGAGGGCRGTGGGTGCTGGAGGAACGCCGTGGCACCGGGAAGCAAGCAGCACACACAGGTCATGTCCAAGCTGCTCCTGCCGTGTCCAGGCAGAATTCCCGGCAGAAGCAGCCACGGCGGCACGTGGAAGCACGCTGATAAAACCTTGCAAAATGCCGGAGCGCTCGCTGCCGTTGCAGGCGGCGTAATGAGAGGGTAAGCGGGAGGTCAGGCCCAGCACGCAGGCAGCTCYGCTGCCTTTTAGAGATCGGGTATGTAAAAAACTGCTCTCTTACGTACTGCAAAACAGAATTTATTTTAATCTCAGTTGGATCTTATCAAGCATGCTGTACCTACCCGCTCTTTGACACAACCATCAAAGACAACACTTGAAACACAAAAGCAGGCAACTCGCATAAAATGAAAGAGGAAGAGGACATCAGTAAAAGCGTGATGAACTTCACAGGCACAAGTATATTTCAGAATCTCAAATCAGCCTTATTTTCAAAGATGTTGAAGATAGATGGCCAGTTTACAGCTAATATAATGAAGAGTGGCTCCACTATCTTCAGTAAGACTATTGCTACCTGACGTGGCCTTCAGTTTAATTCCTAAGCCAACGCTGGCCTTGGTGTGGTCATTGGATGCTTGAAGCTCTCTTGGTGGCCGCCTTCGGGCAGCAGAGCTGGGTGGTTTGTGAGACCAGGCCCGTGAAGCCGCGCTCGGGGGACGAGGGATGCGAGCGGTGCCATTTCCCTCCACCTCCATTCACCACTGGAGCTCTTGAGCGCCGGCTCATGCAGAGACTTGACACTAAAACATGCAGAACAGGACATCAAGGCATCAAAAGGGGTAACTTAACAGTCATTGCCATGGCTACCTGACAACTTATTTTGCAGTATGATATGTTCTATGAAATATGTATGATCCTATTTAATATATACCATTTGTTTTTAGCATTTCATTTCTGGTAATAGCCTTTCAATGATAATCATGGTCTTCTAATGATTGTAATAATTAAGCTCTTATAAATCAAGATGTTTTATGTTAAATATGCTGAAATCGTTTAAAAATATTTATTTTTCCCAGCATGTTAAGAGCTCCATTGCTCCTTGGCACTGTCTGGATTCTGTTCAGAGCCACATTCAAGAGCCTTCCAGGATTCCCATTTCCTTTCGCAGCTGTGCAGATTTCTCCACACCTATTTCTTTTTTACCTCCAGATGTATTATTGGGAAGGGCAAACCCAAGCACCCATGATTTTGTCCAGCGTGCCATCGATTGTGCTCTTCAGCTTGCCGTGGATGGGCTGTTATCCCAGGGCTGGGGCTTCCCAAGGAAGCTGTAGGCAGAGGGATCAGAACCACCACTTCAGAAACACAGGACCCACCCAGCTGGGACACTGCTCGAGTCCCCACTACCATCAATAGCAGCTYTTTTTGTTTTTAAGAATTACTATTAGCTAGCTAAGTGAACTATAGCTCTTATGTTTTGAAAAACCCATATCCCTTCAGTCTTTCATGTTAAAACATATTGACAGCTTTCARTGAGGTAATATATCCAGAAGGGAAATTTCATATAATGCATTTGATCTTGCAGTGCCCCGTATTACAGAGGAAGGTTTAATTATACATCTAACAGTTATTCACACATTTTGACATAGTTTCATTAGACTTTTATTAAAGTTAGAGCTAGGAGGAGAACAAAGGGTGCCTTTATTTGCAGCTTTTAGCCCTTTTTCAGACTTCTTTTTCTAGTTAAGGGGGAAGGAGGSGGCTATCGCGGCAGGAGCGCTCTGCGGCGGTGCCGAGCGGGCGGCGCTGGGTGCTGCCCCGGGCAGGATGAGGCCCCTGTGGGCACCAGGACGCACGGAGTTCCACGGAGCAGCCCTGTCTTCTCGGGGTGCTCACGGCCATCTCCTCTCCCTGCATCCTGCCTCTGAGAGGGCTGCGCCCGGCTGCGGCAGCCACTCCTGTCACCTCTGCGCTACCAGGGCCGAGGGCTGGTGTAAGAAGGCACAGATTGYGGCCTTGAACTAAAGAGGTGCTCTGATGTTCACGGGACTGGGAGGGCCTTGAGCTTCACTCGCTCCTCTTTCAGAAGGGTACCCTGGAGCAGCATGGATAACCTGGAGCAGCGTGGATACCCTGGAGCACTGCGGATACCCTGGAGCACTGCAGATACCCTGGAGCAGCATGGATACCCTGGAGCAGTGTGGATACCCTGGAGCAGTGTGGATACCCTGGAGCAGCGTGGATAACCTGGAACAGCATGGATACCCTGGGGCAGCACGGATACCCTGGAACAGCATGGATACCCTGGAACAGCGTGGATACCCTGGAGCAGCGTGGATAACCTGGAGCAGCGTGGATACCCTGGAGCAGCATGGATAACCTGGAGCAGTGTGGATAACCTGGAGCAGCACGGACGATGGGAGCCTCAGTAGAGCAGGGGAGCATTTCTAACCTAGGTGCAGGCAAAGGCAGCAGAGGAAAATGAAAGTTACTCTAACCTAAAAAACAGCAGCAGGTCTCAGACCCGACCCCGGTCACAGTCCTCCAGCTTGGCAGCGCGGCACCAAGGCCACCACTGCGGGGGCAGCCCTGCCTGCCCATGGAAGAGGTGGCAGGTACAAATGCATCACCGTGCACACGCCACTGCTTAGCATTTCCAATGAGGAAAAACTCAATTTAAGCCATAATTATAGGAGATACTCTCTCTACAGTAACAATGGAGAGAGGAAATTATCACTATGGCTTGTGGCAACAACTTGAACACAAATGGGTTAGAAGAGGAAAAAATAATTACAATAAGACATGCATGCCTGACTCTGAAAGAAGACTTGTTTGTGCCTGGTGCAGGAGGGCGATGTGGGGGCGAAGCGGGAGCCCAGCTGAGCTGCGGCCGGCGCGAGTGCAGGAGCCAGCCGGGCGGGGGGCCCGCAGGGGACGTGGAGCCCCGTGTCACCGGGGACTCCTGCAGCGGGAGGAGGGCGCGAGGACATTAAGGGGTCTGGGCACGAGGAGCCAACAAGCGGCCYGGGCAGGAGGAGCTGCTGCCGCGGGGCCTGGGCAGGAAGGTCTTCCTGGGCGCCAGGACAGACCCAGGCACTGCCCTGGCGGTGGTGGGAGGACACGGGCCCTGTCCCAGTGAGGCGGCAGCCACCAGACCAGAGACAAATGCGGGTAAGACAGCAGGGAAAGTCCCATCAAGAAGGAGTAAGTAGCATGGGAGGCACTGCCAGGAGCAGYACCGGAAGGTTCCCGTCCCTGCATCACCATCACTTTGCAGGTCTCGTTAACAGAAGCGGACGTTTCCCACGTGGCGCACGCGGTGCCGGAGCTGGTGCGGCCCTCGGAAGCGGCTGCTCCAGCTGGGCATTCACAACTTCGGCAGCCGCACCAGGGCCGTGCCGCCCTCCACAGCGCTGCATCCCACGGAGCTTGACGGAGCCTCGCGAGCAGCGCCGGCTCGACACGCACTGCCCAGAGAATGTGGGTCACCCTCACCGTAGCACTGCCTGCAGTTACACCACAGAGGGGAACACCTTGAGACTCTGCTATTACTCTGTAGGGTCCACRGGTATATGAGGCCACTGGACACCCCTCTGCTTTCCCCTGCTGGTTCCAGGCCTGGCAGAGTGGCCTGTGGTCGGCAACAGAGGTTTGCTCCCCTTTGCTCATGGGCTTCCCCGTCAGGGCCCGGCAGCACGCTTTTCAGCAACAGTTTCTACAAGCATTTAGTAACATTAAGAGCAAGAATTTCCACATATTTGATGATAGCAACAAAAGCAGATACCAAGATTCTGGACTTCAGTACAGATTTCCGTCGTGCTTTCGAAAGGCCTTTTTTTTCCAATAAAACCTGAATGTCTACTGCCATCTACTGGGAGGACACTCAAGCCAAATTTAACAACAACACATGCAGGTTAATCTTCCATAATTTGTTCCCAGGCCTAAGGGAAGACACCTGTAGTTTGGGATATTTGTTTTAGAAGAAAAATCACTGCTCTGGCCAAGATGCAGGTCCCAATTCCTTCTCCCCTTCCAGGATTTCATCCAAGCTAGTCTGCAAGAAGACCAAGCTTTGCAAATTGAAGAGATTCTGCAGTAGACCCGTTACTGCTGACTCCTGGGAACATCTATGGCTTCCATGCAAGTGGCTGTGCAAACTCAAACATCTCACATATGTTTTTGCAGAACATGGATGAAACACAGCATTTTAAACAAACCTTTTCACACTTAAATCACCATCGCTGATGAGCTCTAGAAAGACCCCCRGCACCTCAGCATAGATGTTCCGTCAGCGTCTGCTCCGTCTCCTTGCCAGACCAACGTGACCCAATGCTGTCACCTCTGCTGCCATGGAGCCCATACACCCATGGGCTGCAGCTGAAGTCCAGAAGGAGCCACCTGCAGATACATGTGCATGGAGGGACGCTGTGGAAGCCACGTCGAGGGCAGAGTACAAGGTGGGGGGTGAGCAGCCAGCAGCAGCAAGCAGGGAAGGAGACCCGTGTGCCTGGGACAGGCCACGTGCACCAGATCTTGGTGCATTTGGCCACCAGTGCAGACAGGAGGGACTTCTGCAGTAAYGCTGACACACAGAGTTTACATAAAATAAACTAGAAGTGCAATTACCTGCATGTATGAGAGGAGAACACAACATGAGCCGAAGTACAGAACGTGCCAGGGAGAGTTAGCAGCTAGGGCAAGATTACTGAGCTGGAGAGGAAGTGCAAATCCACTGCTGTAGATCTAGTGGTATAAGCTCAGGGACATGCACAGGTACGGAGCCACAGCTCCCTCACTGTGCTACAAATAGCCAAAGTCAAAACTGTCACTACCTTAACAATGTAGGGATTTCATCCAGTTATCATGAAGTACTGATACGAATGAACGCCAGTCCTGCAAACCAGCACATATGACTCTMTAAATTTGCAATACTTATTTTATAAGTGTAAATATTTAGTTTACACCATTCAATTCAAAATATCAGTTATTTATTTTCCTGGAAATAAAGAAAAATATGAGCAAAAGTAGAGACTACAGTGTGGTGGCTAACAGAATTTAATTTCTTTAAGTGGGAAAACATGAAAACATCACAGTTTTGTAATTTCTAATAAGGAGTGTTTCTAAGAAGTGTTAGTCCTAGAAGTGCATATCTAAAAGAGAGCTCAGTCCAAACTACAGCAGTGACTCAAACCTTTGCATTCTCACACCCTTTCACAAGGTGACTATTTCGCACGTGAAGCATCAGGGTGGCTTGTGGGTCTTTGCTGGCAGCACGAGCCATGGGTGCCCAGTACAGGCACCCGGTTCTGGCCCGATGCTCCCTCATTCTTGCCACATTTGCCTTTGCTTCCTCCAATCTCTCATTAGTCTTCTGTGAGACAACAGAGCTCATGATCGTTTTTTCTGCCAAGTTCTGTGTTTGTATCCTCAACTGCCTGCAGAAAAACAGAGGGAGGGACTTTAGTTATAATTTATATAACCTTCTTTTATGGTTTAACTTTCATGAATCAGCTAGACAAGTTCCTTGGAGAAGAAAAAAAAGACACCTTTAAGATTTGTTTTCTGTTATGTGAAATGTTCTTGTACCTTTTCATACTTTAAAAAGCTTCCTATTGCCTATTTTCTGATGCTGTTGCTTCTTTCAGTGCACGCCTTACGGAAGCTCCTTCCTCATCTTCCCGAGATGCCCACGCGTGGTGTCGCGGCCTCCGGGAACCGCCTGACCGTCCCCATCTCRCAGGAGGAGAGGGGACGTCGCAGGCCCCGGGGACACCCCAGTTGTCCCTGCTCCACAGACCAGGCTGTGTTTGCCCAGGAATGGAGCTGGAAACATGAGGAGCCCCCAGCACTGAGGCTGTGCAGCGCCCTGGGGTTCTGCAAATGCAGGAAATCTATTCCTAGTAGAAAAACTAATTTGAAATAGATTTAAAAGGATTTAGTTTTAGCCTGATGATGTAGAATCATCATGCTCAGAAATGCATGTTTGTGCTTGYTTAAAACACAGTATTTTACTCCAGCATTACCATGAGTGAGGTAACGTATGTTTTTAAAGATGCATCAAACGGCATCAAGGAAAACCTGACCAAAGAGATTAGAGAATGGGGGAACTGTTTCATAAACTGTCCATCCCAAGCTGTGAGGCTTTACTTCAAATGTGCACACTGGATAGATTGAAATAACACCCTGACAGCTCGAGCTCATGTGTATTCAGAAGCATACTGCCACTTGTGACAAAAAYATGCATTTACTGATTTGCAGATTTTACAGTCAGAGAGACCACTTCAATTATCCAGCCTGACCTTCTAGATAACATAAAATATTTTCATTCTGTGATTCTTATATCAAGCCTGTAACTTCTCACTGACTACAGCAAAGACATCCAATCTGATCAAGAGACTTCAGGTTATCAACCACATCTCCAAGTGAGCTCTTCTCATGGCAGGTTGCTATTAAATAAGCTGCAACTTACTTCTTCTCTAAATTTGCCTATAGCATCAACTYCCAGTTGTGGAGATTCCTCCCTCAGGCCCACATCTCCTGCTGGGCTCCTCGTGGACAAGGGACCCACACRGAGCTTCTGTAACCCGCTCAGCCATTGATTTATCACTCACAAGACCGTTGCTGCTTCCCACTCCACTTAGCCGGAATTACAAACAGCTTAAGCGGAGTGAGGTGAACTCAATTACACTTTGTGCATCATCAACTAAACCATTTATTAATTTTCTGTTCCTGACGAGCGCACTCCACAAGCACGCAAGTGACGGCTTGGGAGGCTGCGTGGCCACGGCCCGAGCCGGCACCGCGCCGGGCACAACGCGCCACGCGCACGGAAGCGTCGCCAGCGCCGGCGGGCAGCGCCGGGCTCCCTTCCACAGCCCACGAGCACGAACCTGCACCCTTGTTTGGAAGTCAAGAAGGCACCTTTTCAGCTACCACTTCTTGTTTTGAAAAGACTGCTTATACCGGTTTTAATGATGAAACAGTAATTTCTCACTTTAGAGAAAAACTCTACCAGGCAATTTATTTTTACTATTAATTTACAAAATTGTAACTTTCATAGTTCAAGATCTCATCTTAATTGAACTAGAATAAATTATAAAATTAGCACTGAAATGCTTGATTCATTTTTTTTTTTTTGCCACCAAATTGGCTGAAGTTAGGAAACACTTCAAGTTTTGCATCACTAATTTCAATTCAACATTCAATTAAACATTGCATTATGCAACACAATTAGATTTAAATGATTTGTCTTATCTAAACAAKGTATCACTAAGGAAACATTTTGGGCAGCAGCATAAATGAGTAGAAATATCCAGTACTATTTTCTGTTACAGCAGTGCTGCAGACAGTSAACTTTCATATTGCTCCAGTGTAGCTCTTCCAATTTACAAAACAAGAAGAGTTAGGTTTATTTTCATTTTTTATCTTTTCGTTTGTAAAAACATTTTCTTCACAGTACTGTAACAAAAATGTTGATATCTTTGTGAAGCTGAATGTGATTTATCTGTATTTGATTTATTCAACAAACAAGTAGTGAAATATCTGTCAAACACATGGATGTATTTAACTTTATGAAAATAATCACCTTTTGTGCAATGCCTTCATATGGACTGCACTRAATGTTAGCAGACATACCTCTGATCCTGAAAATTTTTCATCAGTTGCTTATGTTTCTTCATTTGTTCTCTACTTTCTTCAACTATTCTTTGTCTTTCCTTTAGGCCATCAGCAAGTTTCCTCCATCTGTCAAGTTTTAACAAGCCCTGTGTCAAAGCAATATGCTGAGCACTGAAATCCTGACCCACTGAATACTCAAATGCTTTTTGTTTCTTGCTTTCCATGAACTGGGTATGCCTTTGCCTCACATTTTCAATCAATTGTGATCTTTTCTTTTCATGCTGTTGTAAAGCTCTCGCAATTCTGAGGCCCTCTTCTTCATTTTTTTTCTGAATGCTGCGCTGCTTCTCTTCAAGAAATTTTTKGATATAATGGCCTCCCTTTTCCTTGGCAATCTGCATTTGTTCAACCTTATTCAGCTTTTCAGCTTGGCTATCATACTCCTTGTTCTCTAAGTAGAATTTATCAATAAGATAAAATAGGCCAAATGTCATAGATTGATGCACTTGGGCAAAAACACCTTTTTCTAAGTCAGCTGGAAGGTGGCTGGTGCCTGCAGCAGAACGACTGTGAAAACCTTTCTGCTGTAGATCGCACCCGGTGCCTGGCTGGCCTTGCAGCGGTGTCAGCTGATCGGCAGCTTGAGAAGGTTTTTTAGGAGTAGGAGGGCTAAATTTCATTTGTGTTTGCTTCTCCAGATCAGTGTGCTCCATTTCCAGGGGACCTATAAGATAATMAAGATAGTCTTAGATCCAGTCTTTGGAATATGCACTGTGGAATTTCAAAATTTTTTTTATTAGAACTTAAATTTGACACCAATACACTTACTATGTAAGGCAAGCTACTGTCTTGTGCCGAATTAAAYACTAAAGATCTTTGAAATACAAGAAAAATCTGTTGTCCTCTCTGCACTGTGTTACCATCTATCGCACCTTCGAACGTGTGTGGCCTACAGCCTGGCAGTGAAAGGCTAGTATGGATCTTCCCTTGTGACAGCCTAAGTGCTTACTGCCAAGGCCAGCACTATTCTAAAAAAATAGGTCTGAAAAAAATAGGTCATATTACCCTACTTTTCCCTTTCCTCAAACTTTCACCAATTYGAAATGGTAGCTTTTTTCAATATAGATTTTTAAAATGTCCTGACAAATGCAAAATCCACAATATGAAATTCCATACAAACATCTGATGATGATACAAATTATGTTCTTTCATGCCCACATTTGTAAGCAGATTTCCTATCTGCTTGTCTAATAGTTCTTCCAATCTTTCCCTTGAAATTATACATCAGATTTATGTGTAATAGAATGTTCCATCCAGTATATTCATACATAAGAGCCAATTCTCCTGTTTTAACAATCCAGATATGAACTGGGTTGAAATAATGTTTATGTCACTTTAGTTACAAGTAAAATTCTAACGGCAAGTTTGTAAACAAGACCATGAGGTATTTTTGCAGGAGATGTTGTTTGCCAAGCAAAGCGAGGCTCTTACAAAGCCTCGGTTCTTCTCACCAAGCCCTCTAATAAAAAACAATTCATGCACTCCACACAGAATTCAGCAAGTCACAATACAGGCTTCTTTCCCTCTTTTCCCCTCCCCCCCCATTTAAACTACTTTGGAAGTTGTACACATARTTAATCAGGGCTGGATTAAAAAACAATCAGCTTTTCAAAGGAGTGGACTGAAGAGAAGTAGTGATGGGAAACATTTGCTCCATGGAAGACACGCAGTAAGAACAGATGCAGGACACCCCAGCAAAAGCTTCTCCTTCTATAACTTGCAGAATCCAGATCATACAAATAAATTGAGCAGGATAATCCTCATTTATGAGGAAATTACCYAGATTATTTTAAGAAATTCAGAGGAAAAACTCCGAGGCAGTGAGATTTGATGGCACAGATCCCTCAATGCATGCCACAAAGGAAAACACTGAATTATCTTCACTGGCATTAGAAGAAGGAATAAGGGACATGGGAAGGCAGGCTGCTGCCAAGGAGCTACACTGCTGCAGTACACGAGATCTGCCTTTTCTGGGGGCAGTTAAGCAGCTATTCTGGATAGTAACTTCTCTTATCAGTAACACAGTGACGCTACACTGGAAATATCTTGTGACAGGGATTGTCAACACCGTGGTACAGTAATACCARCTAAGAAATTCACACTGTGATGTATTCATCCCATCCTCCTGGGAAGCTCCAAGGCATGAAGCTAGATGACCATTTCTTAATTTTTCAAGGACCTTTTTTAATGACCAATAAAAATGATTTAAAGAAGTATGAACCAGCATTATAAACAATCTCACTGGAAGAAACAGAAATGAATACATAAAAAAGTAGCAAACCCATGTGAACTTACCTCAAGATTGYGCACTGAAGTTGCACACTGCTCTCCCTAGCACCTGGGGACCAAGCAGTACATTTTTTTGGCCGCCTGTTTCATTGAATATAAAGATTTTTACTGTTTAAAGTTTGATTTTATCGTTGTAAGTACTGCCTTGTTATTAATTTATTATTCATTGGATTAGTTTACCATTAACCATTTTCCTTGCTGAATCCTAAGGGTGAGGGCTGGCATGGGGCTGCATAGCGGTGGGAGAAGCTGGGACCAGCAGAGGGGCACATAAGGGGCCCCCCACTCTCCCTCCTGCCCCAGGGCCACTGTGCATTTAACTGCCCTCTATAGATTGTCTTCTCCAAGTCTTCACCAGCACCTACTGTGTGGCAACAGCCAAAGAAGCCATTTCTGACGCGTCACAGACCCAGTCCGCTTCCCGTGTTCTTCCAGCGCCTCTTGGAGCCGTTCTCCCGCCGCGGTGGAGCCAGCAGGCAGCACCTCTGCAGCACCCGCCCCGCTGCTCTGCAGCACTTGCTGGCTCCAGGTACCGTCTTGAAAAATGTACCCTCCAATTTCCAAACCGACTGAACCAATTAGATGCGGAGCAATTGAAAAAGAACAAATCATAAATACCAGATTTTATATCTAAGAGGATCAATTTTCTATTCGTCAACACTTAAGAGGCAAATGAAAACATCTTCTGGTTCCAAGTGAAAGACTTCTCACTCAGCAGAAATGGAAAGAAAACAGGAAATGTCATTGGAAAAGAGCATATTCTGACACCCCACTGGGAACGTGGGAATCCAAACACTGCGGAAAACAACACAGATACAGTTTGCGTCTCACTTTTCACTGAAACTTCCCTTTCTGTGCCCAGGACAACAGCGCTTGTCTGGGCCGCTCCCTCCTGCCAGGAGGCCATCGCAATAATGGTTGCTCCCGGTGGGAACGCGCTGCTCCCCATGGCAGYCCCGGCCTGCTACCACTCACGGCCATCAGTGCCCACACGGACGGCTGCACATCCGCACCACGCCACGACAGTGCCCAGGGTCGAGACACTGCTGCCAACTTTGCGCTGCTCAGTCCTCAGCTCCCCGAGCGCCCAAGTTCCTTTCTCCCAATCCTGAAAGGTGGTGCATGGTACAACATACACCAGGCATGGACATGCTGGTAAGGCTCAGTAYCCAGGCGAACTCAACACAACTAAATGATTTTTTTATGCCACTGAAAGGATAATCATTATTTTTTCAACATTTAACTACTGTTGTATGTTTCAGAATCATCAGTACAATACCACATTTGCTTCCAAATATTTTCCTTTTCACTAACACAACACAAAAGGCTATAAAAGACAGTCTAATTCCTGGAAACAATCAGACTAATGAGCAGCCAAACAACCCCTCCTTCCACTCCCGACTACAGCTCTCCCAGAGGACACAGCACGGCCGGCCCAGCCACGATTCCCCCCATATGTGGGACTCTGCAATCTGCTCGGCAGCCAGGGTGATCCCCRCACCGTCACCCTACGTAGTTATGGTTACAGAATTTTTTATTTTWCAATGTATTTTGGAAGAATTATGACTAACCCTTCCTCCACAGAGTTCCTTCTTGCTTGACAGTAATCTTTCCTACTTCTTTTTGCAGTATGGCCAAGGTAGAGGTAATKGGCTGTCTTTCTCCTCCAAGACATAAACCAAGAAGCTCTTTAGAATTATTCATTTTGAAGACTTGTGAACAAAACAGAATTTATTCTAATTAAAATGCCACTATACTAATAAAAACGAAGCCTTGAGTGACTAATACAGAACGCACCATTTTTTTTGCATAGTAAGTATAGACCTCTTCTGTGATTTAAGTGGTGGATGTGTTTTGTTGTTGTTGTTGGTTTGTTTTTTGATAGAAACACTCTCTCTCTCCAAAACTCTAAACAGGGTCRATACTTACACAGGCGGATGAATGCTTGTTCCAGCCCCACACCTCTGCGCTCCCAGATTAAATCCCAGCTTTCAGACTGAGCAGCCCTTCACTCATCATCTCTTCCACCAAGACCCACCTTCCTGCAGCCAGTGACAAGGGCATCTTTCCTCTAACACCTGAACAAAGGGCCTCCAGGCCAGGGCTTAGCAGCTTCCCCAATCTTTAAGCAAATGTAATATGTRTGGAGATTGCTGGGCTGCAAGTGACATTTTTGATTTATTTGCAAGACGCATGGTAGCTTTTCAYCCCTTTGTCATGCAAATGGTTGTTCTCTGACCTGAGGTCTGTCAGCAGGCAGGTGACAGCTATTTGGAAAAGAAAGACAAGAGTTTRCAGGACCTGAAATACTCGGTGTCCTCGCCTTGCAATACGTCATAGGTGTCATAAGCCATGAAAACTTGAACGTATTATTTGATACGCGCACAACATCCAACACAGTGCCTGCCCAATATGTCACTCCAAGCACTCTTGCAGGTTTCATGTATTAAGAAATGCACAAGACTGGCTCTACTTCTCAACAACTTTCATGTGCTTCATCACATCTGTGCAGGCAGTGTGAGGCAGCCAACGCTCCCGCAGCTGGGGCGAGGTGGCACCAAGACCATGGAGGAACCCAAYGTCTTCTCTGAAAAGCAAATCACCCTGAAGCCTTCCACCAGYATTCAAAACAGCCTCTGAACCAAAGAACTACTGAAGTTTAATTTTACCTTTGTAGCTCTCTCCTTTGATTTAGCCAGATTGACTGTGATAGGTTTTCCAGTGTCCTCTGCAAATGATAGGCTGCTTGTCCTTTTCTTTCCAAGCAAAGAAAAGATAAACAAAAAAATCACTTTTGGATATGATGCAAGAACATATGACTCCACTTACCCACACAGTTCATTCCGAACAGTAGTTGTAACTATTGCATTCAATGAAACAGTTCTATTTTATTTTCATAGTGTCTCCCAAAGTGTGCTTCTGAAGGAAGATGTCATCTCCCTGGAGAATTCAGACTTAAATCTGTTGCACAGAGTCAGTCTCTACCAGTCTGTGTCAGAAGGGATGTGGCAGGTTAAACACACAAGTTCATCTGTCTCATCACTACTCCTGGCTTCATCTAATTCTTTCAGGATGCAAATCAGTAAAAAAGAAGCATTTAGCTTGGGTCTGTCTAAGGCACTTGCACRGAGCGGCTGCACCGTGTGCGCCTGTTTCTACCCAACCAGATGGTGTCCACACACCTGCACGAGTTGCTGCACCGGGGCAGACACTCACGCAGCCTCTGCTTGTCCTTGTGCAGCTCAGTGTGCRCCACATGGGCTTGCATTGCTGGGAGCCTTCTGCGATGCTCCTGACTGCTGCCAGCCGTCGGCTCCTTRAGGATTTCACTCGAGCAACAGCCTGAATTTAAAGCGTTGCTCCAAAACTTGGGCATCATCCTTAAGAGGTTCCACAAGGACAAGGAGATCACCATCGCTGCATTACTATTCTTATCCTGTTACTCCTTCCTGGCCAAGAAATGCTAACACAGGTTTACGTGATTATTTTGGAGCCATCTTAACAGCAGTAGATTCCTATTTTTTTCACGGTAGTAGCYTCTCCTAGCACCAAGAAGATATATCCTATAAAACAAACCATATATATATATATGGCCTGTGGAGTAAGGTCTTTACCTAGAAATGCATCCCAACATAAACACCAGCATTTTATTCTCATTAATTAAAAGGCATTCTTCAGATCCTGAGGACATGTTTTTTGAAACATTTCATTGGAAAATTCAGCAAAAGAAAATATGGAATGTGAATAATACTGCAACAGAGAAGTGACCACAACWGTATGTTTACGGCATCGCCACGAGGTTTGGAAATGACTAAGGGGAGACAAAGGCATGGGAATGAAGAGAGGAACCCACCGCATGTGAGGAGCACAGGAGCAGTGCGGCCCGGCAGGGAAGCGATGCCTAACGCGTGTGTGTAAATATAACAGTGTGTGTAAATATAACACCCAGTAATATGGCTGCCTATATGGTAAAGTGAAGCCTCACAAAGCACACTTAATGGCTTCTGCATCTTTTATCAAACAGTAAATGTAACTATGTATGTTTACATCAGCAAAGATATAAAAAAAAGGCTGTTAATACAAATGACCAGAGAAAAAGCATATCTCATGTTAATTCCACATACATATTTAGTAAATAAATGTTAATGTGTCTCTCTTAAGATGCTGCTTTGCTCTTTCAAAAAAACATGGTTACTTCCCATAAGGATAGCTCAAAGACATTTTTCTCATTAATAAGATACATTAATAATATTTTCCTGTACTATAGCTATGCAAAATTTATAGAAATAATATTATGATAATTTACAGAATTGGTAATACATAATARTGGTGCCACCTACCATTTTATTCTGCCTATGTTCCAGATCTCCAAGGAGTATTAAGCAGTTACTGCCTATAAATATATTTACCAAAGTGTTTTTCTTACTCTGAATGAATGGAAAATGCTATCCCCAGTATGAAATTCAGAGGGTAAGAATGAATTCTCACTGTGATTAAGTAAGTCAGGCTACTGAAAAGTAATGTCATCCAGAATAAAAACAATTTATTCTAATCTTCACTCTCCTGTAAGTAATAGCTTGAATCATGAAGAATTCCAATTTTTCAATAATACATACAGATATTAAGTATGTTTCCTCTAAAAGGGTTGAAAAACCATTTAGAACCTTACTGAAGATGCCCTCAGTTTCTCTAGTAAAATGACAACTAGCCTTTWTCTTAAATATTCCAGCATTATGTCAGCCTTAGTAGCTGCTACAAGTACATTTTAACTCGTAAACATATAAATATTCATCTAGGATAATATTGATATAGGTCTCCCTTCCCTTTCTCTAATCTTTATTTTTTTGAATAAAGCAATGCCATCAACATTCCTTACAAACCAAGCAATATGTATTTTCCTTGTGCTTTTTAAGAAGAAACAAAAGGTTAATTCCATACACAGACACTCACCCTAACAATACCTATTCATTGAATCATTCAGCTTTCTAATGACTCTTTAAACACTGCTTTTAGCAGAATCTAAYAAATGAGTATTTATGGCTTCATAAGGAAACCAAGAAATATTAAACAGAAGCAGAAATGTCAAAGCATTGGTGGCAAAGTTGGCTTCAGGTCCAGGTCAAGATAGTGCAACCCCATTGGTGTTAATGGAATTTTCCCGGCTTTTTTTAGGGATGTATGTGGCCTTGGCATTATGACTCACCACAGCTATAGAAGAGTCACCAGCTCTGGCTGTTTGAAATTACATTTTGTTATCAAACCATGCTGGTTTTAACGAGTTAAAGGTTTCGCTCTGTTCCTCCAAGAACTCATTTCCAAGCACTAGGACATTGAAAGACAAGCAACTTACCAAAAAGCGACAGTTACTTCCCCTAAGGATAGCTCAAAGAGATTTTCCTCATTAATAAGGACTGCAGCTTTTACATAYGAAGATAGAGCATTTAAGCCTAGAGAGCTACCTCTATCCTGTATTTGCATTAAATGTCAGCTAATTCTAACTTGTAAAGCAGCATCTCAAGCACCAAGAACAGGAGTGCAGCTACAGGAAACAGGGACATCTGCAAGTTCTAGTGGCTTCTACAGACTTTGCCGCAGAACAAGATGAAGTTTAACAGAGGAAAACGGGCAGCAGGGGAGCAACAAGCCCGTGCACCAGCCCAGGTTGCACCTGATCAGTTAGCAGCCAGCTCTGCAGGACAGGCACAGCTCAGACACGTTCTTAGGGGGAAAAAGGCTTCCTAAACAGTACRCTTACCTGTCTCCCAGGTGAATGCTTTTCACCCTTCATGTTCTGCCCTGGTTTAACAATGTGATACACGAGGCTCCTATTACCACACACTGAGGAGGTGCTTTGAGGATAAATTTGTTCATCTCTGTAACGCATTTGCATAGGAATGTCACWTAAAGAAATTCTGTAAAACACAGCAGCTTTGTTACTATTTCATGGTATATGAAGTAAGCAGTATTCAGAACTGCCATAAACTGGAGTTACTTCCATCGCYGCAGATGAGATGAAGTGAATCAGCGTGCTGCAATGTTTGCTTAATCCTAATGACATATCTAGTTGGAAGCTTTAGAAAATTTAAGAAAGTCCTTAGCTGAAATCCCTAAAGCTTGCTTTATTTATCCTCTTTGCTGAAATACACAATACACAGATATAGAYCCTGCAGAGAAACACATAAAGGCTCTAGGAAGACTCTTGCATTCCGATTAAGTTGGGGTGCACTGACTGACTGAGAGCAGTTATAAAGGGCTCTTACCGATGTCGGACCTACCAGAACTAGGAATTTAACAGCCTTCTAGCAGCGTGAACCCGTCCTACTGAGAATAACCTACCTAAGATCTACTAAGGGGTCCTTAACTCACATCAGACAGCTTACTTTCCTTCTCGGCTGTTAAGATGAAAACTGCCGAATTCTGACGAGCACGACGGAGGCTTCCCCGTCGTTACCTGTCTACAGCCACAGCTCTATTCAGATACGAGTCGTATCACCCAGTCAGTGTTACACGTGACGCGTCTCTCCCCGCACAGTCCCCAAGACGCTGGCAGCGGCAACAAGGGCGGCCTCTCCAAAGAYCAGTCACTTTGCAGAGAGGCCAGCGTACGGCAAAAGTCAGGCTGCTTTTCAAGGGATCAGCACTAATTCTGCAAACGAGACACCAACACGGGCTCTAAATGAAATAAGCAAAACTAAAACAGAACTAAAAACATCTATTAGACAAAAAGCAGCAGAGCTGCTGAGCAGGAAGGAAAATGCCGCCTTGCTCCCTAATGGAAGTCATAACATGCCAGCCTGTCAGTGATCGTGGTTGATATAAAGCACACTGTCCACTGATATAAAGCACACTGTCCAGAAATCTAGCAGGGATTTACCAGTTATCTTTAACTATTGCTTCATGGCAAAAAGTGTAGGTCATGAAACTGGGCAGGATGGAAAGTCTAGAGGACCTGTAGAGGAAACTAATGAAGGAAAGTAGATGAACAAGCAACAGCAGATGAAATTCAGTGTTGAGAATTGCAGGGTGGTGCACATTTAAAGGAGTATTTTGACTTACTGATAAACATCTCTGGTTTCTAGAATATAAGTAAAATCACGGAAGGAAATTGCTGTAGCAATGGATCATCACTGGAAAAGCATTTAACGTGCAGGACTAACAGAAATATGTAATAACTGAGTGCAAGGAAAAATAAATTGGATATAGTACCACCTTTTAGATCAGTTGTATACTCTCACTAAGGATATTGTTCATTCTTCATTACACCAACCAATGAAGATTAAAAATATTAACAAAGACTAAAACAAAAACAAGTGCACACAGAAAGAGAGACAAGCATGTTGCCCGTTCTGTTGCATGTAACTCATGGGGCTGGTGCACCCCACTCTGCTTAAAAATTTTGGTTCCRGTAATCAACTGCTCAGGGCTGGTGCCTTCCCCGTGAACCCGGCAGCCTCCGGCAGGGACTCTCTTACGGGCAGTACAGCTGCTCAGACACAGAGCTCAGCTCCTCTCCAGAAGCCGCCCCGTGCCCCGCTTCGCCGCTCCTCCCCACACACGCTGTGCTAGACGCCACGTGGTAAGCAAAAAGGCTTTTTGTCTATTTAGGGTTTAATCATATATTTTCAAATATTTCATGTGTTTGCATATGTTTTCATATGCCTTAGCATATCCTTGAGGTAAATTCTAGAATTACATTTTCCATGAGTTTTCTAATCTTCCGAAGCACCTGACACTACTAACTGAAATGGACGCAACATTGAGCAAGGTTCATTTTTGATTCAGTTTAAATCTGGGTTTGTTACTGAAGAGGTCTCAAGCTTTCTAAATGACTTTACACTGGTATTCAAGGCTTACCTGTAGAGATTGATATTAATGTATCAGAAATTAGATGAATTAGGATTATTATTTTTATTAAAAGATACCTTTTAGTCCTGAAAAGAAATTACTATGGCCTGTTAAGAAGAGTTTAATCAAATGAAAGATTGTCTGGAAGTGATCTTCAAATTTCAAGGAAATCTCTGACTAGTCACAGTAATTACTCAGTAAGTACAAAGAATAAGTATATAATTTTTAGAATGCAATGTATAGTACTTTAAAAAGATTGACAAAAACATTATCTGCAAAGGGCTTCATATTAACATACTAATGAAACAGTTTTCAAGCCATTGTGGATACACTGAGGTTTTTATGGTAATACGTAAAATGGCATTAATAACCTGTAAAATGCATAAGCATGAAGGACAAAAATTTTCAAGGCCCATGCTTCGAACAGCTATTAGTTTAGGACTACAGCTGTGTGCAGGAATTACAGCTCCTCATCTCTCGTGTGAAAACGATGAGGATATTGCTCGTCTCCCTGCTCTTCTCTGTTCCAGAGTGGCAATGTTGGACTTGAACAGATAATTCTGCAAAACACATYTTTTTGCTTTGTAATAAAAAGCACAGTTCTGATACTACAGTGGAATAAATAAACCAGCATGTTGAGCCAAAGTCACAGAAAAATGTGCCAGCTTTGTCACTATGGCAATGATTGTATTTAATCCTGCTGTTTTAASACCCCAAATAATTACAGTCAACACTCATGCTGCTGGCATCTTTTTAGAGTATTTCATATCAAACACCAGATACATTGGGTAAGAATTAAGCAAATGTCCTTGTCCAAATCTTATCAGCATACGCAGACTCTCCTAACGACACAATAAAGCAAGGTATCATTTTTCTCCTTTCATCCTTCCATTTATAGCCCCTCACCAATTCCAAAGGACCTGCTAAAGCAGCCTCTGGTTTCCACTGTGACCCTGGCCATGCTCTGTGCTCTGCTCCACGCTTTCCAGCCTTGTCCCCCAACCCTTGGTCACGGGCTCCGGCTCYGGCCATCTCTGGCCAGGGGACACTCAGCACCTCCAGCACAGGGCAGCACCTTGCATGCAATTTTACAGTGACTTGCTCCACGCCGTCCTGATCCTCATCCTGATCGGGTTTTTAGCATCTTTCTGAAAAACACAAAGATCTACTATCTTTAAAGATTCCCAGAGGAATGAGACACACAACTGAACTAGCAAACCCTGTATTTCAACACAGTCTTATATTGTTCTTTTTTTTTAATCTGTCCTGTAAATACATCATGCTTTAATTCCACACTWTCCACCGTGGTACACAATAAGCCTAAACAATTCAGTTTTCAGTGCTAGCTCTCAGATGCACTTGAAGATCTGTCTCACATTCAAGTACCGACATGAGGCTTTAGCAAAGCCAGACAAAATGAATAGCAACAAACAACCAGAAACAGACAGCACACATGTAAGAGCTCAAATGAATGCAGCTATAAATTAGCTGAGCAGGTAAAGTGATGTGTAAACTACCCCCAAAGCTGCCTGAGGAAGCCAAGGCAGTGAATTTAACAGCAATTTCTGCATAGGGTTGAAGGAAAGCATGAGACCACAAACCCTGACGTACTGCCAGGCAGGCAAATTGATGAAAACAAGACTGGAGAAATAAGCCATCATGAAATGGAAGATCTTCTAATATCTAAGGAACTAACTACTAAAAAGGAGGAAACAAAGGGCAAAAGAAATGATCAGTTTGGCAAAGAATTACCAGTGGCATTTCAGAGATCATACTGAAACCTGTTTTGTTTGATATATTCATAAATGACTGAAAAAAAGATAGATGACAAAGCCTGTTGCCAGCTACTGTTACTCTACATTATATCAGTATTATGCTATTAGGCAATATGATCAGATACATTTCACACTATGTTAGTAATAATGAGTTAATAAAAACTATAAACCATTTTTTCTGGATCAGCACACTTCATCTTTCAAAATAAAAAAAAGTCACTCCTCATAAGCTTAGCAGTTCAACAAAACTATCAGCAGAGAACTATCACACAGAAATTTGTCTCTTTTTTTTTAATCCACTATTTAAAAAATAAATTAAAATATCACTGAGACAATTTGAAGTAGGGGGATCAACAGCCACAAAAATAACAGCACGATCCTGTCTTGATTACTGCTCTGGTGGACYGAATGCAAAGAAAAAAATTATTGTCAGGAAAGGAATCAAAGAGATCTCTTATGGGAATATATATAAATAAATAAATGTATATATATACACGCACATGCACATACACATACAGTCTAAGTAACAGGCATTCCCGATGGCAGGAGGGACGTGTGAGAGTCATTTCTGCAGTACCGACGGGCCCCACGAGCACGGGGCTTGCAAGGCCTGGCCATGCAGCCCGGGGTCCTGCTCTCGGTGGGATCTCCGGCCACTGCAACACGAGCAAGGGCAGCAAGGACGGAGCCGAGGGAGGTGCTCGTGAGAGGCAAGTCCTGGAAACCAGGCAACGCACCCAACAAACCCGCCACCACTTAAAGCAGGAAGAGCCGCCCATACAGAGTAAATTATACAAAACAAAACTGTCAGTGCAGAGAGGCTGAGGCCAAAACCGAATATTTTACACTTCAAACTATAGCTCTATAAAGATTAGATAACTAAAGCYGAGGCTTCATTTACACCTACATCCACTTGGGGAGAGCAGGAGCACAGAGAGAAAAAGTGACCTCCACTCCAGACTAGCCTCCTCTTGACTATATTGACTGAAGTTTATCTAGACAAATCAATCTGTTGCAAGATTCATTCGGGCACCCTCTGCTCTCGGGAATAGCCTGTATGGTCACTTGAGCAGATGGCTGAATCCATTCTTACCTTGGAGACCTACCTCTCCTTCTCAGACAGAAAGTTTAGCAAACACAGCTTTTCATAGGCTCCTCTTAATTTAGAAGCCAATTTGCAAAAGGAGAAACACCTATACTTCAAGTAACTCTTAACAGTAAGATTTATTATCAGATACCTCAACAAAGAGTAAAGCTGTGTTAAGTCTAAATCATTTCTGTAAATAATTTCAGCATTATGATCTAAAAAAACCCAGCAAAATCCCAATACACATACTTTCTGATGCAGTCATCCAACTGTATTATATCATATGATATAAATACAAAAACCTTCTCATCATCATTTTCCCTGGAGTAACTGCTCTTGTGTTTAAAATATATGGGCAGTTTTATATGCAAATGAAGTTGTTTTAAATCTTCACAAGGAAATACAATTAGCTTCTAAACCATGCAAAAGAAAATAATAATGATAGTGATTTTATCTGCAGTAGAGAAGCTATTTATGTTGTCTCSTGCCACTCACCTATTATCATATTAAATAAGGTAAGCAAATGCTGAGACTCCAAGAGTTCACCCCCAGTGGCAACAGATCTACCCTGCTGAATGCAGCAAGCATAGGTCTAGCATTGCAGTACCCAGTATCATCATTATTATTAAAATGCCAGTATGTACATTGCTTCTGATGTCCTCAGCAAGGGCTGAAATCCTTAAAATTTACTTTCTCTAGAAATGATTAGTACTATATTGAAGCATAGCTAGGCTAAAATTGTTTTTTTTTCAAAATTTCTTTTATTCAAGTAAATTCAAGCAATCAAAAATACACACCYGAGTCTTTTTCTAGTTAGACATCCCCTTATCCATCTTTGAACAATTCTGATTAGTGAATGATGTACTAAACCACGACTGATTTTCAAAGCGACATCTTTCACACGACTTAAAGCCTATTCAGTGTTTCCTTCCTGCATGAATTCAAATGAAAAATCTGTTGAACATGACATGCCCTAAAATCCATATTTCTACCACACATGATTTCAAAGACAGAGATCTAAAAGAGGTTAATTTCATCCCACAGCTGAAGATCCAAAGGCAAAGCAGGTGCTTTCATGAAAGMAAACTTAACCAAGTAGAGTATATCTTTCTCTTGTTACCGAAATGGGGCTGGGAGTTCATTCCTAAGCAGCATCTTTCCCATATGAAACATGCCGCAGTTGTGTGGGATCCTGTCCTCCTACTTTGAAACTGTTTCTCCTTTTACTTCACAGGAAAGCTATCTTGCCTTCACTGCTTATATAATAAATAATCACTTTAATAGTGATTATTAAAGCACTATTTTTACTAGTGAATACAAGACACTGAAAAAACACATTCCGCAAAGTTATCAAATGCAGGCATTTGCAGCTACTCTTTAATGAATAACTATGCTATAAAGCATTATAAAAATGAAACTAATTTTAATGTATATCAAACGTATATTCAATACAAAATACAACATAGATAACTCTTTCATAGAGTTTTTTTAATTCTCATGGGCAGAAATAAATGTATTTGTTTAATTGAACAAGAAGTCTAAGATTTCTTCTCAGCTACAGGCTCCAAATTTTTGAAACTCTTCACACACACACAAAACAAAACAAAAATCCAAAGATCTGGCCCAAAACAACATCCGCATTTTCAATTACACAGGAGAAGTTATGGACATTCAGATGCAGAAAACATCAAGAGAGAATAAGTAAGATGAAAATATCTTTTCATCATTTATTCATGGAATTTGTGAGAAGCTGTTTAGTTCAAAGACGCTTCCAAAAATGTGAAGTAAAACTCTAGAGCAATATACTAATTTGTTGTTTGGAATGCTTCTTAAATGAAAAGCCTAAGAGATATAAGTGGCTTAGTCATATTAGCAAACATACAGTAATACTGAATCATTAGAAGATCAGAGTAAGAAAAATATCCATATAAGAAGGAAAACATACATTTTAGGGGGGCATCGCATGGGAGGTAAATCCAGGCTGCTGTTTCTCAGGTGGAGTTAGTAATTCTCAGGGAATTCCCAGGAATTCCCACAGCTAACGGTATTTTGTTTGGGGGATTCCTCTCTCATTTCCAAATTACAGAAACGTCAAACCCATGAACACCAATAACCTGCCCGTCTTAGGTCATCAGGGCTTCTTTCACACAGTGGTTACAATCCAGAAAGCTCCACCTTATTTTTATGTTAAAAAGACTTGAAGTCCGTTTTTATGTTTGCCATTTATTCGGCATCTCTTATCAGGACAGGCAGAAGCTTCAYATGTCACTCAACATAATATGATCAGAGTATTACATTTCTGGTTGGCTTTAATGTGTTAATTTTCCACTTCAAAGAGAAAGCATGAGCGAATGGAAGTTAGGCATCTGCTTGTGTAGCAACTGGCTGCATTTTTACTTCAATAAGAGTTGTGAATAAATGAAGCATTGGTCTCAATCTCAATCGCTATTTGCATAAAATAAGAGATTGATGTACCTTCCACAGAAGCAAAAGAAAGACACCAGTCTGACATAAAAAGCCAGAAAGGACCCAAAAAGTCCACAGTCAGAGTTGCTCAGAGCCCCAAATTTGGCTCTCAGTAAAGTTRATGTACATTTTTGATTTTGAGGTAGTCTCACATTCTCTTATTTTGGCAAGAGCAAGTAACAGACATTTTCATATCACACAATGGATTTACAGATCCCAGAAAAAAAATGAAATTCTGCTAAACTAAAACCCAGGTATGGTCTCTTCTATGCACAGGATTTTTCACTCCTTTTTTAACTTCCGTTTTCAAAGCTACAAGTGAAAACTTAAGCATTTATTTCTTTCTAAATCATTGGTATAGTTGAACCTCTACAGACAGAATAATGATTGATTGCTAACAGGCCCTTGAAATTATCCACGTGCACTTGCTTTGTTCAAAAGGAATCAGAGCAAAATTAAATAAAGTGTTGCCATTCAGCATTAAATAAATGTTGCTATTCATAAAATACAGGTAGAAATTTAAAAAGGCAGATTAAATGTTGTTATGTAGCATTTCTGCTATACTTAACCACCAAGGCAACAATCAGTTAACAATAGCATGTGAAAAGAAATGTCCCGACAGCAAAATGTTAACACGAGATCCTGCCTGTGTTTAAGTTACCAGTTTTGATTAACATTGGGAATTTAAAAAATTGATTTACAATGAAACGTCTCCATGCACCCCGTTTTAATGAAAAATTCCAAAATACTCACTGGCCTAGAAAAAAATGGAAGGCAATAACTGTTTGTGCAATAACTGCTGGGCTCAGAGAACAGCCAGAGGTAGGAGAATTAATTTCTCCCTATCTGCTTTAAGGCAAAGGATTTGGGTTCCTCAAGGCCAAAGTAACAGAAATGACAATGAAAACATTTAGAAAGGACTCACAATGAGAATGAATGGGGACATTTTGCAAAGACAAATGGGGAGCCTTGAATATGCAGGGAAATAAATTAGTACCGTTTTGCAGTCAGACAGAAGTGTCTAGTTTAGCTGTAGGTCCAGCCGAGGTGAGAAGGGGCAAACGCGTGGGAGAACCAGCCAGGAGACGCGTGCGAAGACGCCGGGCAGCAAGGTGCAGRGTCGGCAGGAAACCCAGGAAGGCAATTTAATACGGACATCTCACCGTGTGTTTACTGCCTCATTAGGCAATTAAGAATTACTCATTTTAAGGAAAATACTGCCGCAACKCAACGTTTCAGGACGGCCGCTGCCGCGCTTGCCTTTCTAGCCAGAGGGCTGTAGGAAGAGCCAACGGCAACGCGGTCTGTGTTTTCCGGGAAGCGTGCCTCCCTCCACAGGCTCCCGGTCCGAGATGACGCAGGCTCGGCGGCTCGCAGGCTCGGTGGCGGGTCAGATGCTGCGAGGGCCGCCGGGCTGCGGCAGGCGCCCAGCACCCGGCTCCGCGAGGCCGCTGCTGCGCAGGGAGCGCACGCGCAGCTCCCGCAGGCCCTGCCGGCAGCCGCTCCAGCTGGACAGGGGTGGAATGGCATCCTTTGGGAAAACGCCTTTTTTAAACACCTGAGATTATGGAATATCCTATACGGCAAGAGCAGTGCTGGAATAAACAGAAGCACATTTACTGCCTAGGCAAGGGATAGGGCTCTGCCCAGCCTCCATTCCTGCACGATGAACACAACTCCGATGTCACGAAGCTACGTGACATCAGGAAGGGAAGATCACGAGTCCTGAGCGATTCACAAGGCCACGTTTCACACACCTGACAAAGCTGAAGCTACTGCAGGTCACACAGGCTCCTCTAGGGACAGTGTTGGGCTCTTCTGACCATAACAGACTTTTTTTATTTTCGTTTTGTGGTTCTTTCGGTCTCATTAAACTCAGAAGGACTAATCTGAAATTGCAGAGTAAAGTTCAGCCTTTGTCCCATAAACTGAAAGGGGGAACGACAGTGAGGTCCCCACGGACACACGCCATGGTCACGATTAGCAGGACATAACATATTTAGTACCAGGAAACAAGACTTTCCCATAAATTAAAAAAAAAAAACAAACCAAAACAAAAATATATCGTTAAGAGGAGAAATAGATTGAAATGGAGAACTGGATAATATATACTGAATATCTCCTGAAAACCCTGAAGAGTTTGTTCAGAGATAAAGCAAGCAGCAGACGACCTTCTGCTTTAAGTATTTGGAACTAGACAGACGAAGCGCTGCAATACACAGTACGACCAACACATCACCACCGGGTTACAACGCAAAAACTGTCGCCAAGACTTTCCCTATTTTCTGTTTATTTGATTTAAAATGTACAACATACGAAGAAGTTATKTTATCATTTCTCTTCACAACAGGAAAAACAATACAAAAAAGCTACTTCATACTATTCATACCATGTTTTTTCAGGCCATTTCAATATATCTATTGGAATGGTGAAACACTCGCACGTAAGGGCTGGTGATGTAACCACCGTCTCCTTGGCGTTAAAAAATGGAGAGACCTCGAGCACCGCAGCTCTCCTCTGAAAGCTGCCCGCTGAACAACCAGCGGGGCGGCCACGGCAGAAGCGTTCGCCTCATTCGCACCAATGGCAAAACTCCCGTTTAATCCTGTGAAGCAAAACGTGGCTACTCGCAGTCCCTCGCAAGAAAATGCAATATAGTAAACCAGAAGAGCTCCTTCCGCAAGTAACTCATACTTGATTCAAAATATATATTGCTTCTAGGGAATGCAAAMATACAACTTTTAGGGCAAATTAACATAGCTTTTGCTTCTTCATAAACTGCTACTATTTGCCTGATTTCCATGGAGATCCAGTTCAACTAAATGAGGACAGCACGCAAGCAAATCAATATTAGTAATGAAATTATTTGCCAGGATGTGTATTTTAAGCAAAGAGCAATATTGCAAATGTTCCACATTCTTTAGATACAGCCAAACTACAACCAGGTCTTCCAGCTCCTTTCCAAGCCTTGGATCAATAGTTTGCCCACACTCGAGCACCGCAGTTTTTGAAGTCGGGACGAGGTACTCAGTTAGGCTCTTCATGATGAGCTGTGGGTTTTGATTCATCACCCTGCGATCTAGGCAGAGGAGAAAGGAGAAGGGTCTGGAACAGGCTGGGTATGCTCAGCTTAGTGCAGACTAAGGGCAGGTATCAGATATTGGCTACAAAACTCTCCACGGAGCGGCCCGTGCCCCGAGGCAGCAGCGGGTGSCTCTGCCACCGCGTGTGACGGGTCACGGACACCACTGTTGGCACCAGGGGACATTCCGAGATGAGGAGAATCCGTCATTCCCAGCATCGAGTACGCAGCATATGGATGCTCAAGTGCCGCTACAAACASGGGGCTGCCCTTCAGCTCCCGCCGCCGCTGTCGAGCAGCACCCCCAGCGCGCGCGAGGCCGCCCGGCCGCGGCGGGCACTGGCCCTGCGCTCCCGCTACCTCCGCATTTCGCGCTGCCTCCGCCCTGC